>CM050164.1:349125513-349725513 GCA_027410445.1 Discoglossus pictus
CCTGGGTCTAAAAAATCCAGGCCTTATACACGCCCCCTGATAGGTGACGTAACAAGTATTAAACTGATAAGAGTAGTACTTACAAACACGCCACTCCTATCTGGTGGCACCTTTGACTGCACGTGCCGTGCCCCAAAATTGAAGTGATACGACCAACAAAGCATCTTTTTCCATCTCCTGGTTCTAAAAATCCAGGCCTTATACACGCCCCCTGATAGGTGACGTAACAAGGATTAAACTGATAAGAGTAGTACTTACAAACACGCCACTCCTATCTGGTGGCACCTTTGATTGCACGTGCCGTGCCCCAAAATTGAAGTGATACGACCAACAAAGCATCTTTTTTCCATCTCCTGGTTCTAAAAATCCAGGCCTTATACACGCCCCTGATAGGTGACTGTAACAGTATTAAACTGATAAGAGTAGTACTTACAAACACGCCACTCCTATCTGGTGGCACCTTTGATTGCACGTGCCGTGCCCCAAAATTGAAGTGATACGACCAACAAAGCATCTTTTTCCATCTCCTGGTTCTAAAAATCCAGGCCTTATACACGCCCCCTGATAGGTGACGTAACAAGTATTAAACTGATAAGAGTAGTACTTACAAACACGCCACTCCTATCTGGTGGCACCTTTGATTGCACGTGCCGTGCCCCAAAATTGAAGTGATACGACCAACAAAGCATCTTTTTCCATCTCCTGGTTCTAAAAATCCAGGCCTCTATACACAGTCCCTCTGATAGGGTGACGTAACAGTGTTAAATCTGATTAAGATTAGTTACTTACAAACACGCCACTCCTATCTGGTGGCACCTTTGATTGCACGTGCCGTGCCCCAAAATTGAAGTGATACGACCAACAAAGCATCTTTTCCATCTCCTGGTTCTAAAAATCCATGCCTTATACACGCCCCCTGATAGGTGACGTAACAGTATTAAACTGATAAGAGTAGTACTTACAAACACGCCACTCCTATCTGGTGGCACCTTTGACTGCACGTGCCGTGCCCCAAAATTGAAGTGATACGACCAACAAAGCATCTTTTTCCATCTCCTGGTTCTAAAAATCCAGGCCTTATACACGCCCCCTGATAGGTGAAGTAACAAGTATTAAACTGATAAGAGTAGTACTTACAAACATGCCACTCCTATCTAGTGGCACCTTTGACTGCACGTGCCGTGCCCCAAAATTGAAGTGATACGACCAACAAAGCATCTTTTTCCATCTCCTGGTTCTAAAAATCCAGGCCTTATACACGCCCCCTGATAGGTGCTGTAACAGGTATTAAACTGATAAGAGTAGTACTTACAAACACGCCACTCCTATCTGGTGGCACCTTTGATTGCACGTGCCGTGCCCCAAAATTGAAGTGATACGACCAACAAAGCATCTTTTTCCATCTCCTGGTTCTAAAAATCCAGGCCTTATACACGCCCCCTGATAGGTGACGTAACAAGTATTAAACTGATAAGAGTAGTACTTACAAACACGCCACTCCTATCTGGTGGCACCTTTGATTGCACGTGCCGTGCCCCAAAATTGAAGTGATACGACCAACAAAGCATCTTTTTCCATCTCCCTGGTTCTAAAAATCCAGGCCTTATACACGCCCCCTGATAGGTGACGTAACAAGTATTAAACTGATAAGAGTAGTACTTACAAACACGCCACTCCTATCTGGTGGCACCTTTGATTGCACGTGCCGTGCCCCAAAATTGAAGTGATACGACCAACAAAGCATCTTTTTCCATCTCCTGGTTCTAAAAATCCAGGCCTTATACACGCCCCCTGATAGGTGACGTAACAAGTATTAAACTGATAAGAGTAGTACTTACAAACACGCCACTCCTATCTGGTGGCACCTTTGACTGCACGTGCCGTGCCCCAAAATTGAAGTGATACGACCAACAAAGCATCTTTTTCCATCTCCTGGTTCTAAAAATCCAGGCCTTATACACGCCCCCTGATAGGTGACGTAACAAGTATTAAACTGATAAGAGTAGTACTTACAAACACGCCACTCCTATCTGGTGGCACCTTTGACTGCACGTGCCGTGCCCCAAAATTGAAGTGATACGACCAACAAAGCATCTTTTTCCATCTCCTGGTTCTAAAAATCCAGGCCTTATACACGCCCCCTGAGAGGTGACGTAACAAGTATTAAACTGATAAGAGTAGTACTTACAAACACGCCACTCCTATCTGGTGGCACCTTTGACTGCACGTGCCGTGCCCCAAAATTGAAGTGATACGACCAACAAAGCATCTTTTTCCATCTCCCTGGTTCTAAAAATCCAGGCCTTATACACGCCCCCTGATAGGTGACGTAACAAGTATTAAACTGATAAGAGTAGTACTTACAAACACGCCACTCCTATCTGGTGGCACCTTTGATTGCACGTGCCGTGCCCCAAAATTGAAGTGATACGACCAACAAAGCATCTTTTTCCATCTCCTGGTTCTAAAAATCCAGGCCTTATACACGCCCCCTGATAGGTGCTGTAAAAGGTATTAAACTGATAAGAGTAGTACTTACAAACACGCCACTCCTATCTGGTGGCACCTTTGATTGCACGTGCCGTGCCCCAAAATTGAAGTGATACGACCAACAAAGCATCTTTTTCCATCTCCTGGTTCTAAAAATCCAGGCCTTATACACGCCCCCTGATAGGTGACTGTAACAGTATTAAACTGATAAGAGTAGTACTTACAAACACGCCACTCCTATCTGGTGGCACCTTTGATTGCACGTGCCTGTGCCCCAAAATTGAAGTGATACGACCAACAAAGCAACTTTTTCCATCTCCTGGTTCTAAAAATCCAGGCCTTATACACGCCCCCTGATAGGTGACGTAACAAGTATTAAACTGATAAGAGTAGTACTTACAAACACGCCACTCCTATCTGGTGGCACCTTTGACTGCACGTGCCGTGCCCCAAAATTGAAGTGATACGACCAACAAAGCATCTTTTTCCATCTCCTGGTTCTAAAAATCCAGGCCTTATACACGCCCCCTGATAGGTGACGTAACAAGTATTAAACTGATAAGAGTAGTACTTACAAACACGCCACTCCTATCTGGTGGCACCTTTGATTGCACGTGCCGTGCCCCAAAATTGAAGTGATACGACCAACAAAGCATCTTTTTCCATCTCCTGGTTCTAAAAATCCAGGCCTTATACACGCCCCCTGATAGGTGCTGTAACAGGTATTAAACTGATAAGAGTAGTACTTACAAACACGCCACTCCTATCTGGTGGCACCTTTGACTGCACGTGCCGTGCCCCAAAATTGAAGTGATACGACCAACAAAGCATCTTTTTCCATCTCCTGGTTCTAAAAATACAGGCCTTATACACGCCCCCTGATAGGTGACGTAACAAGTATTAAACTGATAAGAGTAGTACTTACAAACACGCCACTCCTATCTGGTGGCACCTTTGATTGCACGTGCCGTGCCCCAAAATTGAAGTGATACGACCAACAAAGCATCTTTTTCCATCTCCTGGTTCTAAAAATCCAGGCCTTATACACGCCCCCTGATAGGTGACGTAACAAGTATTAAACTGATAAGAGTAGTACTTACAAACACGCCACTCCTATCTGGTGGCACCTTTGACTGCACGTGCCGTGCCCCAAAATTGAAGTGATACGACCAACAAAGCATCTTTTTCCATCTCCTGGTTCTAAAAATCCAGGCCTTATACACGCCCCCTGATTTGTGACGTAACAAGTATTAAACTGATAAGAGTAGTACTTACAAACACGCCACTCCTATCTGGTGGCACCTTTGACTGCACGTGCCGTGCCCCAAAATTGAAGTGATACGACCAACAAAGCATCTTTTTCCATCTCCCGGTTCTAAAAATACAGGCCTTATACACGCCCCCTGATAGGTGACGTAACAAGTATTAAACTGATAAGAGTAGTACTTACAAACACGCCACTCCTATCTGGTGGCACCTTTGACTGCACGTGCCGTGCCCCAAAATTGAAGTGATACGACCAACAAAGCATCTTTTTCCATCTCCTGGTTCTAAAAATCCAGGCCTTATACACGCCCCCTGATAGGTGACGTAACAAGTATTAAACTGATAAGAGTAGTACTTACAAACACGCCACTCCTATCTGGTGGCACCTTTGACTTGCACGTGCCGTGCCCCAAAATTGAAGTGATACGACCAACAAAGCATCTTTTTCCATCTCCTGGTTCTAAAAATCCAGGCCTTATACACGCCCCCTGATATGTGACGTAACATGTATTAAACTGATAAGAGTAGTACTTACAAACACGCCACTCCTATCTGGTGGCACCTTTGATTGCACGTGCCGTGCCCCAAAATTGAAGTGATACGACCAACAAAGCATCTTTTTCCATCTCCTGGTTCTAAAAATCCAGGCCTTATACACGCCCCCTGATAGGTGACGTAACAAGTATTAAACTGATAAGAGTAGTACTTACAAACACGCCACTCCTATCTGGTGGCACCTTTGACTGCACGTGCCGTGCCCCAAAATTTAAGTGATACGACCAACAAAGCATCTTTTTCCATCTCCTGGTTCTAAAAATCCAGGCCTTATACACGCCCCCTGATAGGTGACGTAACAAGTATTAAACTGATAAGAGTAGTACTTACAAACACGCCACTCCTATCTGGTGGCACCTTTGATTGCACGTGCCGTGCCCCAAAATTTAAGTGATACGACCAACAAAGCATCTTTTTCCATCTCCTGGTTCTAAAAATCCAGGCCTTATACACGCCCCCTGATAGGTGACGTAACAAGTATTAAACTGATAAGAGTAGTACTTACAAACACGCCACTCCTATCTGGTGGCACCTTTGACTGCACGTGCCGTGCCCCAAAATTTAAGTGATACGACCAACAAAGCATCTTTTTCCATCTCCTGGTTCTAAAAATCCAGGCCTTATACACGCCCCCTGATAGGTGACGTAACAAGTATTAAACTGATAAGAGTAGTACTTACAAACACGCCACTCCTATCTGGTGGCACCTTTGACTGCACGTGCCGTGCCCCAAAATTGAAGTGATACGACCAACAAAGCATCTTTTTCCATCTCCTGGTTCTAAAAATCCAGGCCTTATACACGCCCCCTGATAGGTGACGTAACAAGTATTAAACTGATAAGAGTAGTACTTACAAACACGCCACTCCTATCTGGTGGCACCTTTGACTGCACGTGCCGTGCCCCAAAATTGAAGTGATACGACCAACAAAGCATCTTTTTCCATCTCCTGGTTCTAAAAATCTAGGCCTTATACACGCCCCCTGATAGGTGCTGTAACAGGGTTTTAAAACTGATAAGAGTAGTACTACTTAACACACCTTATAATAATGCAGAGAGAGGCAATGCAGTGAGAGGAGTCTGAAGAAGAGGAGTCAGAGGAGGAAGGTAGCTTTGAGGAGGTGGAAGACCAAACACAGCAGGCGTCCCAGGGGGCTTGTTGTCACCTTTCGGGGACCCTTGGTGTTGTACGTGGCTGGGTGGAGGAAGAGACCTTCAATACCAAGCTAGCTTGGTATCCAACCTTGTGCACATGGGGAGTTTGCGGTTGTGCAAATTGACTGTTTGTGGTTGTTTGCAGTGCGTTAAACGGGGAGTTTAGTCTGTCACTGTGAAGCGGGTCTAACCCTTACACTACCTGATCGATACAACATCATACCTGATGTTTTAAAGCACATTTAGGAATGTTAGGTAATTTATGCCCTTTATGGCTTAAAACCAGACTCTGCATCAACTATGTAATTTTCCATGGGAGTTTTGCCATGGATCCCCCTCCGGCATGCCACTGTCCAGGTGTTAGTCCCGTTGAAACAACCTTCCCATCACTATTGTGGCCAGAAAGAGTCCCTGTGGGTTTTAAAATTCGCCTGCCCATTGAAGTCTATGGCGGTTCGCCGATGTTCGCCGGTTCGCGAACATTTGCGGCGGTTTGCGTTCGCGGTTCGCGAACCGAAAATTTTATGTTCGCGACATCACTAGTACAGGCCCATCTGAAGTTTGGAAATGAAAATCTGAAAGATTCAGAGGAGAACTCAGTGAAAGTGTTGTGGTTAGATGAGACCAAAATCAAGTTCTTTGGCATCAACACAACTCACTCTGCTACTCTGTTTGGAGGAGCAGGAATGCTGCCTATAACCCAAAGAACACCATCCCCACCATCAAACATGAAGGTGGAAAAATTATGTGTTGGGGGTATTTTTCTGCTAAGGGGACAGGACAACTGCACTGCATCAAAGGGACGATGGACGGGGCCATGTACCGTCAAATCTTGGGTGAGAACCTCCTTCCCTCAAACAGCGCATTGAAAATGAGTCCTGGATGGGTGTTCCAGCATGACAATGACCCAAAACAGGTCTCTCACTGTTAAAATACACCAACCATTAAAATTATAGACTGATAATACTTTTTGTCAGTGTACAAACGTTCAAAATCAGCAGGGGATCAAATACCCCCCCCCCCCCCCCCCCCCCCCACTGTATGTATTCCTCCCAGGAGGCCTTTGCCACCTTGACCAATTGTTTCTATTGTTTCAGAGAAGACTGATGGATTGTGTTATTTCCCCAAGCACTATATTTTGCAATCATCCCAACACAGTCTTTCTTGTAATACTACCCATGCATGTAAATGAATATATTTCAATAATAAAATATGTGTTAATACCTACCCTTGAATGGGATAGGCTTGTTCATGAAATGTCTCCTTCTTTCACATAAGACATACCAAGAGTATGACTCTATAGCCATGAATTTCTGGGCCCATGTATCCTAGCCCAAGTCTTTTTCTACAACTTGACATGCCTAATATTATGGAGTGGCTCAAGAGGTCTGTATTCTCAATAGAAAACAGAGGTCTAGTTTTTGTAAATATAGGCCCATGCCTTATTTCCTCTTTTCTTCCCAATGTGATAGATCTGCTTGGGCCTTACATTCCTTGATGGTGGGTTTTAGTTGTGCCACACCTAGGTCATCCAGGCACAATCTCTGTCTTTTGGGAAGAGACTTCATGTGCTTCACTTTCAATGTGGTTCTTAGGAAGACTAGTGCTAGCCATAATGCCTCCCAGGGTGGAACATGACAGCAATAAAGTACACTTTGCATGTTATTATGTTATTGATATTGCACACAATATTAATTATATTTTTATATAGTAAATACAAAAGTTATTAATCTTGTGATAATATGAGCAATTATGTGTTGGGACACAAAATACATTTTGCTCCTGTCCCACATAAGTTTTTTGTGATCCTCTGATCCACCATCCATTAGCAAATAGAGCAGAGTCAATTCTGGAGTGTAACCAACATAGAGAGGTCAGGGATTGGTGGGCAAGGACATTAGCACACACTGTAGACCATCTGTGACTCACATGGAGATGTGTATATGTTGTTGTATCCCAACACAGAGTTGTTTTGTCGGCAAGAATACAAGTCTTGTGCTGCATTTCTTACCATTTCTGAAGTTTGTGATTATGTTTACGCAGTGTATCCTGCTAGACGCGGAGGCTGCACAGGCTCCCTGGGTCAGCACGTAGCATCACGTGACCCAGAATAGCCTGTAAGGCAATTGGACTTCCGCCTTTGTTACGCGCGTCGGGCAGAGCAGCGCGGTCTACCACCTGAAACGGACGGCGGTCTGAGGTCCTGCACAATAAAGTTAAAAAGTAGAAGATTAACACTGAGATTCGGACCCCAGCTGAACAGCACATAAAGGGCAGTGTGTATGAGATCTGAGTGTGTGTTTTGTGTTACTTTCCTGTTCGTTTGTGATCCGTTTTTGCTGTCCGTTTCAATCAATTGGAGAGGGTGCTAAAAGGCGTAATACAACATTTGGGTTTAGAGCAGTCAGAGTTCTGAGTTGGGGGCGCTACCGAAGCAGCCAGGTTAGGCTTGCCTGACGCCGCAGTGAAGCGTATCGGGAGATGGGAGTCGGAACGTTTTTGGCCCTATGTGCGGCCCAGGGCAGTAGTCTAATGGATGTTGCTTTCTGCTTTCAGGAGGACAGAAGCAACTGTGGATCGTGGGCCACTCGTACGTGTACTGGGCCCACAGGTTGGTTGCAGTTACCGAGGACAAGGCACAACTGGGTTTCCCTGTTACGGACTTGCACGTGCAGTGGTTTGGGATTTGAGGCCCATGGTGGGCTCAAGTAGATGGGCTACTGGACACGTACGCCCAGCGTTATGGACAGCCAAGCTTATTATTGATACATGCCAGTGGTAACGACTTGGGAACGGTCCCCATGCGGAGGATGTTGAGGGTCATGAAGCGGGATGCGGAAAGTTGGATGAAGAAGTTTCCGGGGGTGTTTCTGATATGGTCCGAGATGATAAAAAGACGCTCATGGCGAAACGCTCGGGATCCTGTCGGGCTGGACAGATCTCGTCAGAAGATTAACCAACAGTTGGCAAGTTTCATCAGAAAGCTGGGTTTCGGCGCCATCCGATGCAAGGAGTTCGAACCGGTCGGGGAGGTGAGTTGCCCTGCCCACTGGCCTAAGTGGGCGTGGCCCTACCTCACAGGGCGTGCTTAATATAAGCATTGGGGCTTTGGGCAGGGCCCAAGGCGTGAGGTCACTGGGCTCCTCCCCCTGGAAAGTATTATGTAAATTATATACAGGAATTTATGTTAATGTTATATGGTTATTTATTAATAAAAGCTGTGGCCCGTGTTTCTCCCACTCAGTCGTTGTGTCCATTATTTCCCTTAAAGCCTAAATGGATCATGCCTGGGTCATACAACTTCTTATGGTTTTGCACTTACACCAATAGAGGTTTAGAAGGATACTTATTGACAGCAGAGTAGTTGAATTGGTGAACATGCCAGTTACCAGCAATTTTAATTGAAACTTGTATTTCTTGAAGCTTTGATTTTTCTTGCCGCCATTTTTCCTCTGTATTCCCTATACTTGCCATTTTGTATAATGCTATTTAATGTAAATAGATTTCTCTTTTGTTTTGCTTTTTGCTTTTTTACAATGATTGCTTTCTGACTCAGACATTATGAGGACTAACTTTAACAAGTAGGACACTCATACTGTGTGACAAAGAGCAATTCACAGAAACACAGCTACACATGCAGCATCCAGTCATAGACATAGGCCGCATATTGTTGGTTTGTAGAATAAAATAGAGTAATCATTTAATCCAAGTCATTCAAAAATGCTCTCTCTCTGAAACTCTCAGCATATCAAAAGCAGAAGTCATAGACAGACTTTGACTTTTAAATGCACACACGCAAGGATGGTGTCCTTAATACACATACATTCTCACACAGTGCACATAGTATAAAAAGATGAATAAAATGCCATAATATGTAATAAAACTGTATGCTTCAGCATGAACAGTAGGAGAGATAGGATGACAAATGGAGTTAAGCAAATATTCTTTACCAGAAAGATATTGTAATTTTTATATGGTACACAAAATATACATACATATCTGTATAAAGCATTCACGCTGATCCTATAAAGGAGGCTGTTGTTTGCTAGACTTAAAATGTACATGGTAATGTAAAACAAGCAGTATTTTGCTGATGGATTTATTTTTTCTTTTCCCACAGTTTTTCTGTTACTACTAATTGCTCATTTGTAATCTATTAGTTCCAGGACAATACTAATGGAAACTCACTAACCTTTAAGCAATCTTAAGGACATTGAAATATGGATTTAAAAAGAATGTGCTTCATATAGAGAAAATCCCAGTTTATCAAAATGTAACTTACCTAATTTAGGACTCTATCATATTTGTTTACGATTTAGACTAGCTAAGTAAAAATCCTTTCAAAATAAACATTTTATGTTAGATTCCTTTATTACCACTGTCTAGCTAAACAAACCCATAGGAAATTCTAAATTAGCGGGGTCAGCTTCACATTACTCTACCTACATTTATCTTATGGTTATATAACCCCTTTGCTGCTTAGAAGGGAATGCCAATGTCAAAGGACACTGGTATTTACTGTGTTTTAAACCCCACAGCAGGGAAGAGAATGCAATAAAAAGTAAACATGTTTTTAAGGACTAGCCATATTTCACACATCTTTGTAATAAAATCAAAGAGCCTAAACTAATCCCACTTTTCTGGATGTAACCATTCCAATTTGGGAGCAAATTAATAAAATACAAAATAAGAATAAATTAAGACAAACATATCTCTAAACTGACCAAGTATATATTGTTTTTGACTACCAATATCCTAAATTAAGCAATTATTCCTCCAGTCATCAAATAAGTATCTTATTCACTAGAATTTGAAATTTAAATAACATAAGGCATGCAAACATTACATTATTCAATATGTATTTCTAACATTTAGTTGTCAAGGAATATAATTATCCACATAAAAAGCAATCTAGTGTTCTGTATTTATGTAATAGTGCAAGCATTCATTGTACACCATTGTACAGGTTTGATATTTTGCTTGAAGCAGATGGCCATGGGTAATCAGTCACTTATTGATTTTATAATTACCCTTTCAATCATTTCATGACAAATATGAAGCATTATGTAATTTTAAAACTTGATGTGTAAGCCAACTTTTTCACTTATCCGGTTCAACCTTTACATCTGACTGCATTGGATTGCATTGGCGCTATTGATTTAATCCCTTCTTGATTATCATTACACTCAAATTTTCATGGAGTAATACAGCCAATTTCACAGTTTATCAGAAGGCCATTATCATGCACATATAAAAATGCACTGTTCATATTTAGTCATTATAAAATACACATTTTTTCTTTAATGCCTCAAAAAGAAGTTATTGGAAAATGTTTGTAATTTCATTTTAGAAGGAACTTTACATGGCTGATTAAATGATTTGAACTTATATTGTCCCAAGGTGCATAATATTCTCAACCAATTAGCAGACACTAAATATGTTATAGTAGCTAAAACGGTAATTGAAAAACCCTACATACTATATCCAAGAAGGAAATAAACAATCATTCCACAGAATTTCAAGTAAAGTATTTCCACTGTAGTTAAGGATTCTGGGTAGTTACATGCAAATAATACTGAAATCCTATAACCTTTTTGTATCAGACCCACTAAAATATGTAGGCTTTTAGGACTTTGGGCCACGCTCTCAGGTATGCTTAAGAACATAGCCTAATTTGCATGTTACCACCCAGAATCCTTAGATACAGTACAGTACTTCCTGTCTTAAGTCCAGTGGCAAAGTAAAGTCAAGCTGGGGGAGGGGTGTATACAGTATTCAATAGATGTTTCAAATGGTCATCATGCCTCTGTCATCTGCTGTCACTGTAAACCATTTTGCTGAGGTTCCAATATTACATTTCACCAAAGAAGATAGACATTGCAAGCACTTTGAAAAAACTGCAGCTTAATGAATCTAGGATAATGCTCTTTTAACTAATATCCTGAGATTCACTTCTTTGGGAATTAGGTTACTGTAAACTCTGGTGTTGATTTTCTATGGTAAAAATTCCCATTGTCTTTGTCAACTAATGATCACTAATATGACTGTTCAGTCAATGATCTTCTGTCAATGATTTCACATACAGCAGCATGATCAGTATATTTCTTGCAAATTTCAAGAAAGATTAATTAGTAATTATTAATTTAGTCTTTTGTTAGCAGAAGAGTAGTCTGGAACAAATCTAGGGAATGAGTGACATGACTCACCTAAATGACATGGGTAAACTTGTGAGCTGTTTGTTATGGAAGAAGAAGACAATAGCTGGTATTGTCTTAATTTGAACAATTATAAGTAGATTATAGTGTGAGATATACTCATAAATTATTAACAAAAGTATTAGCAAGACTGTGAAAAATGGGAATAATATATCTAGTTATAAAGTACTACTTAGGAAAGATAGAATTAATTAACTAACTAACTTTTTCTATTAACCAAACATTCATAATCAAACATTTTTGGTTTAATCAATAACATTGTTTAAAGAGACTTTTCAGGCATTTGTTTAGATTTATATACATATTTTACTAGGTTAACTACTTAATTTCATCCTCCTCAATGTAATTATATATAACTACATAAAATGTACATCTCTCTTACTTTTAAGAAGTCCCCAAAGCAACAGTATCAACGTCTACATCCTCCCCTTTTATGCTCTCACTCATAAGAGGTAACATGTTGAAGATTAGTGACTTAAAACCTCCTCCCCCCAGAACAGGAAGATGGCTTTGTTCTACCAGTGCCTCAGACTACTAACAAGTAGGCAGGGACATTTTGTGTATTTTCATGTGGCAGCATTACACTAATAATGTGAATCCCCTCAATATGGGCATGCCCTTGGGTCACAACTGTTTACCATGTCACTACACATGAGAGAGAAGAAAGGAAGAAGGTGGCCCTGAGGATTGCTTAAAAATATATGAAGTGTACATTTTATAGTATAATTACATTGAGGAAGAAGTAGTTAATTAATTAACCTAGTTGTATTTATATAGTCCCATTAACTGAAAAATAGAAGTCAGATTAATGTGTTTATAGTTTTGAAGTGTCTGTGAATTGTTATAATTCAACAATATTTTCCAGTGAAGATTTCAACTTTATTACAGCTCTGACTTTTAAACTTATTTTGTCTACTATTTTTATTACATTAGCCTTAGTGCTATAGGTTTAAATACTTTATTTTTGTCTTCCCTTTTTAGCTGGACTTAAAATATAACACCTTTTTGGTGTTGGCTAGAGATGTCACGAATAGTTCGCCGGTGGACTGTTCCCGGCGAACATAGCATGTTCGCGTTCACGGCGAACTGCGAACATATGCGATATTCGACCCGCCCCCTATACTTTATCATTGAGCAAACCTTGACCCTGCATGTCACAGTCAGCAGACACATTCCAGCCAATCAGCAGCATACACTCCCTTCCAGAGCCGACTACCTCATGGACAGCAGCCATTTTGGAATCATAACTAACTTGCAGTCTTACTGAGAGGAGGCTGAGTGTAGGTGATACTGCATCAATAGGGAAAACCATAGCTAGGCTACTGTACACAGTGTGCAATACAGTCCTAAAGGACTCTTTTGATCTCTGCTGCAAGGACACCCCTGTGTCTCTTCCCCCCCTTATCATCACCCTCCCCTCACCTTAGCACCCAACCCTAACACCCCTCACACTTATCCATCACACCCATCAACCTAACACCTAACCCTAACACCCCTCACACTTATCCCTAAGACCTAACACCCCTCACACTTATTCCTAAAATGCTTCACCCTAACACCCCTTACACTTATCCTTAACACCCCTCACCCTAACCCTAACACCCCTCACACTTATCCATAACACCCCTTACCCTAACCCTAACACCCCTCACACTTATCCATAACACCCCTCACACTAACACCCCTCACACCTATCCCTAACATCCCTCACCCTAACACCTAACCCTAACACCAATCACACTTATCCCTAACACCCCTCACCCTAACCCTAACACCCCTCACACTTAGCCCTAACACCCCTCACCCTAACCCTAACACCCCTCACACTTATCCCTAACACCCCTTACCCTAACCCTAACACCCCTCACACTTATCCCTAACACCCCTCACCCTAACACCTAACCCCCTCACCCTTATCCCTAACACCCCTCACTCTAACACCTAACCCTAACACCCCTCACACTTATCCCCAACACCCCTCACCCTAAACCTAACACCCCTCACACTTATCCCTAACACCCCTCACCCTAACACCCCTCACACTTAGCCCTAACACCCCTCACCCTAACACCTAACCCCCTCACCCTTATCCCTAACACCACTTACCCTAACCCTAACACCCCTTACACTTATCCCTAACACCCCTCACCCTAACACCTAACCCTAACACCCCTCACACTTATCCCTAACACCCCTCACCCTAACCCTAACACCCCTCACACTTATCCCTAACACCCCTCACCCTAACACCTAACCCTAACCCCCTCACACTTATCCATAACACCCATCAACCTAACACATAACCCTAACATTCTCACACTTATCCCTAAGACCTAACACCCCTCACACTTATTACTAACATGCCTCACCCTAACACCCCTTACACTTATCCCTAACACCCCTCACCCTAACACCCCTCACACTTAGCCCTAACATCCCTCACCCTAACACCTAACCCCCTCCCTTATCCCTAACACCCCTTACCCTAACCCTAACACACCTTACACTTATCCCTAACACCCCTCAACCTAACACCTAACCATAACACCCCTCACACTTATCCCCAACACCCCTAACCCTAACACCACTCACACTTATCCCTAACACCCCTCACCCTAACACCTAACCCTAACACCCCTCACACTTATCCATAACACCCATCAACCTAACACCTAACCCTAACATTCTCACACTTATCCCTAAGACCTAACACCCCTCACACTTATTCCTAACATGCCTCACCCTAACACCCCTTACACTTATCCCTAACACCCCTCACCCTAACACCCCTCACACTTAGCCCTAACACCCCTCACCCTAACACCTAACCCCCTCACCCTTATCCCTAACACCCCTTAACCTAACCCTAACACCCCTTACACTTATCCCCAACACCCCTCACCCTAACACCTAACCCTAACACCCCTCACACTTATCCCCAACACCCCCCACCCTAACCCTAACACCCCTCACACTTATCCCTAACACCCCTCACCCTAACACCTAACCCTAACACCCCTCACACTTATCCATAACACCCATCAACATAACACCTAACCCTAACATTCTCACACTTATCCCTAAGACCAAACACCCCTCACACTTATTCCTAACATGCCTAACCCTAACACCCCTTACACTTATCCCTAACACCCCTCACCCTAACACCCCTCACACTTAGCCCTAACACCCCTCACCCTAACACCTAACCCCCTCACCCTTATCCCTAACACCCCTTACCCTAACCCTAACAACCCTTACACTTATTCCTAACACCCCTCACCCTAACACTTATCCCCAACACCCCTCACACTTATCCCCAACACCCCTCACCCTAACCCTAACACCCCTCACACTTATCCTTAACACCCCTCACACTTATCCCCAACACCCCTCACCCTAACCCTAACACTTATCCCCAACACCCCTCACCCTAACACCCCTCACACTTAGCCCTAACACCCTTCACCCTAACACCTAACCCCCTCACCCTTATCCCTAACACCCCTTACCCTAACACCCCTCACACTTATCCCTGTGTCTCTTCCCCACCTAATAAACAAGGGAGGGGGGGGGGATGATGAGGGAGGGGGGAAAGAGACACAGGGGAGGATGATGAGGGAGGATGGGGAGAGACACAGGGGAAGATGATGAGGGAGGGGGGAAAGAGACACAGGAGACGATGATGATGGAGGGGGAAGAGAGACACAGGGGAGAATGATGAGGGAGGGGGTAAAGAGATACAGGGGAGGATGATGAGGGAGGTGGGAGGATGATGAGGGAGGGGGGATGAGACACAGGGGAGGATGATGAGGAAGGGGGGATAGAGACACAGGGGAGGATGATGAGGGAGGGGGTAAAGAGATACAGGGGAGGATGATGATGGAGGGGGATGTTAGGTTATTTATGCCCTTTATGGATTAAAACCAGACTCTGCATCAACTATGTAATTTTCAGTGGGAGTTTTGACATGGATCCCCCTCCGGCATGCCACAGTCCAGGTGTTAGTCCCCTTAAAACAACTTTTCCATCACTATTGTGGCCACAAAGAGTCCCTGTTGGTTTATAAAATCCGCCTGCCCATTGAAGTCTATGGCGGTTTGCCGGGTTCGCCGGTTCGCGAACATTTGCGGCGGTTCGCGTTCGCGGTTCGCGAGCCGAAAATGTTATGTTCGCGACATCACTAGTGTTGGCTAAATTTTATATTCTTTTTTGCCACCTTTTTAACTTTATAAAAAACACATTTTATTTCCTACTTCTTTACAAATTGTTAAAAAATGAACGATTAATTCATATTTGGTTACCTAAATAAAATGTTGTACTACAATATCATGTACACAAAGAATTATTTAAGTATTTATATAAATTACAGTATTCACAAGGCAAAAATTAGTAGTTGTAAAGAAGCAACTATGAGGTAAAAAAGAATACCGATGGAGACCTCCAGCATTGGGAGGTTAATGTTAGGTGCCGGGGGGTACTTGAAGTTTTCCCACAACAAGGGTTAACTAGTTGAGTGCCACAGGGGTCCCAAACAGAGCCCCCAGTATAGAGGGTGGTTAATTTTAGGTGCTGCAGGAGTACTGATAGTACCCCCGCGTCCTGGATTGCCCAATAGGGTGCCGCAGGCCCTTTATGGACCCGCGGTGGGAAATGTTAATTTTTAAATGCTGCAGGGGTCCAAATGGCATCCGGCTACAAGGGTTAATGTAGGGAAACTGATGGGGTTCCGATGGCGACCCCCAGCATAGAGGTGTGTTAATAGTGTGCCTCATGCTCTTTAAAGACCTGCAGTGTGAAATTTGAAATTTTTAAATGCAGCGGGGGTCCCGATTAGTTCCGATAGCGACCCCCGCTGCAAGGGTTAACATGGGGAGGCTGTGGGGATCCAGATTAGGGAGCAGAGGAGTTCATCATACACAGGAGTCGGGCTGCTCTGAGGCAGTATGTATGGGCTTTAGTAGCCCTTGCAGGCACTTTTTTGTGCCTGTAGGGATTATTGCGGGGTACAAGCTTTTCGCCATGGGTTTATGGGTGCGTGTTACTACATTGCTCTCCTCTGAGCTATTTTTGGGTGTCAGCTCGCAATGGCGGCTTCGAGGAACATATTGAGGAATCGGTCCTCGCAAACAGCACTAAGATGACTTTTGCAAGGACTGAGGGAACAACGGATTCTAATTTAATAAGGCCCTTAGTCTCGAAATGTGTTGAGGAGATTTGGTTTGTGTGAGATAGACAGAAAAAAAAGCCTGTTAGTTTTTACACAGAATGTTTTTATGTTGAGGTGGAAAAAATATGTAAGGAAATATAATTTGGCTAGTGCATCTTAGGAAGATGTTTATGAAAATAAGCGAGTGACAAAAATATTATCAGAGAGAGAATGAATGGAAAGAATTGGAGGACTAAGTGAGACAGAGAGTCAGGAGACATAGAAGAATGTGTACAGTAGAAGTTTGACAAATCACGAGAAAGATGTTATATGGATGACTGGTCATAAGTGTTTGCCAACAAGAGAATTTCAAAGAATGCGTAATTTAGTGATGTCTGAAAAATGTCTGAGAGAGAGGTGTGAGCAGATTGAAATATCGTTGTGTATGGGTTTTAAAACTGTGATTTTGCAAAAGAAATGAAAATAGTTGACAAGAGTGCCTGTATTTAAGTTTGAGATGATGATCTATCGACTGTGTGATTTAGAAAAAGAAAAAGCAAGAATGTTGTTGTTAATAGTAAAAAGTGCAAAGGGAATGTTGTGAGCAAGTATTTGGAAGAAAAAGAAAGTGAATGAAATGGGTGTATTTAACATTTTAAAATTATTTATTCTGAGAGTATTGTTTTGGGACAGGAGAAGGATGGAACATCAATATATAGGAAAGAGGCTGGCTTTGATTTGTTGGTTTGACAAAGATATGAGGTTGGGGTTTGTATGACAACAGTTATAGGCACAATTCCAGAGAAAATTAAGAACAACATTTGGTAATTATCAATTTATTTCATTTTGTAAGGCATTTGATTATGTTTAATTCATAATATTTTAATCAGATCTTAATGTTTGTATATAAATAAATTATACATTTAAAAAAATAAGAAACAGTGAGTATATGTGGTTAGTGTCCTCAAGCAAAATCCATTCTATGTTATGCACGAAAGCTGAGTTATAATAGCAGGCATATGATAAAAGGAGCTACTTCATAACCTATCCTAGTACCTCTTTCCCCTTGCACTCTACTGGTAATCACATAAGCAGATAATGTTTACTTTTAAGAGTGGGTGATCCCCAGTCCTCAGTGCTAAAAGAGCACTAGCGAGCATCCCCAGGCACAAAACTGGTCAGACATATGAGATGTGGAGAGAGATAGAAGCCAAGGTCAGCATATTGTTAATGTTCCCCAGGAATGCTAAGAGCTTAGAACACCCCAATGATGTCTTACAGATCATACATACAGTAGACTGTCAGTTAACCAGCACCCATAAGGCTTGGTAGATGCTAGATAAATGTTTCTGGTTGCTTGGGAGTTACTACTAAAAGAGGCCTAGATTAGCTGCACATAGGATGCGCTGATAAGTATATTTGTCAGTGAAGGCTGTGCTAACAGCAGCAGCTTTCACTCATCACTTACATACAGGTACTTTCAGCTGGATGGTGCGGTGCTGAACCTGAGGAATGTAACACCAACACTGCACTGGCTCAGTCACTCATGCCTCTCTGCTTCCAGGTAAAACTTAATTGCAGAGATGTACAGTGGATGAAATCTAGGTGCCTGTAAGCATTTTGAGGCATGACAACCTGGCTCCTGGCATTTGTTGTGCAGTTTAAATGTTATTTTTTCTTTGTATAGTATTCAATTTTTTTTCTGGTTGCTTGAGAGTTCTGGTTCCTTGAGTTCCAGTTAACAGCGAGCCTACTGTAATAGGAAGACGATTCAGGAAGCTACCAGTGTGATATCTACAGATGGTGAGGTGGGGTAACATAGTGGACAAACTCCTGAGGAGCAGAATGTCCCTGATGTGTGTAGTCGACCAACCTGAGACCCTGTGAGATGAGCATGCCCTTCTACTACTATCATTCGCCACCACACAGACAACACATTCATTATTCATGTTCTCAAAACATACACCCA
Source organism: Discoglossus pictus (assembly GCA_027410445.1). Classification (NCBI taxonomy): domain Eukaryota; kingdom Metazoa; phylum Chordata; class Amphibia; order Anura; family Alytidae; genus Discoglossus; species Discoglossus pictus. Next base: position 349,144,313 of record CM050164.1, read on the forward strand.
TACTCACTGATACTATTACAAAATAATATCTGGTTGACTCGATGGCAATTTCAAAATGCAATATGCCATCAAGCTGATTATTATTATTATCATTATTATAATTTGCTATTGTCTGAATTGCCCGTCAAGGAATGATGTTTGGCACACAAATTATCAGCCTTATTAAATTGCGATTCGGTAAATTTAAAATGGCACTATTTAAGCACACAGCATATTTGTTTTCCAGAAGTTTTTAGTTAGTGAACTTCTAACCAAAAGCAAGGTCTTCACTAACTAAAAACTTCTGTAAATAAAATATGCTGTGTGCTTAATTAGAGCCCTTTTAAATTTACAGAATGACAATTTAATAAGGCTGTAAGTGTTTTGGTTGTGTGAGTAGTTTTGGCACTGATTGCAAGCCTTGTGGTGAGCGCCTTTAGGTCTCATCGTGGGGCTGACAATGAGCTCCTTTGCCGTTTATTGCGATTGTGTGTTGTGGTGTTTTTTAACGTTTTCTATATATGTATTTTTTCGTGATAATTAATTAATTAATTAAATCATAAATTAATATACTTTATCTATTTGTAATGAAGATATGCAGCAAGCAATATGCTTAAGAGCTAACAATATGTTATGATGTTCCTGCAGCATACTATGTAGATTTTCATTGTTGTTGAGCTGAGATGTAAGTGTCAGCAATGTGTGAAGTGTGTAGTGTAAATAGGCTGCTTGCGCGAGCGGAAACCGTTTGTGTAGCTGTGTACATCCATCTGTAAGTTAAATTTTAGTATGTGCAAGTTAGTGGTCTAAAATGTGTATGTGTTAGGCGGGTGTGGATGATTTTGCTTCCTTCGTAATACAGTGTTTGATAGGTCGTACCGTCCTGTGTAAAAGTCGTATGTGTGTGGCGGAGTTTTGCGTGTTTAAGGGTCGTGTAGTCTCATTTTGGCTTTTTTCGGCGCCCATTTTTTCTCTCGCTTAGGGGTTTTTGAGTGGCTAAACTCTGGAAATTGGACTTAAATTGACATGTAACATCACTTCCAGACATCCTGGGTGTCCCCCCTTGCTGTGTGGGATGTTTTTATTTTATTTTTGTTTGTATTTAGTGTGTTTTTTGTGATTTTCGGTGATAGTGGTTCGGCCGATAAAGGTCATATTTTTTGCAGCTCGTATTTTTTTTAATGCAAGTCACGGTTTCCCTTTGTAACTGTTACGGGACGTAATTTTTTTCTGCCATTTTTTCAAAGTGCTACAGGTCTTGCAGTGTGAATAGTGTATTTTAGTTTTGTGTTCATGTGTAGTCCTGCGGGTCTTAGGTATGATGGTAAAGTGTTGCAGGGTCGGTAAAGTGTTGCAGGGTCGTAGGGATGAGCGCCTATGGTGCATCTCCACTAACGCAAGGAGCGCCTTTGTTGCTCTTTGGCTGGCCGCAACCGCTTTGCAAGACTGCAGTCTCCCTGTTGCGTTAGCAACGGATTTTGCCAAGCCCAGCTGCTGACAACTATATATGTGATTTGTAACGCGCCAACTTATTCCATACCATCAATGACAAATAAAGTTGCCATAAAAAAAACACTAATTCTTTATTTAATATAGAAAAAAGAAACTGAGACAGAGGCGCTCATTCTGAGAACTGACAACACCAAAGTAGGTTTGTCTTGTAGGCCTTGTCACCTACTCAGATAGCAGCCTCTTTTAGCTCACCTGTGCCTTTCACATGGAGAAATAACCTGTAGTATATCAGTCTGGTCTCACTAAAAAAAAGTAATCCAGCCTGGAAATACCAGGCAGTTTTACCCTGAAAAGGAGAAACAGCAAACATTGTTTTTTACCTCTTTTTGACCTGCACTCCCTAAGGCACAGTGTGCAATGAGTTCATGTCTGGAATCCCTTTCACCCATAAGGTGAAAAAAACAAAAACAGTCAGAGGCGCTCATCCTGAGAATGGACAACACCTAAATAAATTTGTCCTATAGGTCTGGTCACCTACTAAAAGAGCAACCTCTTTTAGCTCACTTGTGCCCTTCACAGGGAGAAATATCCTGTAGTATATCAGTCTGGTTTCACTCAAAAGCCCTGAAATACCAGGAAATTCAGCAATGCTTCTTGACAAATTTTATGGGATTCCGCTAGTGACTTGCCCATCAAAAATTACTGCAATAAAATTTGATGTTTGGCACACAATGGGATGCTCTCCCCCCTCTAACTTGCGGGCCTCACAATGAACACCTTCAGCCTTCTACTTTACGAGACACTCTCTTACCCCTGTGTGTCTTTCCCCCCTCTTCCTCCCCTGTGTCTCTTTCCCCCCTCTCTCACCCCTGTGACTCCCCCCCCACTTCCTGTCCTGTGTCTCTTTCCACCCCCTCCGCCCTCTCCCTCCCCTGTGTCTTTCTCTCCCCTCTCCCTCCTCTGTGCTCCTGTTTGAATTTACGGGTGTGAAACCATTTGCGGGCTTGGGAAATTAATCATTTTCTTCAAGCCCGAAATGGGTTTCCGATTTATGGGCTTGAAAAAAAATCACAGCTTTACGGCCACCATTTTTTTCCTCGCCTAGCCATTCTGAGACCTCCCAAAAACGACAATTAAATAACAAATTAACTTGCAACCTCACTTCACTGCCTCTCCACCTGTGCTGTGTGTGAGTTTGTTCATTTTCTAATCAATTGGCTATTTTTGACAGCCCCCGAATGGCTTTCGAGTTACATGATCTTTTTGAAGACTGTAACTAAGCCAGTCACGTACGGGCCTCTAGATGAGCGCCTTTGGTGCTCATTGCAGCCCCGTCAAGCCATTCATGTACGGGCCTCGTGCCTTTGGCACTCCTTTCGCTTGTGCAAACCTGTAAATTTTAACATTGCGTGACGACAACACGCAATTACTACAACTATTATATGTGATTCCAAATAACACGACACAAAGTCATGAATTAAACATACATAAATAGTGCCAATGCTCAGAAAGTATTGACAGACAAAAGGCAGTCTGATAGTGCTTGACCTTGCATGTTATTATTTCAATATTTAACAGTATAAAAATAATATAACAGTATTAAAAATGGGGGATTTCCCCAAGGCCCAGCAAAGGTATCAAAATGTATTTTATCTAATCACAAACTAGCTGTATGACAATTTTCCTGATTACTTATGCTTTTAGTTAGAATCAATTTTTTCAAACAATTTCTGTTTTCATTTAGATCTCATAATCACTCAGTTTTTATTTGCGAGATAAGTGAACACGATTTGTGTATGTGTAACATATGCTTTCTGCCCTCCCATAGAAACATATAAATAATATGGCCCCCCATCAAATGCACTTAATAAACAAGTAATAGCTCAGCGTGTGTAAAAAAAAAATCAATTCCCTCCTGATCCCAGACACCGGCGACCGGACTTCTCCCTGGATCAATACTGCCTCTCTAATTATCCATGATAACCCTTTTTAATTAGAAATAAATCCAGTCCCCTTTTAAAGTTATCTATCGAATCCGCTGTCACCACCTCCTCTGGTAGAGAATACCACAGATTAACCACCCTTACTGTGAAGAACCCTTTTCTTTCTTTAGGGTGGAATCTTTTTACTTCTAACCTCAAGGGATGTCCTCTTGTCATTTGAATACCTCTTGGCACAAAAAGCTCCCTTGACAAATCTTTATACTGACCCTGGATGTATTTATATAAGGTAATCATATCTCCTCTTAGACACCTTTTTTCTAGAGAAAATAAGTTTAATTTGGTTAGTCTTTCTTCATAACTTATTAGTTTTGTAGCCCTCCTCTGTTCCTTTTCCAGCTCTAAAATGTCCTTTTTATGAAGTGGTGCCCAAAATTGTACTCCATATTCCAAATGAGGGTGTACTAGAGATTTGTATAGTGGCAGAATTATATTTGCTTCCCTGGCTTCTATACCCTTCTTAATACATGCTAATATTTTATTTGCCTTTGCAGCTGCTGCTTGGCTTTGAGCACTATTACCTAGGTGGTTGTCCACAAGCACTCCCAAATCCCTTTCAATATCTGATACACCTAGATTTGCTCCATTAAGATTATAAATTGCATGGCTATTTTTCCTTCCCAGGTGCATAACTTTACATTTATTCGTATTAAATCTCATCTGCCATTTAGATGCCCATTCCTCAATTTTATGTAAATCCCTTTGGAGGGAAAGCACATCACTATGTGATTTAATTACCTTACACAACTTCGTGTCATCAGAGAAAATGGCACCACACTCCAATCCTACCTCTAAGTCATTAATAAATATGTTAAAAAGGAGAGGACCTAATACTGTACCCTGAGGAACCCCACTTACCACATTAGTCCAATCGGAGTATGTTCCATTTACAACAACCCTTTGCTTCCTGTCTTTTAGCCAGCTCTCAATTCATGAGCAGATATTTACTGCAACTCCTGTATCTCTTAGTTTGCACAATAGTCTCCCATGTGGCACTGTATCAAAAGCCTTTGCAAAATCCAAAAAGACTACATCCACTGAGTTGCCTTGATCCAGGTTCCTACTAACCTCCTCATAGAAACTAATTAGATTTGTTTGACATGACCTATCCCTCATAAATCCATGTTGACTCCTACTTATAATCCTGTTCAAATAGACATATTCTTGTATATTATCCCTTATTAACCCTTCTAAAAGCTTCCCCACTACAGAAGTGAGGCTCACTGGTCTATAATTCCCCTGATTTGCTCTAGCTTTTCTCCAGTCATCTGGTAGAGACCCTGTGTTGAGTGAATCTTGAAAAATTAAATATAATGGTTTGGTTGTTACAGAACCCAGTTCCCTTAGTACCCTTGGATGTATTCCATCAGGACCCGGGACATTATTAACATTTATTTTTTCCAACCTCTTTTGGATTACTTCCTGTGTTAACCAATTATTTGGCAAAAGTAGTGTAACCCCATTTTGTGGCCGTGTCCCAACCACTGGTACCTCCCTTGTGTATACCGAAGAAAAGAACCTATTTAGTTCATCTGCCTTTTCTTGGTCACTAATTATCAGACGGCCTGTGTCACATTGTAATGGTCCTATAGCTTCCTTACTCGCATTCTTTCCATTAATATACTTAAAAAATAATTTAGGGTTAGTCTTACTCTCTTTTGCAATCCATTTTTCATTTTCTATTTTAGCCAGTCTAATCGCCCTTTTGCAAGCCTTGTTGATTTACTTGTATTCCTGTAAAGCAGTCTCTGTCCCCTCTTGTTTGTATAATTTAAATACCTGTTTTTTACTCCGTATCTTGATCTTTAAATCATTGTTAAGCCCCATTGGATGGGATTTACTCCTTTTACTTTTATTCCCACACAGTATATGCCAATGTGTATGTATATTTAGTAAGGATTTAAATGTTGTCCATTTATGTTCAGTATTTTTATGCGTCACTTCACTGGCTAGGGGCTCTAGAAAGGTAGATCTGGCATGGTGGTGAAGTCTGCCCATTGAGCTCCACCAACAGTGCAGAATTGCACTTCCTTTTGCTTGTGTATTCAGGTTCTCTTTGATTGAGGCCAAGTGAGTAACTCAAATACCATCATTGTAGTCATACTTGCACTCAACTGGAGTAATCCTGATTACATAAGCAGACAGAAACTGCAATCCTGGACTGTTGGTGGAACTCATCATTTAGACTTTACATGGGATGTGAAAGTTAGTGCATTGATGGTAAAGGTATAAGGAATCACACAAACATTTAAGTTTTCCTAGGAGTACAAGTGTACATTGATACTTAGACACACCTCATTTACACTTCATTTAACACTCATGACAGGTTATATGGCCAAGGATATACATTGCATGCTTTGACAGGAATATTGTTAAGGTAATTGTAACATTCTTTGTAGGCTAAATAGGTAGGTCTTAAACCCTGGGGCTGTGTATTACCAATTACAGACTTAGCATTAGGTATTGCTTTTGTGTGTCCGTTGATCGTCCTTGGATGCTTATTAATACAGAGAGCTGGGGTTGTGCTTTAGGATGTGTAGGCCTCACTTTTTAATTAGTACGGTCATTTAAAATGTTGCTTTCTGATGTTTTTTTCATTTTATTCGGTCTTTAATGTGCATTTTTATGCGTCACGTTATAGGGCTCACTAAGGGTCTTGCTGCTCTTAAAGGGATTTCGGAACGCACCTTATTTTCTTTTTCACAGTGAGCACCCACTGAACTTATTGAGAACACCTAAAAAAAATGGAGATTTTAGCAAGGGGAATGTAACAGCAATTTAGCCAAACCACACTTAAAGCAGGTAGCATATTATAAATAGCGATCACTAGTGTGTAATCAAGACCTATGTATCTTAATGAGAACCTGAGAGCAGCCAACACAGTCTTATATTTTGAGCTTCATTTGCATGACACTACCAAGAATGCTTAGTGGCAGTGGAAACACTGCTCATTCAGAAATGCTGTGAGAAAACAGGTCAAGTGGTCTGCTTGAGACTTGTACCTGTACTCAGTATTGTCTTATTTTTCTTTATTAATAGAGCGATCATCACTGTTCCCTCTATAATGAATAAAAAACTATGGAACAAAATAATTATAATCAGTTTAGTAATTTAGTTTGAATAGTATTTTAGAACTGAAATCCAAAAAGTAAGAGATATATTAATATTACGGGAGTTCTGCAGTTGTCACTTCTGCAGCCAAAAAATGAATTTTAGCAACTATACTTTATATACAAGCAAAGAAAGCAACATAAAACACCTTGGGAAAAATCTGAAGGCATGTCATCAGTTATTTATGACTTTGGCATGCAATTACTTTGCTAGTATTAGTGCCAGTATTCCAGTTCTTAAATACACAACTTTACAGTTATAAAGTAAATTGTTAAAAAAATATATATAAGCAAGTTTGTAGAAACATTCTATTTACACTTTTCCTCGATTTAAGCTGATAAATGAATCAGATGTTTCTTTTTATGTAAAAAATTCAAATTGTTTTACAGGTTCTTTTCTAGTCTCTTTGTAGCATATAAACAACTCTGACAAAAGAAGCGCACTAATGTGTATGTCTTACAAGATGACTTTTCAGTGTTACATTATCTTCTAATACATTATTAATGTGAAACAGATTGTAATGACATTCTAAGGCAAGTAATCTTTGGCATTGTGTAAATGGTTCCTATACCAGCCTACAGATAATACTTTGCTGTGCAGGCCTGGCACTGACTTAAGAAATAGCCTTTAAAGGCCACGGAAAGCATAAAGTTATTACCCTATTTTTAACCAGTTACATTTTTAAATAGATTTTTTCAAGAAGCAATTAGATATAATAAAATAAATGTAAAGCAAATCTAAATAACATGATGACATTCCTCCCGCCTCCTACACCAAAAAGTTCAGAAAACAATAAGGCTGAAACAGAAAATAATCTTTTTTTTTTTTACTGGCCATCTGATTCTGCCACATTGATAGCTTTTCATATCACTTTTACTATTTATATTTTCATAATAAAGTACATTTTTAAGTAAGCTGTGTTTTCTTTTTCATATTTGTGCCAATTATGTTCAGAATTTTTATTTAGTTACACAAATTGCTACTTTCAGCAGTCACTTAACATTTATTTTTCATAACACTGAGTAAAAATATAACATATACTATTATAATAACAACAGTAGAATATCTGAGTTTACTAAACACCTTGTATATATTTCTTTAATCATAGTATTATCTTGGAATCATAATTTTTAATGTGTTTTTATTTTTTAGGTTTCTGAAAACATGTTATTTGAATAAAACTCTATTTATAGAGACATTAACCAGAATGAAATCACCAGGATTAATCATGATTCAAATTACATGACTGTCTTTCTAATATGGCTAGGTTTGCAAAGCCACAGGAAGTGATTGTCTGGTCTAAATGGGATCCTATTCATTCTACAACAATAAAGCCTTTTCAATTCTATTCATCAACCAAAATATCATTAGAATGTATGTAATATCACCATCATCATCATCATATAATCACATGTTAACATCCTCTAATAAAATTACCATCTCTCTCCCACACAAATTCATAAATATTGGGGAATTTATGAAGCATCTAAAGTGCATCTCATGTCATCCATTTATTTACAATGTACTATTTTCTATGGGTAAAACAGCTCTTCGGACCTCATCTGAGACCTTCTCGTCATATCTCAGGTGATACAATGCTTTGTAAAATTCCCCCAACAGAATTATTTTGAAAATTTTTAATTTTCTTAAGCAATATATATTATTCAAATACTAGGGACTTGTCCATTACAAATGACAGCATGATTTAGTGTTATACATTGTGTTTTATTTCTCTTTATGTTCTCTATCTGTTGTTTGTCTCCTTCCCTCTTCTCCCTCCCCTGTGTCTCTTTCCCCCACTCCCTCCCCTGTGTCTCTACCCCCTCTCTCCCTCCCCTGTGTCTCTTTGCACCCCTCTCCCTCCCCTGTGTCTCTTTCCCCATCTCTCCATCTCCTGTGCCTCTTTGCCCAGCTCTCCCTTCCCTGTGTCCATTTCCCCCTCTCTCACCCCTGTGTCTCATTCCACCAATTCTCTCCCATGTCTCTTTTTCCCCCACTCTCCCATTTCTCACCCCTGCATCTCTTTCCCCTCTCCCTACCCTGTGTCTCTCCCCCAACTCCCTCCCATGTATCTTTTCCCCTCTCTCCCCCATTTCTCACCCCTGTGTCTCTTTCCCCCTCTCCCTCCCCTGTGTCTCTGCCCCCATCTACATAGTTACATTGTTACATAGTAATTAAGGTTGAAAAAAGACTTTCAGTCCATCAAGTTTAACCTGTTAAGATCTCCTCTGGTCTGCAATATGCAGATTAGTTATTAATTAATTTGTTGTTAAATAATTATTAATAGTATAGTATTTGAGGATGAATAAAGAGTTAGTCCATCAAGTTCAACCTTTTTAGATCTCTATTGATCTTTTTAATATGTGTACTATTTATTATTAATTGTTAATTGATCCAGAGGAAGAAACAGAAAAAAAAAACATTGAAACTTTGCCAAAGCTAAAGCTAAATTCCTTCCTGACCCCAGAAACTGGCGTTCAAATTTCTCCCTGGATCAATATTCCTTCGCTAGTTATCTAGGATAACCTTGAGTGCCCTCTTTATTCAAAAATAAATCTAACCCCTTTTTGAAGTTGTCTATCGAATTCGCTGTCACCAACTCCTTTGGTAGAGAATTCCACAGTTTAACCACCCTAACTGTGAAGAACCGTTTTCTTTGTTTAAGGTGAAATCTTTCCTCTAACCTCAAAGGATGTCCTCTTGTCAGTTGAAAATCTCTTGCTACAAAAAGTTCACTTGACAAGGCCTAATACTGACCCTGGATGTATTTAAATAAGGTAATCATATCCCCTCGTAGACGCCTTTTTTTCTAGCGAAAATATGTTTAATTTGGTTAGTCTTTCTTCATAACTTAGCCCATCCATTCCCCTTATTAGTTTTGTAGCCCTTCTCTGTACTTTTTCCAGCTCTAAAATTGCCGTTTTATGAAGTGGTGCCCAAAATTGTACTCCATATTCCAAATGAGGGCATACTAGAGATTTGTATAGTGGCAGAATTTTATTTGCTTCCTTTGCTTCTATACCCTTCTTAATACATGCTAATATTTTACTTGCCTTTGCAGCTGCTGCTTGGCATTGAGCACTGTTACCTAGGTGGTTGGCCACTAGTATTCCCAAATCTCTTTCAATATCTGATACCCCTAGATTTGCTCCATTAAGATTATAAATTGCATGGCTATTTTTCCATCCCAAATGCATAGCCTTACATTTATTTGTATTAAATCTCATCTGCCATTTAGCCGCCCATTTCTCTAATTTATGCAAATCCCTTTGTAGAGAAAGTACATCATTATTTGATTTTATCACCTTGCACAATTTAGTGTCATTAGCAAAAATGGAGACACTACTTTCGAGTCCTACTTCTATGTCATTAATAAATACGTTAAAAAGGAGAGGACCTAATACTGAATCTTTAGGAACCCCACTTACCACATTAGTCCAAAAGGAGTATGTTCCATTTACAACAACCCTTTGCTTCCTGTCTTTTAGCCAGCCCTCGATCCATGAGCAGATATTTACTGCAATACCTATATCCCTTAGTTTTCTCACTAGTCTTTCATGTGGCACTGTATCAAATGCCTTTGAAAAATCCAAAAAGACTACATCCACTGAGTTACCCTGATCCAAGTTCCTACTAATCTCTCATAGAAACAAATTAGATTGGTCTGACATGACCTATCCTTCATAAATCCATGTTGACTGCTACCTATGATCTTGTTCAAATAGACATTATCTTGTATTCTGTCCCTTATTAACCCTTCTAAAAGCTTCCCAACTACAGATGTGAGGCTCACTGGTCTATAATTCCCCGGATTTGCTCTTGCTCCCTTCTTAAATATAAGTATCACCTCTGCTTTTCTCCAGTCATCCGGTAGAGACCCTGTAGTGAGTGAGTCTTGAAAGATTAGATATAATGGTTTGGCTATTACAGAACCCAGCTCCCTCAATACCCCTGGATTTATTCCATCAGGACCTGGGGCTTTATTAACATTTATTTTCTCCAATCTCAGTTTTTTAGTGATGGTAGTGTAGCCCCATTATGTTGCTGTGTCCCAACCACTGGTATCTCCCTTGTGTATACCAACGGAAATAACCTATTTAGCTCATCTGCCTTTTCCTGGTCACTAATTATCAGATGGCCTGTGTCACATTGTAATGTTCCTATAGCTTCTTTCCTCGCCTTCTTCCCATTAATATATTTAAAAAATATTTTAGGGTTAGTCTTACTTTCCTTTGCAACTGACTTCTCATTTTCTATTTTAGCCAGTCTAATAGCCCTTTTGCAAGCCTTGTTGATTTCCTACCTTGTCGGCCTATTGAGGGCCACGCAATGAGTACCTTCACCTCTCATCGTGAGGCCCATAACTGCCGCCCCGAAAGTTACGGATTTGCCCATGCGCAAACCCGTAACTTTAAGGGCGGTTGTTACGGGCGTTGCAATGAGCGCCTTTGCCACTCATCATGGGCCCCGTAATGAGTACCTTTTTCATGTTTTTTACATAGCATGTTAGGGCTACATTCTATTTAGGGGTGAAGCTGTGAGAAAAAGCTACCTTAAAACTGTGTGAGCTTTTTCTTTGCTAGCTAGGGAGCATCCTATGACTCATCTCAAATAAAAGAAAAAATGCCTTCAACACGACATGAAGCAAGGACTGCTTTTCGTTGCTCTCTAGCCCTACTGTGTTCATGAAGCCAGTTTACAGGATTCTTAAGATCAATAGTCTCCATAGCAATGCTGCTGAATGGTACCCACTATGTGAACACACTAAAATAGCTCAAACACCCTCCCTTTTCCCCTTTCTATCTATATAATCCACTTCCCATGTAAGGAAGGGGTTAAATAATAATACAATTTATGTTGTATGTTGTATGAGCCGCGGGATCCAAGGGGAATTTCCCTGCCCGCTCGCTATCCTCTATGACCCCAGGATTCCCCATTTAAAGTATAACCATGGGAGTCCCTATGGACTTTAGCTAGGGATGGTAAATTTGCAAGTTTTGAATCCTGTAAGGTGCTTTATGGTAAGCACTATGTAGTTTTGATTTTAAGCTCAAAGACAGGCCCCCTAATTCTTTTGCAATGTTTTAAAATAATTTTTGCCCTATACTTAAGCCCTGTTTATCGCTACAAAATACGTTGGCACGTTACAAATTAATAATAATAATAATCATAGTAATCTTGAGGGGGGGTCACAGGGATCCCCTGGCTTATAGCAGTGGCCTAATTAAACCACTAATTGTGTCGGATATGATGAATCAATCCTCATATCCTACACAATTATGGTGTTTGATTGTTGATACTGTCAGATTTGAGGCTTGAATGCTTCTTTACACTTAGGATTTCTCACATTCTAGAGACTTCTATACGCTTGTAAATGAATGTGTACCTCATGGCTGAAACATTGTGATGTTGTTTTGGAAAAATGGGACAAGCTACATGTGGGTTATCAGTTTTAGGTCATTTACCAGCAATCACCAACCAGTTCTCATAGGGTTTGTTTTGATGTGTAAGTTTAGTCATGTCCAACTCTCCGTAGCCCTATGGAAGGCAGTATCTCCCTCATCTCTCCCTCAAACTCATGTTCATTGTTTCACTTGCCTCCTTTATCCATCTCCACCTCAGCCATTGCATTCTTCACATCCCTTTAATCATTCCTAGCAGCCGAGACTTCTCAAGGGAATCCTGTCTTCTCATGATGTGACAAAAAATATTTGAGCTTCAAACTTATCAAAGCTTCCAGTGAACAGTTTTGCTTGACCTGCAACCTACTCGAGTAAATTTGGTTGTGCTTGTCCATAAAGTTATCTTAGCAGAGACATAACAAGACATTTTCGAGAATGAATTGAGATGGGTACTAGAATGCTTTGCAGATAACAAGGCTGTGGGAGTTGATCCAAATTGAACTGTGAAAGTGTAGCTTGCCTGATGCCAACACATTTTGAAAACTTAACAATGGCCAATATGCTGGAAAAGGTCAGTCTATATCCCAAAAAAACAGTGCTAAAGAGAGCTCCAATTATCGAACAATAGCACTAATTTCACATGCCAGCAAGGTAATGCTTCAGATCCTAGAAGCCCGAGTCCAGACGGACTGGCAACAATGACTGGCAACAACGAGATATGCAAGCTAGGTTCTGCAGAGGAAGAGGCACAAGAGATCAAATTGCCAATATCCGATGGATAGTAGAGAAATCAAGAGAGTTGCAGAAAAACATTTACTTCTGCTTCATAGAATATTTTAAAGCATTTCACTGTGTGGATCACAACAAAATGTGGCAAGTTCTTAAAGAGATGGGAGTACAAGACCATCTCATCCACCTCCTGAAGAATGTATGTGGACAAAGAAGTGTGTGACATGGTTGTATAGTGTTCACTTATTTATTCAACTTATACACAGAGTACATCATGCATAAGTCGAGGCTGGAGGAATCCAAAGATAAAATCAATATTGTTGGAAGAAATATCAACAACCCCAGATACGCGGATGATACTACTTTGATGGCTGAAAGTGAGGATGAACTAAATGGCCAATTCATGAGGGTAAAAGAAGAGAGTGCCAAAGCTGACCTGCTGCTCAATATTAAAAAGACGAAGAGGAGGGGGGTCGAGGAGGGGGGTTGGGGTTGAGGGGGGTTGAGGTTTAGGAGGGGGGTTGAGGTTGAGGAGAGGGGTTGAGGGGGGTTGAGGTTGAGGAGGGTGGTTGAGGGGGGTTAATGTTGAGGAGGGAGGTTGACGATGAGGAGGGAGGTTGAGTTTGGGGTTGAGGATGAGGAGGGAGTTTGAGGATGAGGAAGGAGGTTGAGGAGGGGGTTGAGGATGAGGAGGGAGGTTGAGGATGAGGAGGGAGGTTGAGGAGGGGGTTGAGGATGAGGAGGGAGGTTGAGGATGAGGAGGGAGGATGAGGAGGGGGTTGAGGATGAGGAGGGAGGTTGAGGATGAGGAGGGAGGATGAGGAGGGAGGTTGAGGATGAGGAGGGAGGATGAGGATGAGGAGGGAGGTTGAGGATGAGGAGGGAGATTGAGGATGAGGAGGGAGGTTGAGGATGAGGAGGGAGGATTAGGAGTGGGGTTGAGGAGGGTGATAAGGGAGGGGGGAAGAGACACGGGAGAGAGAGGGGGACACAGAGGGCACAAGAGGGACACAGGGGGCAGCACATTTCCCATCCTCGGCTTATACTCGAGTCACTCATTTTACCCAGTATTTTGTGGTAAAATCGGTGCCTCGGCTTATACTCAGGTCGGCTAATACTCGAGTATATACAGTAATTTAATCTGCCTAGCGCTGAGAGACCTTAAGATGTTGATGCAGAACCATAGAACAATGTATATTTGTGACATTTCTGTTTGTAAGTGTACCCAACAATTTCTGATATACATATATACTCATACACCTATCATTTGTGATATATAGTAAGGGGACAGGATCAGTAATAACTGGGGTGTGTAATGTGGATGGGATCAGGTAAATGAGATGAGGGGGCACATATGTCTGTATGGGCCTAGGGCAGCTTAATCCTAAATATGCCTAAACCATATCTACCAAAAAACATTTTATTTTATTTCATATCCTTTATGTCTATATAATGATACTACTGCACATGCACTATATTCCGTCTTAGAATGTATTTGGGACTAAAAATTACAGTTTAAAATATCACAACAAAATAAAATAAGAATAACATTAAAAAAACAATATTGCATTAAAATAAAAATACAATGAACAATTATAGTAAAAAAACTAAAGGCATAGGTGGAGGATGCAATTGTTCCATCTTTGGCTACTAGATCCCACATATGTAAGGAACCTTGGAATCACAACTGACCCCCATGTTATAGTAGTATTAGAGCCCATTTTGGGTTCTATGATCTCCCATTGTTAATAGAGATTAGGGAATATGGACCCACATGGGGATTAGTGTTACTCACCATGGGGGTCAGTCTAGGGATAGGTTAAATGGTGGGAGGATGGCCATTTCTAGTTCAGATGGAATATTAGAGGCTAAGGTGGGCCTAGTTAGTGCTGTATATTAGGGATTCACAGAATTCCCAACCCCAAAGTCACAAAGGGATGCTGATTAAAACATCCTAGGTTTATAGTGGGGGGCCTGGGGGTTCCCAGATTTTTTGTGAAATTATAGGCTTTTGGGTAAATGTAATGTAATCCCTTCCCTCTCACAATAGCTGCAATGAAGTGAAGTGAAGTGATTGAAATTACTATACAAATACATGGCAATGCTTTGAATAGCCATAGTGACTACTCATGAATCTTTGTTAGCACTCGCTGTAGAAATATTGTTGTTATGTAATATATAATAGAGTTTAATGAGGGTCATGTAATTGAGAATATACACAGTTATTCCATGAATTTGCTGATCCATATACAAAATTATTGTCTAGTATACATTTAATTATTAAAACAAACAGGCAATCTGTTCTTATCTGCCCTCAAATTCTGTGTTATGTCTTTCAAATGAGTACCTTTACTTGATAGCACTTGAGTATGTGGGAGTGAGGGTTACAGTTTTTAATTTAGGAGGAATGGCAATGCCATGCTTAGGGTGAAAACGACATATTCTAAAGAGCAGGATTTGCAGAGCTTTATCCTGTAAAAATACAGAATTGATTTAGAAGAGCTAAGAGGGTGGTGTGTTGGAATTTCTTTAACTGATATATGTATTGTTACTTTTATGTGATTCACTGCTCCATGTGTATTGAAATAAGTCACCATAGAAAAAGATGTTAGAAAAAGGAAACCCATTTATAGGGAAAAAAGCAGTAAAATAAGATTATATGAATGTTCTTTAAATTTGTGCCAGATTACAATACTGTATCTTGATACTGTAAGAAAGAATTGTTGATTAAATAAAACTATAATGAACACAGCAGTGAATCAAAGACACATAGTAAATCAAGCTTTATAACTACATTTCTTAGAAGATTCAAAATATTTCTCTTTAATGAATCACAAAATTATATAAAAACACTGAGACACATTTTCTTATATATATTCTTATTAAATTCTAGCTTTATTCGAGCTTAATTCTGTTCACAGTGACACTCATATTTTTCTAATATATATATATATATATATATATATATATATATATATATATATATATAGTGCCTTGCAAAAGTATTCACCCCGATTGACTTTTTACCTATTTTGTTACATTACAGTCTTAAGTTCAATGTTTTGTTAATCTGAATTTTATGTGATGGATCAGAACACAATAGTCTAAGTTGGTGAAGTAAAATGAGAAAAATATATACATAAAACTATTTTTTAGAAATAGAAAACAGAAAATTGGCATGTGCGTATAAAAAGCTCTGGTGCAACCACTTGCCTTCAGAAGTCACATAATTAGGGAAATGATGTCCACCTGTGTACAATCTAAGTGTCACATGATCTGTCATTACATATACACACCTTTTTTTAAAGGACCCAAAGGCTGCAACACCTCAGCAAGAGGCACCACTAACCAAACACTGCCATGAAGACCAAGGATCTCTCCAAACAAGTAAGGGACAATGTTTTTGAGTTGTCAGTGTTAGGTTAAAAAAAATATATAAATCATTGATGATCCCCAGGATCACCATCAAATCTATCATAACCAAATGGAAATAACATGGCACAACAGCAAACCTGCCAAGAGACGGCCGCCCACCAAAACTCACAGACCGTGCAAGGAGGGCATTAATCAGAGAGGTAGCACAGAGACCTATGTAAACACATAACATCACCCAAAGAACACCATCTCATCATGCTGTGTGGATGTTTTTCAGCAGAGGGGACTGTGAAACTGGTCAGAGTTGAGGCAAAGATGGATGGTGCTAAATACATGGATATTTTTGAGCAAAACCTATACTACTCTGTGCGTGATTTGAGGCTAGGACGAAGGTTCACCTTCCAGCAGGACAATGACCAAAAACACACTGCTAAAGCAACACTTGAGTGGTTTAAGGGGAAACGTGTAAATGTGTTGGAATGGCCTAGTCAAAGCCCAGACCTCAATCCAATAGAAAATCTGTGGTCAGACTTAAAGATTGCTGTTCACAAGCGCAAACCATCCAACTTGAAGGAGCTGGAGCAGTTTTGCAAGGAGGAATTGGCAAAAATCCCAGTGATAAGATGTGGCATAGATCCATGTTAATTCCAGGTTGTGAGGCAACAAAACATGAAAAATGCTAAATGAATATGGGGGGGGGGGGTTGAATACTTTTGCAAGGCACTGTGTATATATATATATATATATATATATATATATATATATATATATATATATATATATATATACATACACTATAAACTGTGAGCCTCCATAACACAACATAAAGTTTAGAATTATTAGCTTCATTAGCTTCACCAATATTAAATAGTGGAATCTTGCGTTCCAGTCATGCTGTTTCTCAAAATCCAGTTATTCATTTGATTCTGATAGACACAAACATAAAATTGAGTTCTCATTTTTTATCACTTATTTGGTCTTCCTGTTTAGCATGGTGTGTCTTTTTTTGTCACTATTTGCCAGCCTTTCCATTTGTTTGTGTAGATAATACACATAAGCTAACAGAAATAAATTCTGGCCTCATACACTTTTCTCTGGGTCTTGTTAATTCAACCTGAAGTCACACCATACTTGAGAACACTTTTCTATGGCAGTTTCCATGTTTTCTTAAGATCCTTTCTGAACATGCTAGAATGTCTAGGAATCACAGCATCTTTGAGAGTGGTAGCAAAAAAGTTTGTGTGAAGAGGATACATCATATTTAGATGACTCAAGCAGAGTCAGCTACATATATGATTTTCCCTGTCTTGCATAGCTGAGAATGATGTCTATTACATATTTTATGAACATTTACAGTTTTTACAGTATTCCACAAGTGTTTCACCTGAGTCATGTTTTTATTCGGTATACTCATTATTTCCAATGTTAATAAAAAATATTAGAGGCAATAAGCTATCCCAGATGCTGTGAGAGGACGTGAAAGGCAACAATGACAATTTTGCTTGGAGCCCGTGTAAAGCTTAGAAAATCTAGAGAAAAATATCTTCCAGGCCAAATATGACAATATCTGTAATTAACCAGGTCTCTGGATCTCTACCTTGTCATGGTGAAGGGGCTTGTGCATTTCAATGAAACTGTGAGCACTACCATGTACAGTCAGCCTAGTTGGTCAGGTCATAGCAGAGAGGACAGACCAATCATGGTCCACTGGAGAAGAACTGAAAACTCAATCCAGTATATTTGCCAAGGAAACATTATGAATAAGAACAACCAGACAAGATATTTCTGGAGTGCTGTGGTCCATAGGGTCATGGAGAGATGTACATGACTCAACCACTCCACAACAGCAACAAACAACAATGCCTCTGTTCTTGTCCCTTTAACTTTGATAAATACAGTTGTTTATTCCGCTTTACATGTTTAAATAGTAATTCATTGCTCTGTCTAGTCATTTATAAAAAGGTACAACAGCACTTGGGTCAAATTAATAAACAAATGCAATTTGGCAACTTTGCAGACCATCTTTTGTAAGTAATTCAAGTCTGGTTTCCCAGACTAGATAATATTATCTCTATCAATGGGGCAAAGCTTTCTGGAAACTATCTTATCTGAAATTACTTTGAATTATTAATTGGGCAGACAGCATGTAGCTAAGAACACTTCGACAGTGATCACATTTCCTGACTGACTTTATTGTTTTTTTCTGTATAGAACAGAAACAATTACAAGGCCTATAAAGAAGAAGGTTATATTACATGACAGTGAAATCATGAATAGTATCATGACCTGGTTATGATAAAAATGAAGGTTCTTTTTTTATTTCTCTCATTAATAATATAGGGATCCTGTATCCATTATTTCAGAATTGTTAATATCACTATGAAACTAAATGTAGTATTGCTTCATTACTGTTTGTGAAATATTAGTATTAAAATGTCTTTATTCTACACATATTATCAGCCTTATTAAATTGCAATTCGGCAAATTGAATGGGGCTCTATATAAGCACATAGCATTTCTTTTTACAGAAGTTTTTGATAGAAGTTCACTAACAAAAAACTTCTGTAAAAAAAATATACTATGTGCTTAAATAGAGCCCTTTTCAAGTACACAAAAGTAAAGAGATACATACTTTTATTATATTGTTAGTGAAATCCAGGAACCTTCCATGACACTTTAAGGAATTTAAGAGTGCCTGGAATAAGCTAAAAGGGCCATTTACCTTAGTATTAAGTGCTCTTCATGGTGTGAACGTGCACATGATTCTATGGTAAAATGATTGATTGCTTTTTTTTTTTTTTTATTACACTGATAACACCTAAATATCTGTAGTCATAGGTCTATTTACAAACACACTGCTGACTATTCTTGATTAAAAGCATCTGCCGACAACTGCCATTGCAAGCTCTGGTGAACATAATAATTATAGTTTTACTCTGCTTTCAGAAATGTCATCAACAATCATTTAACCCACAAGTGACACATTTTGGATTTTCCGGCAGTCATTACCCTGCACAGATGAATGTGTGAAGGGTTAACCCTCTTTCTGTGTCTGCTCTTGCCATGAGTCTGTCTGGAGGCAGAACTTCTTTTATAATTGTTTCTGTGAAAAAAAAAACTCATGGATTCACAGAGTTAAAATAGTGGGGGTTGACCTGGCATGGAATTAGGAGTACCTATTGTAATAATTCATTCCAAATAGTGATATTAAGGTTATGTAACAGGGGCAAGCTTATATACACTATCTCACCTTCCTTCACCTAGTCATTGGGTCCAGATATCATACTGCATATCACCCATCATTTAGGCAAATCAGATAGGGATTGCATCATCATTTATCTGTCCCTTACCTAATTTAGGCTACGTACTTACATAATTTGGCCACTACTTCACCTGAAGGCTATTATAGCATCCCAATTTGTGGATGGACTGATAGCTCAGCTCAGGCAGCAGACCCTGGCTAGGGGCCCTGGATGGTTGGCATCTATTGTAGAGCAGGCTGGGGCCCTTGGACAGGGGGTTTCTGCCCCTGCTTCCTCTCAGTCCCCATCACCTTTTGATTTTCCTCCCAGTCATACTTCTATTTCCCATTCTCACTCACATTCTCCATCAGCTCATTTGCCCTTTGTTGCCCCCCCTTGCCCCCTTTCATGCCCCCTTGAGACCCCCAGTTGCCCCCACCATTGTGTAAGAGCCCCTGTGTGTCTTTCACCAGAATTCTGTAGCACGCAGCCTTTTAGACATCAGGGAACTGTGGATTGAGGTACATGTGCCACCAGGGAACGCTCCTTTATTCCCATGCATTCCATGGTGGAATGCACAACAATTTTGAAGTCTCAGACTCCTGGATGGTTGCCAGGGCGAGAAAGTTGGGTGGCGGAGGGACGAGGGTAAGACATGGGTGGGAAAAGGTAGGGGCCGGCATAAGGCCCTAGATGGGGGGGGGGGGGGTAGAAGGGAGGGGAAAGGTGCATGGAAGGGGAGGGAAACAAGGAGAGGGAGGCCAGGCTGGGAGATCGCAGTGTGTTTGGTTAGGAGGGGGGGGGGAAGAAGGGGAGAGGGAGTGGGGGGTTGCAGGAACACAGAGAAGATAGCAGCATAAAGGATTCTGAGGTACATTTAAATGGAACATCTAACCAACATTAATAATCCTGCTGATATGGGCATGGCAGTTGAGGTGGGTAGTGAGTTTGATGTCATGGGATCATCACATCTAGAATCAATCTCATCCATTTCTGTTCTGGGGTGGGGCATCAGTTTTTAGTAAAAGGGAGCAGTTTGCGAATTGGAAACTGCCTTTGTTGATACTGCATGCATCTATGCCAATCCTAATTCCTATTCAAATGCAGATGATGAGGCATGCCAAGAGCAGCATATATCCCCACCTTGGCTAAGGAGGGGCAGTGGGTCGGGACTTATCCCCGGTAAGGCAGGCAGGAGAAGAGCATCAGACGAGAGTGGATGGTGTGGGCCTGGGCCCAAGAAGGCAAGGTAGAGCGGTAAGAAGAGGCAGGATGACATCTTTCCTATCCCAAAGTGAGGACCAACCGGTGAGTCCCATGCTACTCATTTCACAATCCTATACTGCTTACTGTTTGAAAGAATGAAGGAGTCTAAGAAGGAGGATGAGGAAGGTAAGAAGCATTACAGGTGCCTCCCTAAGACCTTTGCTAACTGGCTTCAAGCCTACATAATCATGGCTAGCATCTATCTATAAATATGTTGCTTTGCTATCTTTTGCTATCTGGATGAGATAGAGAGCATTCATAGGACTTATGGTAGAATAGCATGGTGGTCTTATGGTGAACAATTCCATCAACGCCTGGCGGTCAACTCTTCCATGAGATGGGATGAGTGTGACATGGGATTGTGGTTAAAGATCTTGACCCCAGCAAAAAGTATGGTGGGGTTGATATAGTAGTTCCTTTCGGGTCTCAGGAAGTAGGAGCAATAACCAAGGACAAAATTCGGTAGGCAAAAGGGGTATGTGCTTTCAATTCAATGAAGGAAACTTGTAGGTGGGGTGCTACATGCAGGTTCAAGCATGAATGCTCTCACTGTAGGTACAATCACCCATCAGTTAGATGTTTCAGGAGAAACAAGGGAATTTGGTCAGTGATCACTGCTCCTAATAGCGGTGACATCAATATTGGTAGAAAACATGCTATCATGGCTAAAGCTGTATGCTAGTAAGCAGGGTTTTGCACTTAAGGCCGATCAGTTATTATGTGGTTTCAGTTCAGGTTTTGTTATCCCATGTTATAATTCGTCACATCTCTATTTTCGGATAATCTAGTGTCAGCTAAGCAATTTCCTGACGTGGTTCAGGAAAAGCTCAGGAAGGAGGGTGCTCTAAGAAGGTTATCTACATCCACCAATTCTGGACTTATGGATATCCCCATTATGAATTGTCCCTAAAAAGGAGCCAGGTAAGTAAAGGCTCATCCACCATCTATCATTCCCAAAAGGAAAATCAGTGAATGATGGAATTGATAAGTTTGTACGTTATGCTTCCTTTGAGAACGCGATTGTCCTCTTATGCAAGGCGGGGAGTGGATGTTAACTAGCCAAGTATGATATTGAGTCAGCTTTTCGTCTACTCCCGGTTCATCCATTCATCCAAGTTATTAGGTTGTCGCTTCTTGAGTAAGTATTATGTTGATCTTTGCTTGCCTATGGGTTGTTCTTGTGCATATTTTAAAACATTCAGTTCCTTTATTCAGTGGGTAGTGGAACAAGTGTTAGGTCCATGGCCATGACCCATTATCTTGATGACTTCCTGTTGGTTGGTTCTTCATTGGAACAGATTCAAGGTTTAATGGAGGTTTTTGTTAAAGTAGCATAGGATTTCGGCATACCTTTTCTGCTTCTACATTGTCCTTTTTAGGCATGCAAATTGACTCTGTTAAGTTACAGTGCTCACTGCCCAAAGAGAAGGTTGTGGATCTGAGGGCTGCAATACAGAAGGTTTCAGTAGCTAACAAGGTCACCCTAAAGGTAATACAATCCTTGCATGTAGGATCATACCAATGGTTGGAATTCTCAGAAGAAGATTGTCTTTGGCTACGGTTGGAAATAAGCAACACCATAATTTCATAAGGATTACCTCTTAGGCAAGATTATGTATTTGGTTCCTGCAACACTTCAATGGTAAGTCCTTCTTCATGGCGAGACAAGTTCTGAGTCAGGATATTAATCTTCTCAAAGATTCTGCGAGTAGTGTTGGATTCTGAGCTTTTTTGAAGGGGCAGTTGTGTGGGGCTAAATGGACGGCATCATGGCACAGATCGAGGTTGCTCAAAAATTTGGTATTCCTTGAATTATTCCCCATCATTGTGGCAATTTACATATGGG
Source organism: Discoglossus pictus (assembly GCA_027410445.1). Classification (NCBI taxonomy): domain Eukaryota; kingdom Metazoa; phylum Chordata; class Amphibia; order Anura; family Alytidae; genus Discoglossus; species Discoglossus pictus. Next base: position 349,166,715 of record CM050164.1, read on the forward strand.
GTAACAACTTGAAGGACCAGCATGTCATATTTCATAGTGACAACATGACGGTCCTGTCGATCAACAAACTGACATCCTCCTCATTGCCAGTGGTACGTTTGCTTCGTAGGCTAGTATTGCGGTGCATGGAAAAGTATACTCTATGTAGAGCAGTGCATGTGCCTGGTAAGCTTAACTGTATTGCTGATGCTCTGTCAAGGAGTTAGTGGTAACTCTTCAGGGAGCTTGCACCGGGAGCAAGAAACACATCAACTCCATGTCCAGATCAGTTATGGGGTAGTCTTTAGATTATTAATTGCTTAATAAAGTTTATTATCACCAAACATTTATAGTGAGCGAGGTGTTGGGTTTTAATTTATCTGATTGTACATGGAAAGCTAATGGTATGATTAAAAAAAATAATAATATTGAAAATTATGTATAAAGATGAAAGGTTGTTTTATGTATTAACATAAAACAGTCATCTAGTGAATGTTGTCAGGCAAAGGCAAACAAGAGATACATGTAAAGAGAGCTCATTTCAATATCATAAAATATTTAAAGCTATTTACACAAGAGTATTTAAATATTAAAATCATTAAAATAAGCACTGCTTTTTTCTTAGTAACACAAGTTTATGTTTCCCCTTAGGTATATAAATGACTGTATTTGGAAGTGGGTAAGGAAATGTTACTTTTATTGAACTGGTGACCTCTTAAAAAATTATTTATAGCTTAACTACAGTAGACAATATTTACTGAATTATTTATTGCTGCAATTTTCATCAACAATCATTTGGAACTGCAAGTTCTAAAACAAATATCGACGAAAAGGGCCAGCTCAGAAAACGAAAAACTCTGATAATAGTAATTAAAAGACAACTACACAATACAAAGAAAACAAATATATGTTTGCAAACTTTTAGTCTGACTGAATTAATCAGGAAAAAAAGGCATACAGCTATTTTTTATTATAAACAAAAGTATTACAATGATGGAAGGGGTGTGGTGTCAATTTCAATATTATCCAGTGATCATACAATGACTCTGGACATTTTTCTGTTTCCATTTCCTCCACCCCTTCCTCCACTTATAACAACAAACACACACCCCCATCATCTAGCTCTCAGGGCGTGATGTAAAAAGCACAAAATAGATTCCTGTACTCCTAAACAGTGTTCAAAAATTCAGATTTTCTCAAAAGAAATGTACATCTGCTAATATTATTGTTAACTCACAGGACCCTCCTCAAAACCTGGAGAGGGCCATTGAGCCCCCTTCCTCCACCCCTTCTGCTTTGTAGGGTGCTTTGTAGAGTGGGGCACATTAATCCCCTATGAATAACCAGCCAATCACAGAAGATTAACATTACAAGGAAGCCTTATTCTATTGGATGTTATTTTAACCAATCGGAATAGGGATTGGGAAAATATAGAGCCCTGATTAACTAAAAGCAAAACAATCAGAATTCACATGAATGTGCCCACTTTATGAAGGGTAACATTTATTTAATTGGGAGGTTGTCCCATTCCATGATATGGTCTATGCGGGTCCATAAGGACCGCTATGGTAGTAGTTAGGGTGCCATAAAGTTCTTTAGGGACCCACATGTTAGAGGCTTATGTTAGGTGCCATGAGGTTCCATAAGGATCCCCATGGTTATTGTTAGTTTACCATGGTTGTCCATAGGGATTCCTGAGGTAACAGGTTAATGTTAGTTGCCATGATGGTCCAGAGGAAACCTTATGGTTATACCTATAGGCCACATAGGGGATCTTAAATATTTTACTACCTGTGATTATGATATTCAGCATTGAAGGTTTCAAAATCAGTAGTACAGTTTTGATATTTAACAAATATTTTCCTATTTATATACGACATATCTTGTTATATATAATATCTAGTAGTATGTTGTATATTAATGGATGAATATTGGTTATATTATTTTATCTAAATATACAATATACTGCATCATAGGCAGGAAAAAGCAAGGTAAGTACTTAGTAAATTTAAAGCAGTTAGTTTTTACGATAAAGGCAGGTAAAACCTAACACACCCATAACACATCCCAATCACTACAACGCATGATCAGGAGCAATGAGCAGCTATGAGCTAGCTATAACAATGGAGAAGTGGCTTTTAACCTTCCTAGAGGTATGATTTTCAGTATTTAGATTGTTAAAGCTGTACATTCTTAAATACTGACATAATCATACCGCCTTTAGTCACCCCTTTCCCCTCTCCTTCTCCCTTTCCCTCTCCTTCTCCTCCTCCATTTCCCACCTCTCCCCCTTATCCACCCGCCTCCATTTCCCCCCTTATCCTCCTCATTCCCCCTTATCATCCTGATCCTCCCCCCTTATCCTCCTCATCTTCCCCCCTCATCCTCCTCCCCCCTCATCCTCCTTTCCCCCTCATCCTCCTCTTCCCCCTCATCCTCCTCCTTTCCCCCCTTAATCTTCTCCTTTCCCCCCTCATCCTCCTCTTCCCCCTCACATCCTCCTTTCCCCCCTCATCCTCCTCTTCCCCCTCATCCTCCCTTAGCCTCCTCCTCTTCCCTCCCTCCTTCCCCCCTCTCTTCTTATTAGCCTCCGATCAGCTCCTGCTGCTGATCGGAGGCCAGCAGTGCATCTTATGACGTGACACTCTTGTGACGTCTTTAGCATATGCTGGTTCCAGGGAAAGGCATAAGATGAGCTGCCAGCCTCCGATCAGCAACATTAGCTGATCGGAGGCTAATAAGAAGTGGTGAGAGGGGGGGAAGGATAATTATAAGGAGAGAAGAGCAAGATGGGGAGGGGGAGGAGGAAGATGGGGAGGAGGAGGGGGAAGATGGGGAGGAGCAATGGTGTGCTGAGGCCCCCCCACATCCTCCCTGCGGTAACCCTAAGTGTGGCTCGGGGTTACCGATTTAGGAAGCGAAGATTAACCCTGAGTCAAACCCGGGATTACCGCTAGGAAGGTTAATAAATTGTATGCATCTTGGGTTAACATGGGCTATTAAAGGTGAGTTAATACCCATAAACCTTTTTCCTTCTCTGCCCTGACATGTTACAAGAAACAGAGGAGCAGTGACCTTTATGTACATCTGTACATCTGGAGTCCAACATGTTGTGCTTTTGATCATATTGGTTTTAATGCAAACCAGATAAGAAAACACCAGGATATCCATGAGTCCTTGTTTACACTTCTTAACTCATTGGCAAGACAAAGGCAAACAAATCGTTTTTTTTTTTTAAATCTTCCTGCCTGCTGTTTAACATTTTAATTTACTTAAATGAATATAATGTATTTTCCCATAAGAAAAAAAAATATTTTGTAATATATAAAACATGCTCTTTTAAATGCATTACATAAAGTTTTGGACTACAGTGGCCCTTTAAGAATTAAGATATCTGCCTCTATTTCATGGCTTCAGAAAGAACTCTCGGTAATGCTGACTCACAGCTACCAGAGCTTTTGAAATGCTAATTTCCAGAGCTATTCTATGGTTCCCACAGAGGAGGCTGGTCCATTAGTGGAATGAGGCAACCACCCTCACAACATATAAGCTGGTTAATCATTTAACTAGCCTTCACTATATTTTCCCCCACCACCATATATAGTTTTTTTTTTGTTTGAACCTGTCACTATAAAGTTCCTCTCCCCACCTGATTCAGCTCAGAGTGGAACTGCTGCGTTTTTTACATTTTTATAACAATTGAGAAGAATGAGGCCATTTAGAACTGATTGCATGAAGATTTGTCCAACTGATGCATGTTCTCTGGGTTGCAGCTCTATAGAAGGATCTGTCAAAATGGAGGGGAGGAGCTGCTGCTCTATTTTGAAGCTTGGGTCGGTGAGGAGAAACCATCCACCGCCAATAGAGCTGCAGAGGGGGAGAATGCACACCTTTTTTTTTAAACAAAAGCTGCTAAATGTCTCTCCTCACTGTCTTCCCACCTTTTCATTATGTGTAGTCACTTTTCACTCTTCATTTTGTCTATTAAAGATGCTTATGACTGTATATAGATAGATATTTGATAATATGTAGTAGATCCATTATTTATAGAATTAGACTTAATTTAGCTCCTGAGCAGACACCCATGCCTGTACTTTACACAAAGATTTCACATTCATTTAACATTATCAACCTGCTGGATCCCATCATAAATTCTAATTAAAACTTCTCAACACTGTATCCAGGTCCCCTCCAAAGTCCTCCCAGAGCTCTCTCCACAACAACTTTATTGAAAAAAATCCCTCTATTCCATATCCATGTGCATCACATACCCCACTTTTCAACCCTAACCTACTGAAATCCCTGCAGCATGACCTGCAAGGTCCTAAACGCAGGGGACCTTGACAGGGCTGAGGAAGCTGTAGGCTGCACATTTGTTGATGCCCATGCGGGTTTGGTGGGGCTGTCATGGCTGAAGCATGCCAAGTCACCAGCTTTGCAATACCTTACACACTGAGGCCCTCAGCTTTTTAAGATAGGCTTTTTGTGCCAGGGGAAAGGGGATGTTGTGAATTATGTGTTATTCCTTGTAATGCCTGTTTAAAGTTGCCTGGGTGACACTGGGCCCATACTGTGGTACCCATGTTTATAGCTGGGGTGTGTGTATGAACATGATGGGAGTGATGGGATTTATGTCTGTGTTGCACTTTGGGGGGGGGGGGGGTTGCACTTACAAGGGAAATATTGTATATGTCCAATATTTCATAGTAATGGACTAGTCCCTTATTAACAAGATTAGGGAGATAATTGACCCCTAGGAGTCACATGACACCAATATCTCTACCAATATCACAGGCCCTTAGACTGGTTTCTCCATGCCTATTGTATGTAATTAACCCTACCAAGAATTCAGCAGTGAAAAAGGGAAAACAATGCTCTTAGACTTGCAGGTATCAGTAATAATGTGAGCTAGAAGGATTAGGTGTAACCATGGATGCACATTTGAATTGATTGGTCTATTGTTGCTAGAATGCGGTATAAATATGTCTGATGGTTTCAGTAATAAAGTTGTTTTTAACTGGTTCCCATAATTAATGTGTGAATTTCGTTATTGATGCTAAATGCTTGCCCCTGGAGTAAGTTCTTTTCAGAACTTAGAACGATTTGTATGCTATATAAGACCACAGACACCTCTCAGTCTAACCTATGAGCTGAAAGTTCTTCCTGCTGTACAGATGTCAAACAAACCGGTCACACCTGTGGGGAGAGGTTTGGGCAATAGGCTCTTATCATACCCCATTTAAAAGACAGGTTGTGACAGGGGCTAATCTGGTGTAGCTTGTGTGGGCACCATCTTGGGTTGCTTGGCAGCCGAACAGCAAGGAGACAGGCATCGCCAGGGAGGTCTGTGTTGTGTGTGTGTGTCACAAGGCACTTTTATTAGCTCTGTTTGTTGAGTTTTATGCTCTCTGCTGTCAGTTATAGGCGTGTGTGTCTTTGTGTTAGGTGTGTTCTATCTTGTGCTTGGACCCGTTTTTATCTCTTCCCTTCTTTTATTGTGTGCCCCATTTAGATTGTTGGGAATGGATGCTTCTCAGTCTGCTGCATTAGACATGTTATTGGCACAAGTTAGAACCAGAGCCCTTAGCCATGGGGCGAGGGGATTAGAGGACCCCCTGGGCAATAGCAAGTCCAGCTCTGAAGTTAGCCCAAACCTACTGCAAGAAGGGGAACCCTCCTTGTTCTCCAGGGGCCAGCCTGGGGGTGGCTGTCCCCCCTCCTGTGAGTCCTGAGAGTGTCCCTTCTCCCCACATGGCTGCCAGCCAGGGAGTAGATACTACTGGCATACTGCTAAGTGAGCTGATTCAGCCCAGCCACAAATTCACGTATCTACTGCGCAGAACATTTGCTGCAATGCCCCATGACGGTTTGCAATTGGGTGTACCAAGAGAGGAGTAGAATGTGTGCTGGTTCTTTGTTCAGCACCAGCACACATTCAGGGTATGAAATGAAGGCAAGCGAGTGGGTCAATCGAATTGATGTTATTGATACAGTACATGCGGGAATTAACAATCTGGGACATACCCCTAATAAGCATATGGTGAGGGAAATGAAAGAGGACATTGAGGAATGGAGGAGCAGGTTTCCTGGCATTAAGGTGGTCTGGTCCAAGATGGTAAAGAGAAGGGCCTAAAAAAAAAGCCAGGGACCCTGCAAGCCTCAAAAAAGTCAGGCAATACTTATGTCTAGTTTTGATAGGAAGATAGGCTGGGTAGCACTAAGGCAAAATGACTTGGAGGGTAGTGATGCTGCTTTGATCCTTGCTGGGGGGAGGGTCACCATAGACCAGGGCGATGCTGTGGCAGGTGGGGGAGTTACCCGGCCTGGTGGTGGAAAAGGGGGCATCCCTACCATAGGAGGGTGTGCCGATTAAGAAAAGTTGGGCCCCTAAGCATGTTCTTAGGGCATAGGGCTCCCTCCATAGGCCGGGCTCCTCCTCCCCAGTTGTAAGTTATTGATATGCTTATCAATAAAGGGCTGTGGCAAGTTGTACCTCCAAGCTGGTGCCAAGAGTTTACTCCCTAGTGGGACAGAGTCTTTAATTTGAGGAGGCACTACCGACCTTGCCATGTCAGGTGCTCTCAGAATACACCTACTTTTATATTAATTACAACCCCAGCAACTAGTGCTTCTACGCCCACACACAGGGCTCCATTGCTCTGACCTGGGGAGCCCTAACTTACCTCCTGGTGGATACTGGCAGCCTCAAAGGTTGGCAGCACAGTTTGTGCGTATGAGAGTGTCACTAAGTGTTTGTCTGTGGGAGTGCTTGTGAGAGTTTGAATATATTTATGTACAGTGATTCTTTTTGTGTATGTGTATGTGACTGTAAGTCTGTGAATGTCAGTATAAGTGTATATCTGTGAGAGTACCTGTGGCTGAGTAAAGCTCTTTACCTTTGAAAATTACAGTGTTTATGTGTGTGTATGTGAGAGTTTGTCTAGAGTTTTACTGTGCAGTGAATGCATGAACCTCCTTCATATTTAGCCATCTTGTTTGCCTTTGAACTAAAAAGAGGTGCGTTTACCTAAACACAGGAATTATAAATGGGCAGTAAGTGTGACTGTTTACAAAGTTCATCTAATGTGATTTTGTAATCTGTGGGACTGTGAGCCCCAATAAATTGCTCCAGCTTTAGAAATTGTAGCCTGTAAAGGAGCCTGCAAGAGATAATGCTATTAAATTAGCCTCTTTCAGCTACCAGAAAACGATCTGTTGGTTACAGGTAGAAAAACCCTATGGGCAGTCAAAATCTCATACACAGAGGACAATCAGAAATGGACAAGTTAGTGTATTAATATCATGGATGTGGTGTGGGCGGATCCCGGGAAGGCAAGAAGCTTGGGGGAAAAGGACACACCTACAGGGGGAAATGTCATAGTCTAGAATAAGCATGATGCATAGCACCTACCAGGGTCACATGTGGTCACTACACCACTGCAACCGAAATCTGATGAAAAAAAGGATCATCAGAAATCAGCTCATTTACAAGCTATGTTCAATGACTTTCTGTCAGGTAAACCTATGAGAACAGAGCTCTTAGAGGCAAAAGTGATTGTAATACATAAGGAAGGCAAGGACTCATTCCAATGTAAGAGCTATAGGCCTTTTTTCCTGATCAACTGTGATGTCAAACTATACTCCAAAATTATAGCAAATACACTCTTCCCAATTTTACTGAGTTTAATAAATCCAGATCAGGTAAGCTTCATTAAGGGCCGTGAAGTTTCAGACAATAACAGGCATACCTTAAATTTTCTTGATGTGGCATTGATAAAGAAAACACCAATGATGCTTCTTTCCCATGATGAAGAAAAGTACTTCGATAGAATTGATTGGATTTATATGGCTAAGACCTTAAACAAATTTGGCCTGAGTGACAGATTAGTGAAGGGTAGAGATGTCGCGAATAGTTAGCCGGCGGACTGTTCCTGGCAAACATAGCATGTTCGCTTTCGCGAACTGCAAACATATGCGATATTCGACCCGCCCCCTATACTTTATCATTGAGCAAACTTTGACCCTGCATGTCACAGTCAGCAGACACATTCCAGCCAATCAGCAGCATACACTCCCTTCCGGGGCCTTCTAACTCATGGAAAGCAGCCATTTTGGAATCATAACTAACTTGCAGTCTTACTGAGAGGAGGCTGAGTGTAGGTGATACTGCATCAATAGGGAAAACCATAGCTAGGCTAAAGTACACAGTGTGCAATACAGTCCTGAAGGACTCTTTTGATCTCTGCTGCAAGGACACCCCTGTGTCTCTTCCCCCCCTTATCATCATCCTCCCCTCACCTTAGCACCCAACCCTAACACCCCTCACACTTATCCATAATACCCATCAACCTAACACCTAACCCTAACACCCCCACACACTTATCCCTAAGACCTAACACCCCTCACACTTATTTCTAACATGCCTCACCCTAACATCCCTTACACTTATCCTTAACACCCCTCACACTAACCCTAACACCCCTCACACTTATCCCTAACACCCCTCACCCTAACACCTAACCCTAACACCCCTCACACTTATCCATACCACCTATCAACCTAACACCAAACCCTAACACCCCTCACACTTATCCCTAAGACCTATCACCCCTCAAACTTATTCCTAACATGCCTCACCCTAACACCCCTTACACTTATCGTTAACACCCCTCACCCTAACCCTAACACACCTCACACTTATCCCTAACACCCCTTACCCTAACCCTAACACCCCTCACACTTATCCATAACACCCATCAACCTAACACCTAACCCTAACATTCTCGCACTTATCCCTAAGACCTAACACCCCTCACACTTATCCTTAACACCCCTCATCCTAACCCTAACACCCCTCACACTTATCCCTAACACCCCTAACACCTAACCCTAACACCCATCACACTTATCCCTAACACCCCTCACCCTAACACCTAACCCTAACACCCCTCCCACTTATCCCTAACACCCCTCACCCTAACCCTAAGACCCCTCACACTTATCCCTAACACCCCTCACCCTAACCCTAACACCCCTCACACTTATCCCTAACACCCCTTACCCTAACCCTAACACCCCTCACACTTATCCATAACACCCATCAACCTAACACCTAACCCTAATATTCTCACACTTATCCCTAAGACCTAACACCCCTCACACTTATACCTAACACCCCTCACCCTAACCCTAACACCCCTCACACTTATCCCTAACACCCCTCACCCTTACCCTAACACCCCTCATAATTATCCTTAACACCCCTCACCCTAACACCTAACCCTAACACACCTCACACTTATCCCTAACACCGCTCACCCTAACCCTAACACCCCTCACACTTATCCCTAACACCCCTCACCCTAACACCCCTCACACTTATCCCTGTGTCTCTTCCCCCCCCCCTAATCATCAAGGGAGGGGGGAGGATGATGAGGGAGGGGGGAAAGAGACACAGGGGAGGATGATGAGGGAGGGGGGGAAAAGACACAGTGGAAGATGATGAGGGAGGGGGAAAAGAGACACAGGGGAGGATGATGAGGGAGGGGGGAAAGAGACACAGGAGAGGATGATGATGGAGGGGGGAAGAGACACAGGGGAGGATGATGAGGGAGGGGGTAAAGAGATACAGGGGAGGATGATGAGGGAGGTGGGAGGATGATGAGGGAGGGGGTATGAGACACAGGGGAGGATGATGAGGAAGGGGGTAAAGAGACACAGGGGAGGATGATGAGGGAGGGGGTAAAGAGATACAGGGGAGGATGATGATTGAGTGGGATGTTAGGTTATTTATGCCCTTTATGGATTAAAACTAGACTCTGCATCAACTATGTAATTTTCAGTGGGAGTTTTGACATGGATCCCCCTCCGGCATGCCACAGTGCAGGTGTTAGTTCCCTTAAAACAACTTTTCCATCACTATTGTGGCCAGAAAGAGTCCCTGTGGGTTTTAAAATCCGCCTGCCCATTGAAGTCTATGGCGGTTCGCCGGGTTCGCCGGTTCGCGAACATTTGCGGCGGTTCGCGTTCGCGGTTCGAAAATGTTATGTTCGCCACATCACTAGTGAAGTGTATTTTAGCACTATACTAGAGGGACCCTTGTCCCCTCTTCTCTTTGCATTATGCATTGAACCCCTTGCTATTGCTATTAGAGCAAATCTGAACATAAAGGGTATCCAGATAGTAGAGACAGAACACAAATTGAGCCTTTTTGCAGATGATGTCATGCTTACTTTTACTGAACCATTGACTAGTCTCCCTAACTTATTTCATGCTCGTGAGCTTTTTGGCAACATTTCTAGTTTCAAAATGAACCCAAGCAAAAGTGAAGAGCTGAATGTTTCCTTACCAAATCATTAAGAAGATCAACTAGTAGGACACATTTCCTTTAAATGGGTCCAACACCACAATAAATATCTGGGGGTTTTCATTCCTAGAAAATCTGGCCTAACATACTGAGCAAACTTTCCCATGCTTATAAAATATTTTACTACATGACATGGATATATGCTTTTGTTATAAAATCTCATGTCTTGGTAGGATTCATGTCATAAAAATGAACTTATTACACCGACAGCGGTCCAGACTAAGGACATTTTCGTTCTTCAGAGGGCAATCTCTCACTTTATCTGGGATCGCAAAGAAACAAGGATTAATAAGACGGCCATGATGGCAACCAAGCTCAGAGGAAGGCTAGTCCTTCCAGATTTATTGAAGTAATGTAAAGCTGCAAGACTGGCCCAAATAACCAAGTGGTTAAGCAAATAACAACTGCCAGTGTGGGTGGAAATTGAAAAAATATGCATGGAGAAAGAGAACTCTGTGTTAGCCAGGTATTATGGTTTAGCTTACATCATAAAGTTAACACTTCTTCCCTCCCCAATTGTGTAGTTCAGTCATTGACGATCTTGCTTCAAAATCACAAAAGAATACCACTTGTAGTGCCAGGTTCAAGGCTCACTCCCCTATAGTTATAAAAGAAGAATACAACGAAAAGGCTATCACAATTTAAATGGTGGTTAGATAATAATTTAACAGTAACTGCTGATCTCCTAAGGCAGAATCATGAATGGTACCCCGCAATATTCAGAGACCAACATTACCTACCTTTAAACAAAAGGCTCAATCTTTCCCAAGTACATATCACTGTTACTGAAGTACCCAAACGTAATACTCTAGCTAGGTTTACACCCTTCAAAAAATGCTGTATGGATAATCCTAATGGTAATGGTAATATATCCACTATATACCATTTCCTATTAGACCAGTCCATACCATCTAAACTCCACCATCAGCACTCTTCGGAGTCAGAACTTTCCATTACCTTGACTGATGAGCAGTGGAACAAAATTCATAAGCAAGCTGCTGGCTCCTCACTAAACACTATTCTGAGGGAAAAAACTTTCCAACCCCTCTTTAGATGGAAACTGCTTCAGAGGTTGTAATGATTTAGGCACCCTTAAACATGTCCTCTGGGATTGCCCAAAGAATGCCCATATGTGGTCGGAGAGATTGTGGAATCGACGATCCCTACATATAGTGCATTTTTGGCGAAACTCAAATGTATCTATTCCATGAGCATTATCTCAGCCGACATAAACTCAACACATAGAAAATGGTCTTCATGCTGGGACACCTAGACCCTTCGGGTTGGATGGTAGAGATTCAAGATTAAAATAAAATGATGGGTAATATTTCAGGGCAACCATGGCTATATAGTCCACCCCTCCTACTCATTTTTTCTTTTGTTCTCCTTTTCTTCTTTTTGTGTAGTCTCTGCTTTTCTTTACTTAATATTCTCTTTTTCCCCCTTTAATTAAGGATGCTCTCACACATACGTGAATATGCAATATACTGAATGTGTAATTCAAAACGGTAATATCTAAAAGAAAAAAAAAAGACTCGAACAAGATTAAAAAGTTATTATGATATGTTTTTACTTCCCAAGTGATGTACCTTTACTGTTTATGTTTTGCTTTTGACACTTTTGGGTTAATATATTAACCTTATTTCCTCAATAAAAATTATTTTGAAAAAAAGAAGGAATCACTACATTTAATTGAAGAAACTATTAATGTGCATAGCACTTAAAACTTGCCTAGATATGCTCAATGAAACAGATGATTAAACCTCTGGAGTGTGTCATCCAATCTAATTTCACAAATACAGTGTGTTGACAAAACAAAAATCTGAAAAAAAGTGGTCAAAAAGAAAAAGGCAGAGGCGGATCTCACAAAATATGCTTAGCTGTGACCAACGTGAGTGGTCAAGGCGTACTATCACCTTCTCCATATGATATTGTTCATCAACATTGATATCATATCCATCAGCTAAACAGCTGTTATCACATGTTAAAGAATACTTATGATATTAGCAATAGGGGAAAATACACATTAATGAGAAGAGGACACAAGGGTCAGCAGTCAGATTCAATGTTACTTAAATCAGACGCAAAGATCTGTTCTCAGACTGATATTGATGTCAGGATCACAGGATCACATGCTTCACTAGTGCATATATTAATACTGGCTGTCATAACATGTGAGACTCTGCAATTCCTCCACCGTAGCGTTATTAGTCTACATTTAAGCTAACAACAATCATTTATTAGATATCCGGCTATATGATAGCTTTAAGATTGTGGGAGCTGCATGTTAAGGGAGGCTGTCATTAAAGGAATGTCTACCTGAGAGGCACTGTGAAAACCTTAAACCTCATACACTTCCTTCACAATGTTTAGAGATTCAGAAGATGCCTTCACAGACCTGAATAGTACTAAAACAAACAAAAATAAATAACACCTACAAAATAAGGCATTAAAAAAAGATAGGGACTGCAGCATCTCTTCTCAACAGCATTCCTCAGTGACCATCAATTGGTGACATGATCAACAGAACCCTACATGTCCACAGAGAAGGGGATTATGGACCATGTGATGGGAGGTAGCCATACAAAACATCACCATCACAAAGGCCAGGATTCAAGACTCTGTAGCCAGGCTAGATTAGGTTAACATTGTGACCAATAGACTGTCACTGAGGCGTGCTGTTGAGAAGGTACAAATATATGCGCAGCCCCTACATCCTCCTCCGCCTAGCATCAGGGCCCCAATCCCCCGTGTAGCCGCCGTCTCACTGGTGCTGGGGTGGGCAAGGCAGGGGGAGGCATCGTTCCTTGAGGCAGCGGCACAACAATTGGCGGTGCTGGTGGAGGCATGGGGGGAGGAGAGGTGGGGCTGGGCTGCTGGTGCGTTGGGGACACCTCCGGGGTGGATGAGGCAGGGCTGGGAACCAGAGTGCAGCAAACTGCATCCATGGTCACCTGCTGGACTGCGCTCTTGCCCTCCCCCATCCTGAGCAGCCCAACTAGGTAGGACTCCACCTCGTCTCCTCCCTATTGCACGTGACCAGGCTGCTCATAAGCAGTCTGTGATTGGAGAAGATACTGGCCTGGATCCCCTACAGACCAGGATCTGTCTGGACACGGCCAGCATCTCTTCTGAAAAAGAGAAACAAGAAAAGAAAGGGATATGTGTTAATGATGTTGAAGAGAACATATTATTGATCCTTCCTAACTATCTGACATCTAGGCTTGAACATGGATGAATCACTTACAGGGCCATTGACCTCATTACCAGTGCTCTTCATTGTGTGACAGAACAGAAGATTCCATGTTAATTGAGTGTTTATTTGCTGGCTGATTACATTATTGTAAGCAGTTAAACCATAATATGTGAAACGTTCATTAAGGCAGGGGCTGTTAATCATCACTGTGTCTGTAGACAAACCTTAGCCAGCATATGTTTAACTATTCTTATTCAAATTACAGTAAGACAATAGATCACTTTAACATAGAATGCTGTGATCTTTCACACAATGAATTTCACCTTTAGTGAGGTAACTGTCCCTTTGACTTCAACTCTGAGTAGCTATCATTTGCTAGCTGTGATCTTTGTTGGGTTCTTGATCTTTATAGTCCTTGGCACCTGACGCTCTTTTGATTCTGGCTGCGGTCTGTAACTGCATACGCTGCAGTGGGCACACCCATACATGGACTGGCTATTTGTTGATTACTGTTGTTGTGCCCACTAAAGACAGTGATGTCTCAGCCTCATGGATTTAATGACACATGACTGATCCATCTATCCCTTGTATATATCCATGAAGCTGACATGTCAGTGTCCTTGTTGGTCATCTTGTACATATGTAGTGTGTGTGATGTATATGTGGTGGTATGTTGGTGTATGTGATATTCACCTGACGTGGAGGCTGGATCCTGCTGGGCTACCAGGCCTGAAGCTCCTGTGGCGGGCACCCGGCTCAGTAGGTCCTTGAGGTCCCTCTCCCATTCATTGTAGGTGACAGTCACTGCGGGGCCACCACTTGCTGCTGAGGCCATCTCCTTTGGCATCTTCCTCCTCACGAGGACTCTGACATCATTGAACCTGTTCTTCACAGCCCACACATCCCTTTCTGCTGTGCCCACTGCTGTTACCGCAGCCGCTACCTCCTTCATGCCTGGGCACCTGCCCACCCACCTCCTCCCCTAGACTTTCTCCCATTCCCTTGTCAACCTCCTCCAATGCCTCTCCTCCACTTTCCTCCACCTCCTCCTCCACCGCCACCACCTCCTTTCCTCCACCTCTTCCTCCACCTCCACCTTCACCTCCTTTCCTCCACTCTCATCCACCTCCTCCTCCACCCCCTCCACCTCCTCTCCTCCACCACCTCCTCTCCAATAACCCACAGTACCACCTCTCTCTCATATCTCTCCTCAGCACCTCTCCTCCTCTTCTCCTCCCATCCTCTCCACTCCTCTCTCCTCCCTCCATCTCAATCCCAAAAGTAAAATAAGGATAACAGAAAAAAATATTGGTGTATATATTTGTGATGGAAAAAAAATTGAATGTTTTATTTGTAATTGCTAACTGTTGGGGTATAGGGTGGGGGGTATAAGGTGTGTGTGTGTTTGGGAAGGGGTGTATGTGTTGACCTGTCTCTAAGTTTATCTATGTTTAATTTTCTTAATCAGTCTATATGTGTAATCAAAATGTATGTGTAAAATAGCTATGATAATAATATAAATCATTATTATTATTAACCTTTATTTGTATCTCGCCAACATATTCCATAGCGCTGTACATGGGATAAATGAATAGAACTGTAAGAACCTGCTATCCAATATCACCATAGAACCAACTCTCTCTCTAGAACAAACCACCAACTTCGGGACCTGCGTGCTACCTCGGAAGAATCTACAACACAGTCAACGCATGGGCGTGTGCAGCTTTATTATCTCCCCCTGTCAATCATATTCCGGGATCCTGCTTTACTTTGGCTCTGAGGCTTGTGTTGCACTCCGTAATTATGGGCTTGGGTTGTAACAGCGAACCACAACTATTCAAGCTCCCTAACAGCTTGCGGGCACGAGAAGGGTTTACAGGCTTGCTGCTCCAGCCCTTTGGTTGCGGCCTTGTTGAATGTAATCGTTCTGTAACTCCAGCAGATTTCAAACCCGCAGACATACGGGCTAGACGACGCCCGCTGCAGGCTTGGATTTTAATGGGGCTTTGTGTGTTGCATGTGCTGTGAGTGGGACTTTTTAGTCAATATGCAGTTAATGTTACAGTGCTTTGGGTGGTTAGAGTGACTGTGCTGTAATTATTAATTAATTGTGCCTTTGTGTATTGAGTGTGCTGTGAGAGAAATGTCTATAGAGTGTTACTTTACAGCTTGTGGTTTTGTGCAGCAATTTCGAAGGTAGTAAGTGTAATTACTGAGCTATGTGTGTATTTGTTAAGTTTTCCTGTGTGCCATTATCAGAGAAGACAAAAAGTCAAAGGTGCATGTCACTAATTGCAGTAAGTGTCCTTGGGCATGTGAATTTGTTTAACTAGTGCTCTCTGAGCATGATTGTGCAGTCAAACTGTGTACTGTGAGTGTGGAGTGTGAATATGAACAACAACTCCTATGAATGTTTGCAGTGAGTTTGCTATTGGTGTCAATGTACAGTATGTTGTTGTATTCTATAAATGCCTGTGTAACTAAAGTGGGATTGTTAGTGAGTGAGCTGAGAGTGTGCAGTGGGATTGTGTGTACTGAATAAAGCTATTTGTATTGAGTGTGCTGTGAGTGCATAGTGGGATTGTGTGCTGAATGAGTGTGACTATGTGAAGATAGTGAGACTATATGCAGTGAGTGTGCTATGACTTTGTGGTGCGTCTTTTGTGAGATGTGTAGAGCTGATGTGATTTAGCAGTGGGTACGTTTAGTGAGTGTAATTGTGCAGCAAAGTTTGAACATATTAAGTGTAATTTGTGTGCTGTGAGTGTGACTGTCAGTAAGAGTGGGTCTATATGAAATAAATAGTAATATGGCTCTGTCTGTTGAGAATGCTGTGAATATGTGCAGTGAGTGCTGCTAGTCGAGCTACAGTATGTGCAGTGAATGTGCTTAAAGTGGGCATAGTGAGGGGGCTGTAAATGTGACTGCACTGTGAGTGTGGATTTAGTGAATAATGATATGTGCTGTGAGTGTATATTGAGAGTCTGCCTGTTCTGTGAATATTTATAATGAGTTTGTTGTGAGAATTTATAGCGAGTGTACTCGGAGTGTATAACAAGATTGCTGTGAGTGGGGCTATGATATGTGTGCTCTTGTGTGTAATGAGTGTGACTGTTTTCAGTGTCACTGAGTAGTGAATGGGGTTATGTGTTGCATGTGTGACTGTTCCCTGCGTGTGCTGTGACTGTTTGCAATGAGTGGGATTATGTGAATTAAATACATGGTGAGTGTTTGCAGTGCATGTGACTGTGTAGCTCAAGTGATGTGAGAGGGATTATGTGGTAAGTGTACTCTGTTCTTTTAAATGAGTGGAACTTTTTGTAGTGTTGTAATGTGAGTGGTATGGACAGAACCAGATGGACAATATACGGTATGTCAGATTGATTCTATATATCGACTATATATATATATACTAGCGACTTGCCCGTCAAAAAATGACGATCAATAAAAATTAAATGTTGTGAAATTTGTTTGCAACACAAAATGAGTCAGCTACATTTGTCCCTTTATGTTTTTCTAAAAATAAATACACATTTATTGTTTTAACTTTTTATTTTTTTAACTTTCAACTTATATTTCACCAACATATATATATTTTTTCAATCTTCAGTCTTTTAATTGTAATATATATAATAACAATATAATAATGTCTTACTTTTTAATGCATACATATTGTAACATCTAACATGAAAGTTTGTAACATGCAACTTGTATATTAAACATCCGTTCAACATTTTTTTAACAATACTAACACTTTTCAATACATATTTATCACTGAGTAACTGCGGACTATATTAACTTAGAGTAAGTAAATTGTTTTAACAATAACATGCTTTTTATCATTTGTAACATTTTTGTTAAACTCTTGTTAAACTAAATTAGCATTGAATCCAGAGGAAGGCAAACAATAAAAAAACCCTATTGAAACTTGGCCAATTGTATCAAAGAGGGGGAAAAAAATAATTCCTTCCTGACCCCATTATCTGGTGATCGGATTACTCCCTGAATCAATACTTTGTCTTTAAATTATACATTTCCAATTATTATGAAATGCTTCAACTTTATACTAACAATACATGTTTGACTATACCACATATATATTTAACAAACTTAAAAAAAAAAATGAAAATACACATATTTAACATCTGAAATTGTAACATCAAACAATAACATTTAACTCTTGTAAATCATGAAAAAGTCAGTTAATTGTTTTGTGGGGCCAATCATGTTAATATGAAACTTTGAACCCATTCCAATCCGTTTAAGGATATTTTACCGTTTAAGGATATTTTACTATTTTCTGTTTGTCCTTTCTGCAAATATCACATAGATTTTCATAATTGAAATAGTGGCCCCTATTTCAAGAGTCACAGAGTACTTTAATCTTTTACGGGAATTCAAACCACTGTTCTCTATGTTTTTTTGTCCATTCTTAAGATGTTTTACTTGAAATATTGTTTTTGTGCAATCATATAGTGATGTTGCGAACATCAAATTTTAGGTTCACGAACAGCGGACGCGAACTTCCATCAAATGTTCGCGAACGGGCGAACCCGGCGAACCACCATAGACTTCAATGGGCAGGCGAATTTCAAAACCCATAGGTACTCTTTCTGGCCACAATAGTGATGGGAAAGTTGTTTCAAGGGGACTAACACCTGGACTGTGGCATGCCGGAGGGGGATCCATGGCAAAACTCCCACGGAAAATTACATAGTTGATGCAGAGTCTGGTTTTTAGCCATAAAGGGCATATATCACCTAACATTCCTAAATTGTTTTGAATATCATGCTTTAAAACATCAGGTATGATGTTGTATCGATCAGGTAGTGTAAGGGTTACACCCACTTCACAGTAACAGACCAATCTCCCCGTTTAATGCACCACAAACAACCGCAAACTCCCCATTTGCACAAGGTTGGATACCAAGCTAGCCATGTCCCGTTCCCCTGTCCTCACTGATGTCATTGAAGGTCTCTTCCTCCACCCAGCCACCAAGGGTCCCCGAAAGGTGACAACAAGCCCCCTGGGACGCCTGCTGTGTTTGGTCTTCCACTTCCTCAAAGCCACCTTCCTCCTCTGACTCCTCTTCTTCAGACTCCTCTCTCTGCGTTGCCTCTGTCTGCGTTATTATAAGGTGTGTGCTGTTAAGTAGTACTATTCCTATCGGTTTAATCCCTGTTACGTCCACTATTAGGGGATGTGTATATGGCATGGATTTTTGGGACAGGGAGATGGAAAAAGATGCTTGGTCGGACCTCCTACTTCAAATTTGGGGCACTGCTCATGCAATCTAAGGTGCCACCAGATACTGTATGAGTGTCACTGTGCACTGGCAAAAGTTGGCAGAGTAGATGCAATAGGCTTCACGCACACGCCTGTAGGCAGACAATTGCTATTCAATCTATTACAGTCAAAAAAGTGTTGTTTTATGTCTCTGTACACTACGGTTGCACCAGATATGATGTATCACTGTGCACTGGCAGAAGTTGGCAGAGTAGATGCAATAGGCTTCACACACACGCCTGTAGGCAGGCAATTGCTATTCAATCTATTTCAGTCAAAAAACTGTTGTTTTATTTCACTGAGCACAATATAAGCTGTGAGCCTGACACAGGCGGGCAACGGAAATTAGATTTAGTCCTTCAGGTCTGTAGTGGAAGCTAAATACACAGCCTGGCTATCTATTTCCCTATTAAATCTCCAGCAGCTGCACTATCTGTCCTCTCACAACGAATGCAGCTTCAGAATGATTTGAAAATGTATGCTGTCCTTCAGATGGAAGGCCCTGGAAGGGAGTGTATGCTGCTGATTGGCTGGAATGTGTCTGCTGACTGTGAGGTGCAGGGTCAAAGTTTCCTCAATGATAAAGAATAGGAGGCGAACCGAAAAGCGCATGTGTTCGCCGTCCGATGCGAACGCAAACATGCCAAAATCGCCGCAAATAGTCCGCGGGCGAACTGTTTGCGACATCTCTACAATCATATTGAGTACCATAAAATGTTGGCATTAAAATGAAACCATTGTCCTCTATCTTTCCAACACCTCATAGTAGACAATGTTTTTGGTGTAAACACATCAATCGTCCAATAAATGACCCTGAGTTTCGTTTTCTTCAACATGCACTTTAATTTCTTTTGGATTAGTGCACCTTGAAAAAGCCACATAGAGTTGTCCATGTGCAGAAACTGGTTCCTTTAAAAAAATCCCAACCGACTTAAAAGTTTGTCCTTGGGATTTATTGATGGTCATGGCAAATGCCATGATAACTGGAAATTGTCTCCTTTGAAGGACAAAAGGCAAACCACTCTCACTTGGAGCTAAATCAATTCTTGGTATAAAAGCTTGTTCACCTTTATGGGTCCCAGTTATAATTTCTATATGTATAAAATGATCTTTTAACTCATGCACAATTAATCTGGTCCCATTACAAAGTCCTTTTTTTGGATTCATATTTCGCAATAACATGACAATTGCGCCTTTTTTCAATTGTAAAATATGTGGTGGCATTCCAGATGGTGTTAATGAATTAATAAATTCGATACTAAAATTCGATTCACTGTCTTTATCATCAGACAGAATTGAATCTGCACTGTAATAATTCTTTTGTGGAGCATTGATGTATTTTAAAATTATTTACATATCGTTATTTACATTCAAGGGATCGATATTTTTTGATGTTAATATCACTTTGTTTGCAATGTCTGAGTAATCCTCATTATTAAGAGTGTTTAAAAATATGGCTGATATGAGTGATTCATTGCAAACCATTTCTGATGGAATTTCAATTATATCATTTGGTAAATGCTGTATTTCTGGATGTTTTCCTTCTCCGATTTTAATGAGCCAATCATTGAATTCATTTTGGCCTTTAGATCTCATATTTAATTCTAATTTGAGATGTGTAAATATTTGCCACAGTTTACTGGTCTTGATACATGTTTCAATGATCTCCGTTCTATTTCCGTGTGGCACAACAGGTAATTTTGCCTAAAATCTCGTCCTAACAACATCACCTTTCCACCAAATGGCAACTTATTATCCATCACTTCTTTTAAAAATCTGTCAATACATTGCAATGCACAATGTACAGATAAGTTTTTCCTGAACCACCTGGGCCGTCTAGATAGAAATACCGGTCTTTGACCATTTCATCATCTGTAGCATTTGTGATGGCATGAAATGCTTCTAACTGTAAAGTATTTAAAGTTTCCAGTTTTTCTTGTTTTTTTGTTTTTTTTTGTAGCTCAGTGTCATAATCATCAAAATTGATGTCATTTATAAGTCCTGGATCTGGTAAAGTAAAACTTGCACAATTTAATCCATGAGCCAACAATATTTCTTGTATTTCCATCAATGTTTTTAACAGAGCTATTGGTTCTCTGTAACGTTTCAAGAAATCTTCTGACATGTTTAATTTAAATGTTTCTCACAAAGTGAAAGCATCGGGTACATGGCAAAATATGCAAATGAATGCAAATTGTTGTCTCATTTGCTGAGGCATTTGACATAGTGCTGCTTCTTCCAGACACCTCTCCCATTCTGTATCATCAGCTATGAAATTTTGATGTCTTGCAGCTAATACGAATGTTTCATAAACTATGTCATTCACTGTACGTAAATGCTCAAAACTCTGTGCACCGGGAACATGTAGCAGAAGTAATCTTAAGCTGAAACGTTTAATGTCCCTTGGACTGACGGTATAAATGCGTGGTATAATTTTATGTGCATCTCTTCTTCGTTGTCGCCATAGACCATTTACAAATACATAGTGATATGGTATCTCTATGTATAAAAATTGTCTGGCCTGCGTATCCTGACAGTTTATTTAAACCATGCAGTAAGTGTGGTATCTCTGTCTTCACTTTGATATAATGCAGTTCTTTCATTTCCTGCAGTAAAGCAAACCAACTGACTTTGAGGCACATGTACAGCTAAACGATAGATAGCATGTGACCAATCATGCATCTCAAATTTCAAAAGGCGCCACATTGCTTCAGGAGCACTCACATACCGAGCATCTAAATAATTTGATAGTTCATCATTTAAAATTGGATTTTCGTTTTCATTTGCAGCACCTTGTACAACAACAGTAGCTGCATCATATCCTTTGTATATGTATATACAGTATATTTATACACATACTTAGTTGATTTAATCGAAATGCAAGCTTCCACATTGATGTGTGCATTGTACTTGATGAGCAAATGTGGATTGTATGGAACAACAAATCTATTATCAACCTTTTGGCCACGCATAATAGCTGTTTGTCCTTGTGTTCTTTTATACAAAGGATATCCATCACAATTTGCATAAGTTTGCATTTGAAATTGTTTTGGAAATTCTTTAGTTCCTTTTTTTATTTTCCATACATGGTGAATTAGGATTCACCAAGAATCATTCTATGTGTAACAATCTCCCAAAGTTTTGTATATGTCTGGCAATTGTGGGGAAATTACTGAATCCACTCTCTGTGCAGTGTTCAACTTATCTTTTCCTGCAGTGTTAAAAGTATGTGAGCATGTGGCAATCCTCTTTTTTGAAATTCAATGGAATGTCTCTGTTGGAAGCTAAATCTGCCACATAATCCATTAATCCACAATACTGTTCTACTCGTAATTGATTTTGTTGAAATTTAATGAAATTTAGATTATTGGCTTCAACTTGTAGATATGAATCAATAATCCATTGTTGAGTGAGTTTACCTCCATGTAAAATTGGATTAAAACAATCCCGGATAGCAGTTTGTGCCACTTTATATTCCAGCATGGAAATATTAGATCTAATACGTAGTTTAGTATTGGGATAACTTTCCAATTGTAATTTTGGTTCCCATCCAGGTTCCCCATTTGGAAAGAAAATGGCATATGTCATTGGATCTAAATTACAGCTTAATATATTGATGTTGATAAATGGTTGTTCTTCATTGCGTGGATACATTCTAATATCCTGCTGAAAAGGTGGTTCACCATCTTCATTTTTAAACACCATGGCAACCTCATTTACTCTAGGTAAATTATATCTTCTTTGATCAGTGTTGCGATCTCTTTTTAACATTATATTTACTCTTGGTGTAGGCAATTGATGTCTTTCAGCATGTTCCTGTTGTTCTTTTTCAAGCTGTGCTAATTGTTTGTATGCTTGACTATATGTTTTTTTTTGCATAATTGTATCCAGCTGTTCAAAGACTATGCGCAAACACTGTTTATTTTCTGGAAGGGTCATTCTTTGTTCCACAACTTCCATTGTATCTAAGACATATAATTGTGCAAATTTCTGTGGCTGTGTTTTACGCAGTTTGTAGTAGTATAGCCTTTGCTCTCCTTCTTGTGGGTGTAAATGTGAAGTTCGGTGGTAAATTTGACCTTGAACTCTAAAACAGTAAGGACCATGTCCTGGTACATTTTCTGCTAATGTTGCACCCATTGAAGCAAATGAAATTGCACTGTTATAAGACCTTATGTTTTGTTTGAAATTATTATAATTTGGAAATGTTGGATCGCTCATAATGCATTCTAAATAATATGGAAATGGGTGTCTTAGTGGAAGTTTCACCTTTCCTTTCTGACAGCAACTAATGAAATTTCCGTCAGTAGGTCTTTCCTTTATAAAATGATAGGCCCCACAAAACTGACAAACCACATTAAGTAACCCACAATAATGAGTATCTACTTGTACTGCAGTAGTAAACACATTGTCATGCATTTCTTCAACATAGATATCAGACCCACTTTCTATATGTACATTGTTTTCTTGTGTGCTACATTTAAGTCATTCTGCAAAATAGAATCATTCTACAATGGTTCACAGAGATGTTTTTGTTTACTTTTACGTTTCTTGGAAACCCCAACACACTAACTTGCGGCTTTCTTACTCATCTTTCTTTTATTTAAAAGTCTCTGTCGATCTTCTTCTCGCAAGCGTTGAGAAGTTTCTGGTGTCTGAGCATCTCTCTACCTTTGCTTCCTTTCCCTTGCCAATCTTCTTTTGCGTTCAATTTTGTCTTCTCCATTATCCGCCATTTTAATCTGTAATTGTAAATAGAGATGTAATTATTGTTTGTTCTTTGTTTTGTATAAATATTTTTTTAACTTTTTGTACTGTTTCATTAAAGTTGATGAATAAACTAATCAAGCATTTTAAAATGTTGTACTTTTTTAGAATGAAATAAATGAAACCATTTTTCTAAGTATTTTATTGACATATATTAAATAGGAAATAGCTGCACATATATATATTTATATTATTAATCCTTCAATTCCAATTCCAAATTAAATGTTATACCTGTGAAGATAATGTTGATGTTGTTCAAAGGCTGCAAACGTCACACTGTGTGTTGATTCCCTTGCAGATCCAAAGAAACTGTTAAATCAAATTGAGAATATTTGTAATATTTTGCTTCATCGATATCATTAAATGAACATCATCATACATATATTTGGCTAGATTAAAAACCTAAAAGCATACTCTTTAATATCTTGCTGTAGTAATATAATTCAAATTCTGTACCTGTCAAAATTATGTTTATGATGTTCAATGTGTCCAAACGTCACTGTCTCTGTTCATTCAGCTACAGTTCACTGCAATTATACAAAATAGTAAAATTAATGTATAATATGTTGCTTCATCTGCATCAATCAATGAGGCTTAACATAGATTTTTGCATAGATTAAAAACATGAAATAAATATATCAATCAATCAGCATGAACACACATATGTTAGTATAGATTAAAAACATACAATCAATATTCCTGTTAGTTTTTAAATAAGACTCAATTAATGTGTATTAATCTTAAATTAATGTCTGACTAAATATAACGTCAAGACGTAAGCATGAGTCTATTCCCTTTTTTTTTGTTTGAGGGATATTTTAAAAAGAGTATGTTACAACTGAATTATTAAAATAATGTACATTACTAATGAAATAAGAATCAATTAATGTTCATTAATATTAAAGTAATGTCTGACTAAATCTAACGTCAAGATGTAAGCATGAGTATATAGCCTTTTTTTTTTGGGGGGGGGGGGTTTATTTTATACTAAATATATAACAACTGAATTATTAAAATAATGTACATTAATAATTAATTAATCAATGTGTTCCTTTTTTTATGCACATTCTTAAACGTTAACCTTTTTTGATATTAATGATTAGTAATGATTAATTAATCAATTAATTAAATAAAGTACATTATGAATGTTATTTACAATTCTTTCACACAGGTAATCACGATATATAACAAATTAATTATTCAATTAATGTACATTAATAATTAATGAATCAGTGTTGGTTTTTTATTCACATTCTTAAACATTAACTAATTTTGATATTAATGATTAATTAATTAATTAATTAATGTACATTTTGAATGTTATTGACAATTGTTTCACACAGGTAAGCACGTTATTATTTTTCTAATAATTTAATTTACTAATTTTTTATTTATTTATTAAGTAAGTAATAATTTACTAATTAATAATTATTAATGATATTTACCTTTTTTAATGTAATATTGCTGAAGGAGTATCCTGAAGAGCTAACAATCTCTTTAGATTTTCCGGCATCAGAAAATGTCCAGTCAGACTGTCATCACCTGAGGAGAAAGTGTCATTTATGTGTCAAGTGTGCCCTATATATAGGCTTTGTGCGCGAGACAAATGCATTATTTTAAGCGGGAAATCCGCTGTTCCGCGAGACAAATGCGTTGTCTTAGGCGGGAAATCCGATGTGGCGCGAGACAAAGGAGAGAAATCTGTGTTAATGCGTAAATGTGTAATTGCGTTTCGTAAAATGTACTCACTACTGTCTTTTTTACTCATTGTGCTGTTATTGCGCATCCTTTGTCTCTTTGTTTTTCGAGCACATACGTCTGTGGCTGTGTTTTACGCAGTTCGTAGTAGTATAGCCTCGTTTTCATTTTTTTCGGCGGCCATTTTTTTCTCGCTTAGCCGATTTTCAATCTTTCTAACTCGTCTAAATCAATGTAAATTGTAGTTCCTCCTCACTCCCAGACGTCCTGCCTGGTTCCCCATGCTGTAAGTAACCTTTTTGTTATTTTTTTGTGTGTATTTAGTGTTTTTTAATTGTTTTGGTTCTGCCGCTTATATCGTAATTTTTTTCATGTCGTATTTTTTTTCTAAGTCCCGCGTCTTGTGTAAAAAAGTGCTACGGATTAACGGCTCGCCTCACTACGCGAAGCTCGCCTGCAATGAGAGCCTGCGGCGCTCATTGCCAAAGTGTTACGATTTAACAGTTTGCCTCGCTACGCGAGTCTCGCCTGCAATGAGCGCCTGCGGCGCTCATTGCCAAAGTACTACGATTTAACGGCTCGCCTTGCTACACGAGGCTCGCCTGCAATGAGCGCCTGCGGCGCTCATTGCCAAAGTGCTACAGTTTAACGACTCGCCTCGCTGCGGCGCTCATCACTAAGTACGCACCACGCAACACAGCGTGACGACGAATCGTAGTTGGACAATTATAAGATGTGATACTATATATTGAATATATACTTTGTAGTCCAAAAAATATATACTTTGTAAAAAAGACTCTGGGAAAGATTAAAGGCACTCATAGAAGGGTCGGCAGAGATGTATAAATGAGATCATTGAAGCAATGCACATGAGCTTGATGGAACTCACAGTGGCAGTAGCTGACAGATTTTCCTGGCGTGCAGCAGTTCATTAGGTCACTGAGAGGAGGACACAATTGAACGACTAAAAAACAACAATAAAATGTGATTGACATTTATGAATGTAATTGTGCTGTGAGTGTGCAGTTTGTGCAACAAGTGAAACTATAATATGGATCCATGTTACTGTCTGGTGAATGTTCTGTGAGTATATAGTGTGAGTGTGAGGTGAAGGTGTTATGTGTTTGAATAAAAGTGTAAATGTGTTATTGTGTGGGACTATGATGTGAATGTGCCTATGTTTAGTGAACTATTAGTGTGGGAAGTGGCTGTGAGTGTGATTGTTTGTAATGAGTGGCTGTGAGTGTGATTGTTTGTAATGAGTGTGACTGTTGTGAATAATATTGCTGTGCAGTGAATGTGACTATGGTAAATGTGGATGTGCAGTGAATTGATCAAAGTGTAGTGAGTTTGTCTTTCTCTTTCCCTCCTCAGATCTCCCATCCCTCTCCTGGGCATTAATCTCTCGCTTCTTGCCCTCCTCCTATTTCTTTTTCACTCCTCATTTCTCTTCTCTTCCCTCCCTCTCTGTTCTTGTACTGCCTCTTTTCTGCCCCTCTTCCCTTTTCTCTCTATGCTCTCCCCTTATTCTTTCCCTTCATTTTCTAACTCATCTCTCTTTCCTGCTCCTCATCCTCGTCTCTTCCTTTGTTCTCTCCTCTTCATCCCTCTTTCTCCACTTCTCCATTGTTTCTCCCTTGATGTCTCGCTACTCAATATACCTCTTATTCTGCTCTCTTCATCACCATCTCTACCACATTGATTTCTTATTTGTCTTCCCTTTTTTATTATTAGCATTCCAAATATCCATCTCTCTCCCCTCCTCAATCCCCATTCTCTGCTTATCCATTCATTCCTCTCTATGTATCCTTCTTTCTTTTATGCCTTCACCATCCTCTTTCTAGCAACCAAAAGCAAGAACTGAGACATTAAGGGCCTCATTTAATTGAGAAATTGTAAGTTACTGGAACCCTTAATGTAGACCGTAAACTAATTTGCAATTCAATTGGCGTC
Organism: Discoglossus pictus; assembly: GCA_027410445.1. Classification (NCBI taxonomy): domain Eukaryota; kingdom Metazoa; phylum Chordata; class Amphibia; order Anura; family Alytidae; genus Discoglossus; species Discoglossus pictus. Next base: position 349,193,960 of record CM050164.1, read on the forward strand.
TTTTTGCGAGCAGCAAACGACCTACTGGTTTACGGGCTGAAAATTCCTGCAGTTATTACAACTGTAACTTACACCCCATCTAAGCCTTTCATCTTTCACGTCTGCAAGAGTTACAATCGCTAACATTGCAAATCGCTATTCAATTGCTACAATTCTGCAAGCCCGCAAATGTTTTCACACCTATAAGCAGCAAATGTAGAAGAAAATCCTACAGGTACCAGATCGGACCCACAAAGGGGTTAAAGACATGTTCGTAGCACTGTAAATACAAATCAAAAATCAAAACTTCACTGTAAATGACGGGGAAAGCGATGAAATACATTAGAATTAATTGCACAAAAGTCTCAAGATCGCAAATCGGCAATGAAAAATAATTTATGTTTCACTTTGGTGTTATATCAATCTTGGGAATCGATGAGTAATATTACAGTCACTAAACAATGTAGTCATGATATTAATCATCTAAAAAATTTGGAAAATGACAGTATCAACTTTCTAAGTTATATAAAAGTATAAGTCATGGAAAATGTTTTAAACTGTATAGTGTTAACAATATTCCGGTAAGTGATGTCATCCCTAATGTACAGAGTATGCCAAAGCTTATTAGCACTAGCAAAAAATAAATCTATACACTGAGAGGAACATAAAACTGAGGAGTTGATATAGGATAACCTGTTTTCCATTAGTGGTCTCTATTCACTAGCATCACCACAGCTGATGGCACTGCGTGTAGTGATTATGACCGCATAGTGACTGAGAATTAATGTAAATGTATGGAAAGGCAGATATTAGGATATTAGGAAAGAGATTTGGGTTTTCCAAATATAACAGCACATAGCGATCAGACATCTACCAGGCGTTCACTCCAGCAGATCCAAGAGAAGTGTCCTTCTTTGTGCATTTGGGCTGCTGTAAATGCTACAGTATATTCATACCTCATCTCGTTTGAGATTGATAAATGAGAGTGCTATTCCTTACCACTTTTTATATTGCTGAACTTTGAATTGTAAATAAAACTAACTGACCTGCACTATCAATATCTTTGCACTTCTTGCTCACCAAAAAACCTTCTGTACTTCTTATAAATTGATATTATTTCAGTCATTTTTTTAAACTGACTCACTCTGTGTGCCTATTATTTTGTGATAGATGTAAGTGCTGTCAACAGTTCAAGATTGCAATATGTTTCTTTTGTATATTCGGGTTTGGGACCAAACAACATTATTATATTCATTGTAGTCATGGATCTGGTCTCAACCTTAGTGAATGCATAAGCAGAAAGCTCTTGTAATTCCTGACCTGCAGTAGTACTCATTGAACATATAGCTTAAAAGTATTGTTTATTTAATAACTGATTAACAAAACAGAAATCGATAAGACTTCTAAAACATACATTAAAATGTTAGTGTTTCAGTTTTCAGTAGATACTTTTTTCCATTCTCGGTGTCCAGGGAATGGCAATTGATCCTGCAAGGAACTTTTCTTTACTTCCTTCTCTTTATAGACCACTGCAGGCAACATTGATGGATCAGATAAAAAGTACAGCCACCTGGAGAGATCATCTCCTAACACATGGAGATAAGCAGCTCTGTTAGTCACTGATGCACCAAAGTTCAACTGTAACTTGTAAAACTTAAAATGAATTTATTTTCTTCAAATACTGGTTTAATTGCGAATCCATTACTACATAAACAAATGTAACATTTTTTGACATCACAACTGTATTGGATTCCAGTTGTATCTGCTTATCATGTTTTCAGGTTTTCAGTTAAAGGACAATATTCCAGGACCCTTTTTTCTTTTATTACAAATGCCCATTCAATATCCATGGAGAATTCAAAGCTCTGTGCAGATTGTGATAATTGTACTACTTGATCTCAATGCCAAACATAAGCATGAAATGCTGCTTTTATTTCAAACCTCGCAAATCCCTCTTCATTTAGTAACTGTTTTCTCTTCATTATTTAGAATTCCTCATTCTTTTATACTAAGTACAAAAGGTGGTCCATCTGGTCACACTATTGCTCAGAATTTGGCAGGTTTTAAGTCACATTTCTTGTAATGTCTGCTGTACCATTTTCACAGTGCCCTTAAGATTTTAAGTATTCTGTTTGTAGGGGTACTGCCTGTTATATTTCCTTGCCAGCCCAATATAAAAGCATTATAATTTCTGTAGGTTCTGAAATAATATTTTCAAAAAATAGTTGAGTATTATATACACTGCGCAAGCAGATATATCTATTGTGTGTGGTTTCCAAATATTATCCAAGACAGCGAATATATAGACCACATTTCAGTTTCCATGCAGTTAGTAATTTTATCTGTTTTTACCAGTTCAAATATGTCTGTAATATTTCTCGTAAGACACACTAGATCAATAAATATCTCCAGCAATAGCATAAAATCCTAGCTTTATTTTACCTCTCATTATTATAGAGTAACATTGATTTTTTAAACCATTTATTTATGTTCTATTCCTACTACAATATTTTTAACAATTTTACGTTTTCTTCAAGAATAACTTGTAATTACTTTATTGGAAGCTCAGACTCCAAGTGAAATTGTACCATAGGAAGTCACCATACTTCCAACATAAACTGTATCTGGAATTTTGAGAATGAGTTATATAATCTATTCAGATTCCAAGACCTATAAAAAAACATAATAACTAGTTCGAAAGGCTTAATACTTTCCCTGGCTTCCTCTTTAATACTCATTAAACTTGGTGCTTTCTGGATTCTATGTGGTATGACATAAATTGTACTCTTAGCTAAAACAAAGCTTTCCATTGCTACTTATATAGTAAACAATTTCCTGCTAGATAAACACTTTGCTGCTATTAATGTCCCATTAGATTTTTTTTTGTTATGGGACATTCTTAAAAGGAGTCAATGAGATACAAAATCTCAAGGTTGCTATCATGCATGGGCATGAGCCCCAAGAAATCTGGGGGGATAATTCAGCTCTACTCCCAAAACAGGAATCAGGGGTGGATCTCCCATGGGGGGGGGGGGGTTGCTACCCCCCACCCCATTCCCCCAGTTCATACTCCCCTGCTATCATGCATTTAAAAGACACAGATATTAAAAATTACAAAAGTCATTCATTAAAAAATGTGTGCTATTATGGTGAAAAATTATGGTGAAATGCTTTTAACCTCTTTTTTAACTACTTTTGGAACAAATACAAGTCCTCCTTGTAAAATATGTTAGCTGTATCAGTTTTAGCTATTGGTTGATTATTCCACCAAGCTTTATAATAAAACTGGTGCTATTTTCTGACACTCCCTATTTAGAGTAAGCAAAAAGTAGATACTGACTTTGTTCCAAAAACAATTTGTTTAAAAAAAACATTTGAGCCACTGAAACAGCTATTTATTCCTGGAAATAAAAAAAATGCTTATAATTCTCTCTCTCTCGCTCTCTTTCTCTCTAGCTCTCTCTCTTTATATATATATATTATATATAAAAAGTGATTTAATTGTCACTTTAATTATTTTCTTTTCTATCTCACAATTACAGAAATTGCAATTGCTGTTTTGGTAATACTTAATCATGCCTGGAAATAACACTGAATTATTCTTGTTATGGCTACTGTTTTTAGGCTTTACCAATACTTTATCCATACAAATACCACCATTAAATTAAGTTCCTAAAAAATAAATGTGGTACTTTTAAATTATATTTCTTTTGAGAATTCCAGAAACAGTCTTCTCTCTTCTCAGCCCATTATATGAGTACTAGCGACTTGCCCGTCAAAAATGACGGCAATAAAAACTGAAGCCTGGCAATGCTGTTTGCCACACAATGTAAGCCTCTCCCCCTCTACTTTACAGGCCTTGTGATGAGCGCCTTTGGCGCTCATCACAGGCCTTGCAATGAGCCCCTTTGGAGCTCATTGCGAGTCTCTCCCTCTGTCTACTTCCTCCCTCATGTCTTATTTCCCCCCTCCTCTCCCTCCCTTGTGTCTCCTTCCACCTCGTCTACCTCCTTTGTATCTCCTGCCCCCCTGTGTTTTTACCTCCCTCTCCCTCCCGTGTCTCTAAACCCCTCCCCTGTGTCTCTTTCCCCCTTCTCCCTCCTATGCATCTCTCCCCCCCCTGTGTCTCCCCCAACCCTCCCCTGTGTCTCCCCCAACCCTCCCCTGTGTCTGTTCCCCCCTGGCCTGTGTCTCTTTCCCCCTCAGCCCTGTGTCTGTTACAGCCTTCCTCGTGTCTCCATTTCCCTCCCTTGTGTATCTTCCCCCCTGCACTCTCTCCCCTGTGTCTCTTCCCCCTCCTCTCACTCCCCTGTGTCTCTTCCCCCTCCTCTTTCTGTGCCTCTTCCTCCCTGTCTCTTCCCCCTCAACCTCTGTGTCTCTCCCCACTCTGTGTCTTCCACCCTCTCCCTCTGTGCCTCTTCCCCCGCCTCTCTCTGTGTGTCTCACCACTGTGTCTCTTCACCCCTTCCTCTGTTCCCCCCCCTCTATGCATCTTTCCCCCTCTCTCTGTACCTCTTCCCCCCCTCTCCCTCTGTGCCTCTTCCCCCCTCTCCCTCTGTGCCTGTTCCCCCCTGGCCGGTGTCTCTTTCCCCCTTCCCCCTGTGTCTGTTCCCCGCTTCCCCCCGCCATTTCCCTCCCATGTGTATCTTCCCCCTGTTCTCCCTCCCGTGTGTCTTTTCAACCTCCTCTACCTCCCCTGTGTCTCTTTCCTACCTATCCCTCTGTGTCTCTCCCCCCTCCCTCTGTGTCTCTTCCCCCTCCCTCTGTGTCTCTTCCCCACTCTCCCTCTGTGCCTCTTCCCCACTCTCCCTCTGTGCCGTGCCTCTTTCCCCCCTCTTCCCCACTCTCCCTCTTCCCCACGCTCCACTGTGCCTCTCCCCCCCCCTCTTCCCCACTCTCCCTCTGTGCCTCTCTTCCCCACTCTCCCCCACTCTCCCTCCCCTCTTCCCCACTCTCCCTCTGTGCCTCTAACCCCCCTCTTCTTCACTCTTGTCTTGGGCCGCGCTTCGCGCAAGCTTGGCTTGCGCCGCGCTCTGCGCATGCGCGGCTCGCGCCGCGCTCTGCGCATGCGCTGCTTGCGCCCCCCCTCTTCACTCTTGTCTCGGGCCGCGCTCTGCGCATGCGCGGAACCAGGCGCGCTCTGCGCATGCGCGGCTCACGTCGCGCTCTGCGCATGCGCGGCTCGCGTCGCGCTCTGCGCATGCGCGGCTCGCGACGCGCTCTGCGCATGCGCGGCTCGCGCTGCGCTCTGCGCAATGCGCAGCACTTTATAATTGTCAAACTGCGATTCGTCTGAAGCGTGACGACGAATCGCAGTTAGACAATTATAATATGTGATAATGTATCAATCATGGCCATTCATGACCATTTTTAACCACCGGCAACTGGTTTTCATTTTAATTTATCCAAATGCTATTAGTTCATACCATAATATATATATAAAAATATGCAATTTGAATATTTGAATACTTATTGAAAATTATTATTTGTAACCATTGAACATGTATTAAATAGCAAACATTCTCCATGTTAAATGACAGCCAATACTTCAACTAATATTTTTCTTCTCAAAAGTAAGCATTATTTTGTTAATAATTATCTTGTGATTCCAAATTTCCTGTAGGAACAAATAAATGATATTAACTGAATTCATTAGAACAATTTATTTTCCTAAACTATAACACATGAATGTTTATTATAGCACTTCAGTAGAAGACACAACTGCAGGATTATGATACAGTGAACGTATATGTTTCCATCTCTCAGATTGATCTACTTGGTATTCATGGCAAAGATACCGAAGTGGGTTGCCAGTTCCTTCAACAGTGGGCCACAGCATACAGCTCAGGGAATTTCTAGGTGCTTTCCCATGCAGGCCCAACCCTGCATGGCTTCAGGTCGCAGCAGTGAAAGCACCTGAATCCTAACCACTGGACCATCAGCACTTAGTGGACTTGCATATCAATGAATATAGCTTTTCAATTGAAAAACAATTATCATACCTTTTCCTGTCTGAGTGTTTTCCATGAAACTCTATCTCCTGGAAAGAGAGGGAGAGAGGGAGCATTACGTTTTTGTATCTTTTTACTTGGTTCCTGCTTGTCCTATGATATTGAAATCCCCATGTCATGGTCAGCTAATGAGTTTAATACTGCAGCACCTTTTAACATCATGCTGTCAGTGACAATTAGATTTTTGCAGAGGGAATAAAATGTTGTTTTTCATGTCACATTGACTTTATTTCCTACTTATATTTTTGTTTCATTGGGACAGTGTTGGAGTAACTTACTTTGGTATGGATTGAATAACACTTTAGTTTTTATAGCATGTTTAATTTTTGTCATTGTTAAATAAAAAAGAAAAATAAGTGCAGTTAGTGCATCATGTATTACATGTTTCTGTTGGAATTGATATGGGAGATGGGATTGATTCATTGTTAAATATTGTGAAATTCAAGTAGGAAAACAAATAGTTTATCTTAGTTTATCTTACATGTAAAGGAAGGAATAAATGATAAAAAAATGTCCAGCGAATGAATATTGGAAAAAGAATGTTGTTGTTCAGAGAGTTAAATTTTCCAAGATTTTCATAGAGGCTGTGAAGGCATCAAAATGTCCGTTAGTGATTCTGCTCCATCATAAAGACTGTGAAAGAGTAAAAAATAAATTAAATTATTTCACTCATTAGTATAGCTGTCCAAAAGTTTATGAAATGTCTATCCTTGAGGTAGATGGATTATATAAATTGATGCAGGTTGAATAAATAAATATATTAAGACATTTACCTAATAATGTTTAGGTATCATGCAAAAAGTCCAAGCAAAGGGGTGGTTTACTAAGCATGTAACATGCATCCCTTGATTTAATTTCTTATGGGGAAAAACCAAGACCACAGCCCCTTTCATCTCAGATGAAAGGATACTAAGTAAATCCCCCACCCCCTAGAGTCGAGAGAAAAAAAGAAAAGAAAGACTGATAAAATAATGTGGTCTACAATAGAATAAAGATGTCATAGACAGTGCAGGCAAATAGTGTGAACTTAGAGAAGGTCATTAAGGATATAAAAATGGCATTTAGTGTAGAGAGTTTAAAACTCTCCAAGTTCACTTCAGACTGAAAAAGGATGAAGATTTTGCTAGGAAAATCTTATGAACAGAACAGAAGTTTGTTAATCAGATTACTATTTGTCCTACAATGTGTATGAAGTCTCTGAAACACATATTACATTCACGTAAATGTGTCATTTATTTAACCAATTCCTTATACTACATAATTGCAGCCACTTGACTGTAATATATCTGGTTAATCTTGAAATATTTAATCTACTACAATTACAAAACCTTTCAAAATAGAGTTCCACCTAACTACTCGTATGATATGATACTACAATTAGAACATTTTTGCAATTAGAAATAATTAAAGGGTGTCACATGTGATAGGAACTTTATGTATTTTAATATTGTTATGATTACTCTGTTTTAGCATGTGCTTAACTTAACTGCATTAACAAGTACCACACATTTAATTATACTGATGTTTTAGTTACAAATCAATTTGATTTGTATAGTTTCCCAAATTAAAAGTTGTTGTGAGCTATATGATATTTGTAGTTTTTTGTTTTAATAACAGACAAATTTATACTTAATAAGCAAGCTTGCCATTACATTTTATATTAGTTTAGCAATTAATGCCTCAGTAAAGTAACCAAGTTACACTAAAATTATAACTTTTCCTAATAATGATTTGTAAAATATCTTTAAGTAATGAGTGAAATAGAGCAGTAAAAAAGTAAATTTAAAAATAGTAATTGCAGTAGATTTTTAAAGGATAAAACGTATTAAAGTAAGTCATTAAAACAAAGGTATTTCTTTGATGGGATGTCATGCTTCAGGCACTAAAGTCAAGAATTGAACAGATAAAAGTGATCAAAAGACTCCACTCTGACTACTTTTTAGGAATCCAAAGACAAATTATATCTCAAAGACAGCTTATTTTGAAACGCTTAAATAACTTTAAAGAAATGGAGTTATATTGAAAAAAATGTAAATAAGCAATATTTGTACAACATGCAGTCCAATCATATATAAATCGTCAAAACATAACAATATAAAAGTGCAAACGTTCACAAACTATGAAATAGACAAATTAAGAAAATGCTTAAAAATCCATAACTTTAAACACCATGGCCCTCATTCAATTGCGATTTGGCCAATTGAATAGGGCTCTAAATAAGCACATAGTATATTTTTTTATAAGAAGTTTTTAGTTAGTGAAAACCTTGCTTTTAGATAGATGCTTACTAACTAAAAACTTGTTTAAAAAAAATATGTTATGTGCTTATTTAGAGCCCTATTCAATTGGCCGAATTGCAATTGAATGAGGGCCCATGGCCCTCATTCAATTATGATTTGGCCAATTGAATAGGGCTCTAAATAAGCACATAACATATTTTTTTAAAGAAGTTCTTAGGCCCTCATTCAATTGTAATTTGGGCAATTGAATAGGGCTCTAAATAAGCACATTACATATATTGTTTTAATAAGTTTTTTAGTAAACATCTACCCAAAAGCAAGGTTTACAATAACTAAAAACTTCTTTAAAAAATATATATGTGCTTATTTAGAGCCCTATTCAATTGGCCAAATCACAATTGAATGAGTCCCCATGGAAGCACATCATTTCTGTCATACTTTAAAAAAGGTATTAAACATTGGAAAGCTTATTATTGGAATGTAGGTAAACTTACCTGAAACTGACAGAAAGTTCCATTTTGTGCCGGCAGACTACGCTTCATTGATAGACAGGTGTGATTCATATTTCTGCACATTGGCTGACGGACATTGGCCTGTGGCAATTATTCATTATTATTATACATTATGTTAGGCATATTTTTTTCAGTTAGATATACAGATCATCATTTTTGCAACCCAGCTATCAAAATATGGTATACACATTTGTCCAGCTGTTTACACGATATGTACACTGTCACAATTAATTTTGGGGTAATTGTTAAGCTAAAGGGAGTGCAACAATATTTTAAAAAAGTGCATAAACAATTAAACATAGGTTCCTGTTTTAGAAATTGTTTTGTAGTGGGTGATTAGTTTTTATAGGGCCCATAGCAAAAGATTGGCATATGAATTTACAGTTACGCTATGTGTCTAAAAAGCACTAGAAATCAAAACTTTTTGTTTTTGATTTTCTATACCCCATTCATTAAAATCTTTACTTTATATGGACATCTTAATTGTCCTTTAATGTGCCCCTTTAAGTGCCATCTTGTACACAGCTATTTTATGGTGAAAAGTAATAAAAATACAAATCTGGCAGAAGACTTCTTTCATTGCAGCCATTCTAAGTGTTGCCAACATATGGCCAATGCCACAAATTTGAAAGACAGATTTGGCAGGAACATCTGATCATAAACATTAATGAATATTTCAGTTGCCAGGGCGAGAACTTGAGTGAATTTTAAAATGAAATACCATCATGCCTGGAGGACTTTCTTAGAATGTATTTTATAATAGCAATGACTATGTTGGACTGATAATATAATAACGTTTGATTATTATGTCCCAAAGTCCGGAACAAGGCCATGACTACCATGCTCTCATGTCAGTAAAACGGAATTCTCTGAAATTAGCCTAGAAACTCCAGCTTGAATAGGTGCTACAATAAATTATAACCCTTTCTTTTGTAACAAGGCAATATTCTTTTGCTGGTCACTGCTGACAGACAGGATTTAGCTGAGTTCTCTATGGAGAAAAAGCCATTTCATTATTTAGCTTGTTTGGCATCATACACGGTTCCACTAATCACTACACATTCACCAAATTAGAATTTAAATAAAATTGAAAGTGCCATCATAATTCATGATGTCAACTTCAGATTTTAATTTTTGTTATTTCATGCCATCTTTCTAAAATGTTTTCTAAAAACATAAATTAATAGTAGCCACTGAATATGTAATGCTGTAATTTCGAGGAGCCATATAAAAAGCAATGTATATCACTTTAAAAGCATGTTATTGGTGTTGTCATTATTACCATTCATCTACATAGCACCATCAGTACCATATCACTATTTATAAGTGAACAGAAATTTATAAGGTGAAACAAAGTATGGTTTATACAGAAATGTGAAAACAAAACAATGCAATAAAATGAAAAATATGGTGCAACAAAGTTAAGGTCCCTACTCCAAATAGCTTACTAGATGATATGATTGAGAGTGTGCCATACTATGGTAGCCTGCATAATGGACAGTGATTAAGTCAACATGGTGTTGCTGCTAGAGGAGACTGCATGTTACACTCTGGGCACAATATTTAGTGAAGAATGTTAAGAGAGTACATGATTTGTTGTTTAGTTGTTTCCAACTCTTAATGACCACAGAATGCCAGGCACATATGTCAGCTACTACCTCTCTGAGCTCTCTCAAGCTCATGTTCATACATCATCAATGATCTCATCTATGCATCTCTGCCTCTGCCGCCCTTCTTTGTGTTCTTTTAATATTTCCCATCAAAGTTTTCGCTAGGGAATTCTGTCTTCTCATGATATGGCCAACATATTTCAGCTTTAGCTTCAAGTTCAAACCTTCCAGTGAACAGTTTGTTCTGATTTTCTGTAGTATTCATTAATTGGATATTCTTGCAGTCCAAGAGGGTGTTTACTATGATCAGAGAATTATTGTGACAGAATTCTACGAATATCTGTCATGCTTTATATTGTATTCCAAGGCCAATTATGCCCTGTAGTCCAGGTATATTTTGTTTCCCTAATTTAGCATTCCAATCACCTACAGTATGATGAGAATAACATCTTTCTTGGTGATTTATCAGGGAGGTGTTGAATATCTCATCATAGCATTGGACAGCTTCAGTCTCTTCAGCATCCATGGTTGTAGTATAGACTTGGATCACTGTGATTTTACATGGATTTCAAATTGAAATTATTCTGTAATGTTTTCGGTTTTAATCTAGCACTGTTTTGCCACCATTTCATTGAGTTTGTGGGCTACTCTTTTTTTTCTATGCAATTATTTACCACAGTATAATATCTGGTGGCTGTCTAATATGAAATTCCATTTAAGACCATGAGAGTTCAGTAATTTCCAAGATATCAATGTTTAATCATGTCATCTTATATTTAACCACATCCAGTTGCCTTGGTTTATGGCTCTAACATTCTTGTTTCCAATGCTAAACTGTTCTTTCCCCTCCTTTCCTCTCCAAGCACATCTGCAGCAGGGCCCATTTACCACAACAAGGTAACAAACCAAATGTTTCTCAAAATACATGCATTTTAGGGAGCTGGTGTCTTTGAAACAAGGTGCCATTGAGAAGCTTCTCAAGACAAAAGTGAGAGGAGATAAGAAGAGAGGAGGAAAGTTGCAGGTCTGTTGCAAAAGAAAGAAAATTCTTTGGAAGCTGAATTTCTCCATCCCTTAAGAACATCAAGCAGATAATTTCAGCCCGGTAGATCCATGTATGAATGCTTTAGTGATAGAGAGAGGGTAAGAGAGAGGGCAAGAAAGAAACAAAATTAGTTCTTTATAAAGAGAATTGTAAGAAATTATTTAACAGTTGAGACAAGGGCAAAGATATAAAAGGGGATGCACTTTAAGGGTTTTATCATTTTAATCAGAAGTTTAAACTATTTTGGTGGCTATGGGTAGCCAATGGAATAACTAAGAAAGTATTGGTATAGACAAAAATGGCAGCATGGAGTGAGTTACAGTGGTCAAGCTAACATATGATCAGTGAGTGGATTCAAATTTCACTTGGTTATTACAAGAGAGATGAAGATGACACAAGTTGATTGAGTGAGTAGATGTTGTAGTAGAAGAATGACTAGTAAGATCTCAGTCTCTGATCTTTAGGTGTCAGGTCAACATCCTGGGGGATATCTTCCATATGATTTTGGAGACACATCCCTGGAAAAGTGGGATAGGACTGATGCTAAACACAAATTTGAGTGATATATGCAAATAGATAATACTGAAATCCAAATGATTATAGTAGGGTGCCATGGGAGGATGTGATAATGGAGACCAACAATTGGCCTAGGACTGAATCTTGAGGTATGCCAACAATGGGTAATAGTGGTGGAGAAGTGGTGTCCCTATAAAATTCTATTTAGCATTATCTTGGGCTCTTGATGTACCAATATATTTAACTAGTGACTTGCCCGTAAAAAATGACGGGGCAATAAAATAGTAAGGCAGGTAATGTTGTTTGCCACAGACGCTCATTGAGCCTCGTGGTTGGTGTATTTTTATTTATCAGAGCCGCTTTTACGCTCATTGTAAGGTCCGCGCTGATCTCCTTTTGGAGCTTATTGCAAGCGTCTACCCTAGTGTGCCTTGTAAGGCGCGCGGTGAAGGCCTTTGTCGTTTATTGCGATACTGTGGTGTGGTTTTTTTTTTTCTGTATATGTATTTTTTCATGATAAATAATTAATTAATTAAATCATAAATTAATATACTTTACCTATTTGTAATTAATGTATGCAGCAAGCAATGTGCTGAAGAGCTAACAATCTGTTTTGACATTTGAGCAGCATACAATGTAGATTTGTTGTTAAGCTGAGGTGTAAGTGTCAGCAATGTGTACAGTGTGTAGTGTAAATAGGCTGCGTGCTCGAGGGCAAACTGTTTGTTTAGCTGTGTACTTCCGCATTTTGTAAGTTAGTGTTGTAAAATGGGTGCGATTGTGTATGTGGTACGTGGGTGTGGATGATTTTGCATCCTTGCTAATAGTGTATTTTGTACCTCGTACGGGTTTGTGTAAAAGTCGTATGTGCCTCGCGGTTTTTTGTGTGGGTTTAGGCATCGTGTAGCCTCGTTTTTTTCTGTCTCTTAGGGGATTTTTGAGTGTCTAAACTCTGTAAATTGGACTTAAATTTGCGTGCAACCTGACTTCCAGATGTCCTGGCTGTCCCTTCTTGATGTGTGTAATGTTTTTTTTTAATTTGTGTTTGTATTTTGTGTGTTTTTAATGTTTTTAGCTGTGCTCGTAATTTTGCAATTTTGTACCTCGTACATCCTTGGCAAAAGTCATACGTACCTGGCTGTTATTTGCATGTTTTGGGTTGTGTAGCCTCGTTTAAATATTTTTCGCCCGCCATTTTTTTTTCTTGCTTAGTTGATTTTCAAGTTCCAAAACTCCTTAAATTAGACTTTAATTGTGGGGCAACCTCACTGGCCGATGTCGTGGCTGCCCCCCCCCCCCCCCATGCTGTGTGTGTGTTTATCTGTTTGTTTTGTTCTTTAAAGTGTTTTTCTTGTTTGTGGATGTCTGCGTTACGGCCGTTAATTTCGTTTTTTTTGCAAAATGTTTGCAAAGTGTGGCGACGACTCGCAGTTTGACAACTATTATATGTGATACTTTAAAGGGACATGAAATACAAATCAAAAGAGCATGTTTTAAACTTTACAAAATGTAATTATTGCTTGAAAAATATTAAGTAAAAAACATGTTTAAACTTCATTGAAACTAAAAGGAAATGCAGAGAGCATACTTTAGTCTTTAGATTGTATAGGCTGGCAGAAGACAAAACCTTAAGAGCAGTTAAACTTCTGAATATATTTTTGTGCTCTAAGATCTTTATTTGAAAAAAGAAAAAACAATGGGGCACATTATCAAATACCCTACCTCTGATGCAAAAAAAGACATTGAGTCCTATTTTATGAGAAGCCTGCAAATGCCTCTAAACTATCTATGGGCCTCATTCAGTTGCGATTTGGCCAATTGAATAGGGCTCTATAGAAGCACATAGCATATTTTTTTTACAGAATATTTTAGTTAGTGAACTTCTATCCAAAAGCAAGGTTTTCACTAACTAAAAACTTCTGTAAAAAAATATGCTATGTGCTTATTTAGAGCCCTATTCAATTGGCCAAATCGCAATTGAATGAGGCCCTATGTGTTTGTCTGAGTTTGTTACAATCCTGTTTTGTGTGTACCACTTTGGCCCTCATTCAATTGCAATTTGGGCAATTGAATAGGCCTCTAAATAAGCACATAACATATTTTTTTAAAGAAGTTTTTAGTAAGTAAGCATCTATCCAAAAGCAAGGTTATCACTAACTAAAATCTTCTTTAAAAAAAATTGAATGAGGCCAATGCTTTTTCTCTAAATGTTTATATATTCTATTGACCCAAGCCTCCAATTTACCTCCTTAATCCTAAACTCGTAAACCCTGCTTTTTAAAGTATGATTTCAGGGGTTCTAATAATAGGATCTGACAATATTTAAGCAAGCCCGTAATTTACTTCTTAGACACAGCCAATAGTAAATGAGACCCTCATCATGATGTCAGTAAAACATATAGGCCCTCATTCAATTGCAATTTGGCCAATTGAATAGGGGTCTAAATAAGCACATAACAATTTTTTTTTAAAGAAGTTTTTAGTTAGTAAACATCTATCCAAAAGCAAGGTTTTCACTAACTAAAAACTTCTTTAAAAAAAATATGCTATGTGCTTATTTAGACCCCTATTCAATTGGCCAAATCGCAATTGAATGAGGGCCATAGAACATAATCTGCAATCAGAGACTACAAAATAATTAGTGCCAATAAGTAATATTTGCCAATCGGGCTCACATTCATACAATCTAGCACTCTATAAAATGCATTAGATTATCTTTTTTAGTCAATGTGCGTTTTATGATATGTCTTAACCCCTTGAGTCCTGTGATCGATATTATTAAGAAATTACATTGCATATTTGTGGGTTGAGAATGTTGTGCAATTAATTCTAATGTGTTTCCATGACTTCCCATGCTTTTATAGTACAGTATTGTGTGTTTTTTTGTTGCGACAGCTCTAATAAGATTTTGAAAGAGTCCTTGCGAATCCTATTTAGGCCTCGTAATCTTTCTGATAGAAGCTTGATATTTTTTCAGTTACGGGTTAGACTTTACTAGTGAGCTAGTGCTATGATCTAATAGAATAAAGATTTTGTGTAACTTTAAATATTTTAAATTATTAAGTAGCTAATAGAATATCTGGCAATATTAAGAGGGAATTTTAGTGTGTATAAATTTATAAATTGGGCAATAGAATAGGGCCCATTAGTTCCATGTACCTTTACTTAAAACTACTGTGTCTTTCCTACATCTGAACTTCCATAATTTTTGATAACATTCTGGGTAGTTTTAAAATGAGCTCATGGAAGTTCTACCGGAGGGTATTCATACTATGTTCCTTTTTTGTTTGTCATTTTTCAAGGCTAATATTTTATGCAATACATTTGTTTAAGCAATTCACTGAGGCTACTTTGTTCCTTTCTAAATGTTTTGTACTTTAAATAATATTTAATAATAATAAAAAAATAATACATAAAAAGCATAGTGGTGGATTTGTGAATTGTTTGTCTTGGTGAAAGATATACAGGTAAGAAATTGATAAAATAAATTATTTTTTTACTTCATGCTGATATTTGTAGTATTATTTGTAGTAATTATTTATTTTTATTTATTATGATCATTTATAGACTTTAGGCCATTACATTTTATAACAGACATAAAATACATTGCATTACCTACATATATAGCAAGTATAGTATATCACCTTTTCAACTTGTTGCAATTTAATCCCACAATGTAACACTTACTCTTACAGAATGTTTATTATAAATTGCTTGTAATTTAATTTGACCCCTGTAAAGATTGGACATGTTTGACAATTGTCTGATTCCTCTTCTTTCTTCTTGTGCTGAATTCAGATGTGTGGTCATGTTAATCAGTTAGTCCAATCTGAGTATGTTACATTTACAACAACCCTTTGCTTCCTGTCTTTTAGCCAGCTCTCAATTCACAAACAGATATTTACTGCAATTCCTGTATCCCTTAGTTTGCACAATATTCTCCCATGTGGCACTGTATCAAAAGCCTTTGCAACTGCAAACTCCAAAAAGACTACATCCACAGAGTTGCCTTAATCCAAGTTCTTACTAACAATCTCACAGAAACTGATCAGGTTTGTTTGACATGACCTATCCCTTATAAATCTGTGATGACTTCCAGTTATAATCTTGTTTAGACAGACATATTCTTGTATACTATGCCTTATTAATCGTTCTAAAAGCTTTCCCACTACAGAATTGATGCTTACAGGTGTATAATTCCTCAGATTTTCTCTTGCTCTCTTCCTAAATATAGGTGTCACCTCTGCTTTTCTCTAGTCATCTGGTAGTTCCCTCAGTCTTCGCAAAAGGCAATTCTTTGCTGTTTGCAAGGACCGATTTCCCAATATGTCCCTCGCAGCCTGCTTTGCGAGATGACTTTGAAAAATGGCAGAGAATAAGCTCTGAGAGAGCTACGTAGTAACACGCAGCCTTAAATTTATGAGGTGGATCTTGCACCTCAGAAGAATCCCTATGGGCACACACAAGTCACAGCAAGGCTTCCTAAAGCCCATATGTGCTGCCTCTGAGCAGCCCGAGACAGCCGTGTGATGCTCCCCTCTGCTCCCTAAACACATCACCATGCTGCAGGGGTCCCTATCGGGACCCTTGCAGCCCCCCACATTAACCCCTTGCATAGGGGTCCCTGATCGGCATAGATCAGGTCCTTGCTGCATTTAAAACTTTTAAATTCCCTGCCGCGGCTCCTTCATGGGCCTGCGGCACACTATTAGCCAATCCCTGCCGCAGCACATAAAATTAACCCCCTCTATGCTGTGGGTAGCCATTGGGACCCCAAAAGTGTCCCCACATTAACCCCTTGCAGCGGGGGTCCCCGATCGGCACTGATCGTGACCCCCGCTGTATTTAAAACTTTTAAATTCGCCTCTGCGGCTCCTTACAGGGCCCGTAGCACACTATTAGCCAATCCCGGCTGCGGCACCTAAAATTAACACCCCTCTATGCTGGGGGTCCTCATCGGGACCCCTATAGTGTCCCCACATTAACCCCTTGCAGCGGGGGTCACCGATCGGCACCGATCATGACCCCGCTGCATTTAAAATTTTACATTTCCCGTCTGCGGGTCCTTAAAGGACCGTAAAGGTCCTGAGAGGACTCACACTAAAAAATATTAACCTCAGGCAACTAAAATTAACCCTATAACTCATGGGGCTCTAAACAGACCCCCATGAGCACTTAATTAACACTGTCACTAATGGGGGTCAATACAGCCCCCCATAAGCCTTAATTAACCCTGTCACTCATGGGGGTCAATACAGACCCCCATAAGCCCTAACTAATGCTATAACTAATAGGGGTCAATACAGACCCCCATAAGACTTAAATAGATATTACAAATACCGAATTAAACTTACATTTCCAGCATGTCCCCGTCTTCATCTGTTCTCCGGCTCGGCCCCTGGAAAAAAGATACATGCCATAATTATAAAACATACACAACATCACAAACATCAAACACAAAAAAAAAAATATTAACATTAGACGTTGAAAACTTACCTGTCCACGATGTCCCTGGCCTTCTTCTTTTCTGTCCCGGCTGGGCCCTTGCTGAATCCTATTCTATAAAAAAAAAAAAAAAAAAGCTAACGGAGGTTCGCACTCGCAGACCTCCCCGACGCTAATGAGCCTCCTAGAGCCCTTTCCGGAAGGAAATAGGCAATGGTGCCTTCTGATTGGCTGAAAATGCTGTCAATCAAATTTTAGCCAATCAGAAGGCGCCAATGTGTGAACCAATCAGGATGGGATACACCCCTATATGTCCATTCTGATATCTATTTATTATATGTGTGAATAATCTGATGTTTCTTTTTTTCCTATGGAGAGCAATCAGAAGGGACATCTGCAAAGGTAAGTGGTTTTATTTATTCTATTTTAGGTTAGATTTAGGGGGTTGGGAATAGATAGGGGTGGTGTTTTAGATTGGGGGTTAGGTATAGATAGGGGGTGTTTAGATTGGGGGTTAGGTATAGATGGGGGGTGTTTCGATTGGGGGTTAGGTATAGATGGGGGGGTGTTTAGATTGGGGTTTAGGTATAGATAGGGTGGACATTAATTATAGTTATGTGTATATTTATAATGTATTCATGACTGTTATGTGTATTTGTGTATGCCTATTCCTTTGAAGGTGTGTAATTCTTTTTTATTTTATGTATTGAGGAAGGGGGGTTGTGATTTTTTTTATTTTATGTACCTTTTATATATATATATATATATATTTTTTTTATGCAGTGAAGGGGGGGTGTGTGATTTTTTTTTATTTTATGTACCTTATGTTTTTTTTATTTTATGTAGTGGGGGGGTTGTGATTTTATTTTATGTGCCTTATTTTTTTTTTTTTTGTAGCGGGGGGGGGTTGTGATGTTTTATTTTTTCATGTACCTTAGTTTTTTTTATTTTATGTAATTAGTAAGGTGCGGGGTTCATTAGGGGGTTAGGTAGGTCGTGTTAGGAAGGTAGGGGTTAATAGGTTAGGGTAGAGGGGGGTTAGTTTAGATTTAGAGGTTTATTGGGGGGGAATTGTAGTGTAGTGTTTGTACTTGGTGTCATGAGGCACTTATGGGGTTAATAATAGGCTTCTATTTGTCCTATGAGGGTCTTCATAGACCCTTATGGGACTGATTGGGTTAACCAGAGGCTTATGGCGTCTATATTGACCCCCATGAGTGACAGGGTAAATTAGGGGCTTATGGGGGTCTGTATTGACCCCAATGAGTTATAGGGTTAATTAAAGTTTATGGGTGTCTGTATTGACCCCCATGAGTGACAGGGTTAATTAAGGCTTATGAGGGTCTGTATTGACTCCTATGAGTGACAGGGTTAATTAAGGGCTTATGGGGGTCTGTATTGATAACCATGAGTTATAGGATTAATTAAGGCTTATGGGGGTCTGTATTGACCCTTATGATTGGCAGGGTTAATTAAGGGCTTATGGGGGGCTGTATTGACCCCCAAGAGTTATAGGGTTAATTAAGGCTTATGGGGGTCTGTATTGACCCCCATGAGTGACAGGATTAATTAAGGGCTTATGGGGTCTGTATTGACCCCCATGAGTGACAGGGTTAATTAACTGCTTATGGGCGTCTATATTGACCCCCATGAGTTATATGGTTAATTAAGGCTTATGGGGGTTTGTATTGACCACCATTAATGACAGGGTTAATTAAGGCTTATGGGGGTCTGTATTGACTCCAATGAGTGACAGGGTTAATTAAGGGCTTATGGGGGTCTGTATTGACCCCATGAGTGACAGGGTTAATTAACTGCTTATGGGCGTCTGTATTGACCCCCATGAGTTATATGGTTAATTAAGGCTTATGGGGGTTTGTATTGACCACCATTAATGACAGGGTTAATTAAGGCTTATGGGGGTTTGTATTGACCACCATTAATGACAGGGTTAATTAAGGCTTATGGGGGTCTGTATTGACTCCAATGAGTGACAGGGTTAATTAAGGGCTTATGGGGGTTTGTATTGACCCCCATTAATGACAGGGTTAATTAAGGTCTTATGGGGGTCTGTATTGCCCCCCATGAGTTATAGGGTTAATTAAGGCTTATGGGGGTCTGTAATGACCCCCATGAGTACCAGGGTTAATTAAGTGCTCATGGAGGTCTGTATTGACTCCCATGAGTGACAGGGTTAATTAAGGCTTATGGGGGTCTGTTTAGAGCCCCATGAGTTATGGGGTTTATTTTAGTGGCCTGGGGTTAATATGTTTTAGCGTGATGCCTTTTAGGACCTTTACTGTCATTTTAAATGTTAAATGCAGCAGGTCACTATGCCAATCGTGGACCCCCACTGCAAGGGGTTTATGTGGGGGGGCTGTAGTTGTACCTATGGACCCCTGCAGAAAGGGGTTAATGTGGGAACACTTCGGGGGTCCCGATGGGGACACCCACCATGGAGGGGGGTTCATTTTAGGTGGCGGGGTAGTTGTAGTAGCCCCCATGGCAGGGCTTATTTGTGGGACTGCCGCAGAGGTCCCATTCAGGACCCCTGCAGCAATTTATGAGGTGTGGGAGCCTGCGAGATAATGTCGCAGGCTGTCACTCCTCATGTAGATTTTCTCCGTATTGATACTGACGGCCCTGCTGCATAGCTCACACATTGCTCGCAGTAGGGATACTTTATTCTTCCTGGTTAACCAAGTATTTGATGATGGTTGTGAGGCCCCATTTTTTTGCTGGTACCTCCCTTGTGTATACCGAAGAAAAGAACCTATTTACCTAATTTCCCTTTTATCTACTATGTTCTTGTATGTCCTGGGTCAAATAATGATACCTGAGTGTACTGAAGAACCTGCTCCCCTTAGCTGAACTGCTGGTCTCATTTATTCAGTTTACTTCAGGGTAGTTAAAATCCCCCATTAATAAAACTTGCCCATGCATAGCTACATTTATAATCTGTAAAAATAATTGCAGTTCCTCACTTTCAATTATATTTGGGGGTTTATAGCATACTCCTACCAATATTATTTTAGAATTTCCCCCTCTCGCTAGTTAACTGTACCCACAAACATTCAACATTATGGCTAGTTCCAGCATAAATATCATCTTTGACTATATGCTTAAATTCAGGCTTAACATACAGACAAACCCATCCTCCCTTTTTACTATTGCACCTATCTTTCCTAAATCGGTTATAACCATCCAGATAAACAGTCTAGTCATGCGATTTATCCCACCACGTTTCCATAATTCCAATTAAATCCCATTTCTCATTAATCCGCTAATAATTCAAACTCTCCCATTTTTCCTGACACGCTTCTAGCATTAGCAAGCATACAATTTATGTTATGAGTCTGTAGTTCTGAAGTACCTTCATCTGTACTTAAGTTACTTAGTACTACCTCCCTATTGACAATACTAACCCTCCCCCCATCTCCTCCCTATGAGTTGTTAATTAATTCCTTACACCCTGGACACTTTCTATCCCATTATTTCTATCTAATCTCTCCCCCCCAACTACTAGTTGAAATACTTCTCCAGCCTTTCTACCATCCTTTCCCTTAGCACACAAACTCCATCATCATTAAGGTGCAATTCATCCCTGCTATAGAGATTTTACCCAAGTAAGAAGTCAAAATCCTCCTTAATGCACCACTTTTTTAGCCACACATTAACCTCCCTAAGCTCCTTCTGTCTCCCTGGTCTAGCACCTGGCACTGGTAGTATCTCAGAAAATACTACCCTGGAGTTGCTTGCCTTGCGCTTATTCCCTAGTTCTCTAAAGTCATCCTTTAGGACACTCCATCTTCCACTAACTTTGTCATTGGTACCAATATGTACCAAGACTGCCGGTTCATTCCCAGTCCCTCCCAATAATTTATCTACCAGATTGACTACATGCCGAACCCGAGCACCTGGGAGACAGCAAACTGTTTGATTGCTAGGATCTGGGTGACAAATCACTCTTTCTACCTTCCTAATAGAGTCCCCTACCAGCAAAACCTGTCTGTTGCTCTGCCTAATCTGCCCTCCCCACTCCTCCAGTAGATTTGCCCTCCTGGCTGTTAGAGTGAACAGCTATATCTGGCATTGCCATCCCTGAATGGACAACCCCAACAGTTTCACTCAATCTGGCAAATCTATTGGTGCTTGCCAACAAATAAATAATTGTTTGAATGTTGCTGAAAATGTCACATGACATAAATTAATTTACCAAACAGGCTTTAGCATGAATCTCAGGATCCCTGACTTTGTAATAAACAATTATATTTCACATTGATGACAAATACTATTGATTGGTATTGCATTTTCTGATTTTCCTCATAGAGAATATTGTATTTGGCATTAAAATATATATTTTTGATGTTAGTTTAAAATAAAGCTTGCCTTAAAATCTGTTAAAACCATTTTTTAAAGGTTTTAATCTTATACTCTAAAGTGTTCATGCTGTGTGCAAATGACAGAACATCTAATGCATTTCACCAGTATTAGAAGTCTTGCGCTAATTGTAAAAGTAGTTGAAATTCCTACTGTATCGCCGACTTTAAAAGTTAGTGAAGATTAATTTACATCTTCACAAAATATAATACCTAGCAATTTGACAAAGTTATATACTATCTGTTTTAAAACCGTTATAAATAATATCAGTAGACAGTTTAGAGATTGGAAGATTCTATCCATCTTATTAATGGCTTACATTGCTCTACCAAAACGAATTCACTGTTCAAAATGTATGTATGTAGTATTCATTCCAAATGTTACCTTGACTCTTGAGGGGGAAGCATGACAAAGATTTATTTATCATTATTAGTAATTATATCTGACAAAGTAGTCTTAAGTTTTTTATTTTCCTTGTTCAATGTATTTAAAACTATGTATAGAACATAAAAAGTTAAATAATAAAAACTTCAGCCAAAATTTTTACTTAATTGTAGATTTAAAATTTGTAGTTTTAGCCACAAATTTACTGGTTTTGCATTTACTACAGCTATAATATCCTTTCTCAAGAAATATATCATTTTTATTGGCGTTTATGCTTTTAATGGCTTTTAACAGACCAGGTGCTATTATATTCTACAGATTAATTGCTTTTTGATAAACTATCTTAGTTTTTAGGAAGAATAGAACAACTCAGACATTAAAATATGTTTTAAGAGTATTCTTAATATTCATATTATTTCATGTAATTCATTAACTTTTCTCTATTTGTAAAGACTTATTTTATATTTCAAAAATGATGGAGCAGAATAATTGGTTAAGAACCTCAAGGTCATTAGAGAAAGGTCTACACTATGGAGTATAGAGAAAAATAAGCAATTAAGGAAGTCATAGGAGACAGCAGACCCAAATTATATTTATGTATAAAACTGAAAAAAGGATATTGCAACAAACAGTGATAATTTTTTTACTTGACAAACATTTTATTTATCATAACAAGTTTGAGAGATGCAACTCTTTTTATTAAATTAAAAGCAATACTGATTAGATGTTACAAATTGTCCACACTAACTGAGAATAAAAATAATAATATTGGTACAAAGGTGGGGGTATCACAAATTGTTAAGAAAGATAACTTTACTTAAAATTTCAAAATACACATACAAATGATAATTTTCACTTTAAAATTAATTTAAATGAATACATAGTTAGAGGTCACAAAAGCCCTCATTTTACAAGATGCGTTAGTAAAAAACTAAACTTGATAAAAGAGCAAAATGTTTTTCCAATTAAAAAAATAAATAGATGAAGATATCAGACTAACTAATATATAACATTTTATTATAGTGTTTGTGTGAGTGCTCAGAGCTGGGGAGGGGGCCTGGATATTGACAGTGTAAAGATTGCTATTGAAATGTGCCCTTCACAATGCCAAAGCAGATAAAAACAAATACTGCAGTGGCAGCTCCCTCTACAGTGCGATTTCACATAATAGCTAAACACTTTCAGGTTGTTTTCTTTTTAGTTACTTAATGTAAATGTGATTCTTCAAAAAGTATACTGTAAATATGAGCTTTCATATGCACATGCAAAAATGTTTGTCACTGCCATCTCCATTCCTTACTTTTTCTTCATCTCTTTCACTGTAGTTTTTGAATGAAAATGGATCTGGAAACAAGCAAGAAGTCGCAGGTCTAACTAGAGCAGGGGTGTCTAACTGGAGCAGGGATGTAGGAACTGGGGGCAGGGGGTATAAATCCCCTTCAGATTGAATCAAAAGGGCACACAAAAAACAGCAAAATTAAACGTAATCATACATTACCAGATCTGGTCATTAGAGGGCCAACGACATGGAGCAGCATGTCTTTCCCATGAAAGCTTTGACCCATTATATATATATATACACACACACACACACACTTTGTAATTACCGTATATACTTGAGTATAAGCCGACCCGAGTATAAGCCGAGGCACCCATTTTACCACAAAATACTGGGTAAAATGAGTGACTCGAGTATAAGCCGAGGGTGGGAAATGTGCTGCCCCCTGTGTCCCTCTTGTGCCCTCTGTGTCTCCCTCTCCCTTTCCTGTGTCTCTTCTCCCCTCTCCCTTCCCTGTGTCTCTTCCCCCTCCCTTATCACCTGCTTGCCGCGTCATTAGCATATACCTGGTGCCGGCACGCGGTATATGCTAATGACATGGTGCGCATGTGACGTGGTGGCGCCGGGTCAAGGAGCGGATGCCAGAGCACAAGCAGGCGAGGGGAGAGGGGGGAGGTATTTAGGGGGGTTTAGGTGGAGGAGGGGGTTGAGGGGGGTTTAGGTTGAGGAGGGGGAGGGAAAGAGACACGGGGGTAGAGAGACACACTGGGGGTTAGAGACACACGGGGGGTTAGAGACACACGGGGGTTTAGAGAAACACAGTGGGTTAGAGACACACGGGGGGTTAGAGACACACGGGGGTTTAGAGAAACACAGTGGGTTAGAGACACACTGGGGGTGAGAGAGACACGGGGGGTTAGAGAGACACAGGGGGTTTGAGAGACACAGGGAGTTAGAGAGACACGGGGGGCTTAGAGAGACACGGGGGGGTTAGAGAGACACGGGGGGGAGAGTGACTCGAGTATAAGCCGAGGGGGCCCTTTTTTGCCTTAAATAAAGGGCTGAAAAACTCGGCTTATACTTGAGTATATGCAGTATATCGGGGGCTGGGAGCTGGTGCATTGAGAATTTAAATAAAGAAATAAAAAAACGTTTTTGAGGCACACTGCAGCAATATCCCCCCCCACCAAAAGCAGGGCCCCAGTGCATTGCACCAGGTGCACTGGTGGTAGATCCAAACCTGCTTCCTGTCCTGGGAGTAGAGATTAATTATTCCCCCTAGATTTGTTTGGGCTCCTACGCCCATGAACTGGAGGATGTGTATTTACTCACACGTTTGTATGAAGTACAGAAATTCAAGTAAGAAAATATTCCAGGTCCTAATTTAGTTTATAACATTTTAACAGTGATCTGTAATATTTAGACAACAATTAGACAATAAAAAAATATTATTTAGTAAGCAATGGAACATAATCAGTTAGTTACTAGCAAATATGATAAACCACACTTTATACTGTCCAGATCTACAATATATAATAGAATCAATGGCAAAGCTAGTGCATTGGTGGCCCGGATGCCAAAAAAAATCTGCCGCCCCCCCAGAAGGGGCAGGTCACAATTTTATTTTGCACATCCCGAACCCCCTCCAACCTAACGCAGTACATATATAAGATATATATTAAATATATAGAAAAAATAAATATATAAATATGTAGGTATGTGTCTATATATATATATATATATATATATATATATATATATATATATATATATATATATATACATATATTGTCATGAATCACCCAGGGGCCATATTGGATTTGGTGTGAACTATGCTGGGGCCATTTTGTGACTGGCAGCAGTGGCCATGTTGGGCTGGGTTATCTTCCACATGCTGTTGCCATGTGGAAGAACAAAAGGTTTGGGTTGTGGTGATAATATGTTAGTTTTATATTGTATATTGTATTGTGGAGTGATAGCTATGTTTTAATTAGTCAACCCTCCCCCATTGTATAAACTCTCAGTCAGGAGTTGGCCATATGGTCTTTAGTGTAAACAAAGGAGATAGCAGACCAAATAGATTTGCCAGACTGCCAGGCACCGCAGGACAATAGTATAGTATGGGGTTTCCCAACCACAAGCCCAGGGGCATAGTTCAAGAGCTAATGCAGGATGTTTCCAGTCTGAGATCCAGACCAAAATGAACTAGTAGCCAAGCCTGGGGAAGGCCCTGGGGGAGGAGACTAATAAGTTCCCACAAATTACTTCTGTGAGAATGGCCAGAGGGAAATGAGGGTTTGACTAAGAGTAGCCACTCCCTCCACTGTGTGTGTGTGAAATGTTTTAAATATGTGGTTCCAAAATAAAACGTGGTTCATAATTTTCATCAAGACGTGGTGTGTAGATGTATTATTTACCCGGGGACATATGCTTGCAGTAAGATTCGTCAGACTTACTGTCAATATTGCTCAGTCTAAACCAAGGGCTGAGACATGATGTTCCTGTACTCAAAGCTACTCCAAGGTCCAGAGTAACCCAAATCCGGTCAGCAGACCCCAGCCACAGAGTGGGTCGTGACATATATATATATATATATATATACAGTGCCTAGCAAAAGTATTCACCTACCTTTGCATTTTTCGTGTTTTGTTGCCTCACAACCTGGAATTAACATGGATTGTTTGAGGATTTGCATCATTTAATTTACAGAACATGCCCACAACTTTGAAGATGTTTTTTTTATTTATTATGAAACAGACAACAAATAGGACTATATAATAGAAAAAGTCAATGTGCATAACTATTCACCCCCTAAAGTCAATACTTTGTAGAGCCACATTTTGCTGCAATCACAGCTCCAAGTTGCTTTGGATAAGTCTCTATGAGCTTCCCACATCTTACCACTGGGATTTTGCCCATTACCCCTTGCACAACTGGTCCAGCTCCTTCAAGTTGGATGGTTTGCACTTGTGAACAGCAATCTTTAAGTCTGACCACAGATTTTCTATTGGATTGAAGTCTGAGCTTTGAGTAGGCCATTCCAACACATTTACATGTTTCCCCTTAAAGCACTCAGCAGTGTGTTTGGGGTCATTGTCCTGCTAGAAGGTGAACCTCCGTCCTAGCCTCAAATCACGCACAGTGTGGTACAGGTTTTGCTCTAGAATATCCCGGTATTTAGAACCATCCATCTTTCCCTCAACTCTGACCAGATTCCCAGTCCTGGCTGCTAAAAAACATTCCCACAGCATGATGCTGCCGCCATCATGTTTCACTGTGGGGTTGGTGTTCTTTGGGTGATATGATGTGTTGGGTTTGCTCCAGACATAGCGTTTTCTTTGATGTCCGAAAAATTCAATTTTAGTCTCATCAGACCAGAGCACTTTCCTCCATACATTTTGGGAGTCTTCCACATGCCTTTTCACAAACTCAAAATGTGCCATTTTGTTTTTTGCTGAAAGTAATGGCTTTCTTCTGGCTACTCTGCCATAAAGCCCAACTCTATGGAGCGTACTGCCTATTGTCGTCCTATGTACAGATACTCCAGTCTCTGCTGTGGAACTCTGCAGCTGCTTCAGGGTTACCTTAGGTCTCTGTGCTGCCTCTCTGATTAATGCCCTCCTTGCCCGGACTGTAAGTTTTGGTGGGCAGACGTCTGTAGGCAGGTTTGCAGTTGTGCCATGTTCTTTCTATTTGGTTATGATAGATTTGATGGTGCTCCTGGGGATCATCAAAGATTTGGATATTTTTTTATAATCTAACCCTTACTTGTACTTCTCAACAACATTGTCCCTTACTTGTTTGTAGAGTTCCTTGGTCTTCATGGCAGTGTTTGGTTAGTGGTGCCTCTTGCTTAGGTTTTGCAGCATCTGGGGCCTTTCAAAAAAGGTGTGTATATGTAATGACAGATCATGTGACACTTAGATTGCACACAGGTGGACATCATTTCACTAATGATGTGCCTTCTGAAGGTAATTGGGGACAACAGAGCTTTTTATGGGCTTTATAACAAAGAGGTGAATATATACACAACATACCGATTTTATGTTTTCTATTTCTAAAAAATTGTTTTATGTATACATTTTTTTCATTTCACTTTACCAACTTAGACTATTGTGTTCTGATCCATCACATACAATTCAGATTAACAAAACATTGAACTTAAGGCTGTAATGTAACAAAAAAGGTAAAAAGTCAAGGAGGGTGAATATTTTTGCAAGGTACTATACAGTGTATATAAAAAGTCTACACACCCCTGTTTAAAATGTCAGGTTTCTGTGCTGTAAAAAAAATGAGACAAAGATAAATCATTTCAGAACTTTTTCCACCTTTAATGTGACCTATAAACTGTACAACTCAATTGAAAAAAAACCTGAAATCTTTTAGGTAGATGGAAGAAAAAATATAAAAATAAAATAATATGGTTGCATAAATATGCACACCCTTAAACTAATATTTTGTTGAACCTCCTTTTGATTTTATTACAGCACTCAGTCTTTTTGGGTATGATTCTATCATCATGGCACATTTTGACTTGGCAAGATTTGCCCACTCTTATTTGCAAAAACACTCCAAATCTGTCAGATTGCGAGGGCATCTCCTGTGCACAGCCCTCTTCAGATCACACCACAGATTTTCAATCAGATTCAGGTCTGGGCTCTGGCTGGGCCATTCCAAAACTGTAATCTTCTTCTGGTGAAGCCATTCCTTTGTTGATTTTGATGTATACTTTGGGTTGTTGTCATGCTGAAAGATGAATTTCCTCTTTATGTTCAGCTTTCTAGCAGAAGCCTGAAGGTTTTGTGCCAATATTGACTGGTATTTGGAACTGTTCATAATTCCCTCTATCCTAACTAAGGCCCCAGTTCCAGCTGAATAAAAACAGCCCCAAAGCATGATGTTTCCACCACCATGCTTCACTGTGGGTATGGTATTATTTTGGTGATGTGCAGTGTTGTTTTTGCCCAAACATATCTTTTGGAATTATGGCCAAAAATTTCAACCTTGGTTTCATCAGACCATAACACCTTTTCCCACATGCTTTTGGGAGACTTCAGATGTGTTTTTGCAAAATGTAGCCTAGCTTGGATGAAGAATACGGTAGATTGTTGTCACATGTACCACACAGCCAGTACTTGCCAGAGATTCCTGCAGCTCCTTTAATGTTGCTGTAGGCCTCTTGGTAGCCTCCCAGACCAGTTTTCTTCTCGTCTTTTCATCAATTTTGGAGGGAGCTCCAGTTCTTGGTAATGTCACTGTTGTGCCATATCGTTGTCCACTTGATGATGACTGTCTTCACTGTGTTCCATGGTATATCTAATGCCTTGGAAATTCTTTTGTACCCTTCTCCTGACTGATACCTTTTAACAATGAGATGCCTCTGATGCTTTGGAAGCTCTCTGTGGACCATGGCTTTTGCTGTGGGATGCAACTAAGAACATTTCAGGAAAGACCAACTAGAGCAGCTGAACTTTATTTGGGGTTAATCAGAGGCACTTTAAATGATGGCAGGTGTATGCTGACACCTATTTAACTCAATTTGGAATGTGATTGCTTAATTCTGAACACAGCTACATCACCAGTGAAAAAGTCTCGAAATTATTTATCTTTGTCTAATTTTTTTACAGCACACAAACCTGACATTTTAACAGGGGTGTGTAGACTTTTTATATACTGTATATATTGTGGTAGATTAGCCTGTTACCTTGTAAATTACCAGCCAGGAATTCAGGTATTCTTTTAATATTTTATTTAAAGGTCCCAATTTTATACAAAAATAATAAACACTCTCTTCATCTGTGGAAAAAGGGGGAGCATGAGGCCCGCCCGTCTCTCCGAAATGCTCCAACCACCAGGGACCCTTTAAAAAAGTCTTTTGAAAGACAGTGACACTTTCAGTTACACTGTTGTCTTCTCCGTGGGGTTAAATGTCCACAGTCTCTAAACCGGAAAACTGCTTTCTCAGCAAATTAACTTGCCTTGTAGGCTTGAGTTGCTCCTGCAGACAGCTCTGTTCTGGAAACCCGTGCTGCTCCTGTAGATGTCTCTGCTCGGTGAACCAATGTTGCTCCTGCAGACATCTCTGCTCTGTACATTAGACTGTCTCTCCTTGCAGACAAAAAAATCTTTACTCCAAACACCTCCCCTTAGTGTGCTCTGTAGGGCTTTTTAAATCATCCTGATAAGAATCAGGTGCACTGGCTGATTGAGCTGCAGTCCCAATTAACTCTTGCTTATCCTGCCTGGATCTATGGCTCCGCTCAATCTCAGGCTTATTTATATATACTCCTTGCTTGACTCCGTTACAAAATATATAAATATAAATATATATATATATATATATATATATATATATATATTTATTTGTGTGTGTGTATATATATATATATATATATATATATATATATTTATATATATATATATATATATATATATATATATATATATTGCTGGCTGCTGTAGCTCCTTGGACCTCTGTGGCCCCCTAGGCCCTCTGACCTGCAGTGGACCCTTCTCACCTCAGGAAGTGGAGTGCAGCACTGGGCATGTAAGAAAGCAGCAAGGACAGAGTGGTCCACAAGGTCAAGAGGGAGGCCACACAGGGCTACGAGCGGCCACAAATGGACCAAGTGGGTCATAAGGGGTTGTGGGGGACACAGGGCTTGAGGAGGGCACAGTGGGAGGTCATAGTTTGCCATAAGGGGCTGCAGGTGACCCAAAAGAGATCTGCATGGCTCATAAGGGGTAATAGGGGCCACAGGCCTGCAGGGGGGGGCTGGAGCTTGTGGGGGGAGGTCCATGGGAGGGTTGTGGGGGTCACAGGTGGCTCTAGGGGCCAAAGGTACACCAGGGTACCCGTTTGAGCCACATGGGACCTGCGGGGGCCACAGTGGATCCGGGGGTGGGCAACAGAGGATCCGTGGGGGCCACAGGGGCCACAGGAGCCACAGGGGACCCACAGAGGCTACAGGAGACCCGCGGAAGGGCCGAGGGTCCCCTCAGAGGTCAGGGGCCTTGGTGCCTTGCACCGTCTGCACCGGCAGTAGCTCACCTATGAATAGAACATCTGCATCTGATTTACTCAAACAAGTAAAGTGTGTCTATTTCCTGTGTGCAGTGATTTGGTACAGGTGAGTGGGGAGTGTTTTTGCCTGGGTAAAACGTGCATATAAGTTTGGGCCTTGTTTGTGACTGTTTGCATCTTATTTACACGGACAAGTAAAGTGTGTTTATTTCCTGTGTGCAGTGATTTGGTACAGGTGAGAGGGAGTGCTTTTGCCTGTGTTAACCTTAAACTTAAATGTGGGCCTTGTATGTGACTGTTTGCAGGAGGGAATTCAAAGAAAAAGGTTCAAATTGTAGTATTTTTTTCCCACTGATTTTTTAATTATGAATCAGTTTAGTGGCACTCAGTGTACATCCTGTCATATGTATGCACTACTGGAAAAGACTATCCAGGGTCCCTACCTCTGTGACATGTGTGAGCATGTTGCCTCTCTGGGATCTCAAATTGGAGAACTGGAAAGGAGAATTGCAGCACTTAGTGATATTGCTCCATGGGAATGGGAGTTGGTGCTCACTGAGCACAGTTTAGCTGTGCCTAGCATGGAGAGGGGAGATGGATTGAGTTAAACTGTTGGTAATGGGCATTCACGAATGGCAATGCCAGCTAGAGCTGTTCCCTCTAACAGCCGGGAGAACAGTTCTACTGGAGGAGTGGGAGGGAAGAATAGGAAGAGCAACAGACAGGTTTTGGTGGTAGAGGACTTTATTATTAGGAAGGTAGGGCTATTTTTCACCCAGACCAATTTGCTGTCTCCAGGGTGCTCGGGTTTGGCATATTATTGATCAGGTAGATAAATTATTGGGATAGGCTGGAAATTAAGTATATTAATGGGAAGAAGGCCAGGAAGGAAGCTATTTGGAGCATTACAATGTGAAACAGACCATCTGACAATAAGTGACTAGGAAAAGGCAGATGATAGAAATAGGTTATTTTCTTCGATATATACAAGGGAGGTACCAGTGGTTGGGACACTGAAACAAAATGGGGCTATACTATCTTCACCAAATAATTGGTTTACACAGGAAGAAATCCCCCCAACATTTTTTTTATAAAGCCCTAGGTCCTGATGGAATACATCCAAGGATACTGAGATAACTGGATCTGTAATAGCCAAACCAATATTAACACATTTTTCAAGATTCACTCAACACTGGGTCACTACCAGATGACTGGAGAAAAGCAGAGGTGATACCTATATTTAAGAAGGGAGCAAGAGAAAACCTGGGCAATTATAGACCTGTAAGCCTCACTTCTGTAGTGGGAAAGCTTTTAGAAGGGTTAATAAGGTATACTATACAGAAATATGTCTATTGGAACAGGATTATAAGTAGGAGTCAACATGGATTTATGAGGGATAGGTCATGTCAAACAGATCTAATTAGTTTCTATGAGGAGATTAGTAGGAACTTGGATGAATGCAACTCAGTGGATGTAGTAATTTTAGATTTTGCAAAGGCTTTTGATACAGTACCACATGGGAGACTATTGTACAAACTAAGTGATACAGGAATTGCAGTAAATATAGCCACATGGATTGAAAGCTGGCTAAAATACAGGAAGCAAATGGTTGATGTAAATGGAACATACTCAGATTGGACTCCTTGTGGTTTAGTATTAGATTCTCTCCTTTTTAACATATGTATTAACAATTTAGAAGTAGAACTGGAAAGTATTGTTTCGATTTTTGCTGATGACACTAAGTTGTGCAAGGTAATTAAATCAGAAAATTATGTACTTTCTCTCCAAATGGATTTGCATAAATTAGAGAAATGGGCAATTAAATGGCAGATGAGATTTAATACGAAAAATGTAAGGTTATGCATCTGGGATGGAAAAATAGCCATGCAATTTATAAACTTAATGAAGCAAATCTAGGGCTATGAGATATTGAAAGGGATTTGGGAGTGCTTGTGGACAACCACCTACGTAACAGTTCTCAATGCCAAGCAGCATCTGCAAAGGCAAATACAAAATTAGAAGGGTATAGAAGTAAGGGAAGCAAATATAATTCTGCCACTATACAAATCCCTAGTACACCCAAATTTGGAATATGGAGTACAATTTTTGGCACCACTTCTTAAAAAGGACATTTTAGAACTGGAAAAAGTTCAGAGAAGGACAACAAATCTAATAAGTGGGATGGAGGGGCTAGGTTATGAAGAAAGACTAACCAAACTAAACTTATTTTCTCTAGAAAAAAGTTATTTAAGAGGGGATATGATTACCCTATATAAATACATACAGGGTCAGTATAAAGATATGTCAAGGGAGCTTTTTGTGCCAAGAGGTTTTTAACTGACAAGAGGACATCCTTTGAGGTTAGAAGTAAAAAGATTCCATCATAAAGAAAGAAAAGGGTTTTTCACAGTAAGTGTGGTTAATCTGTGAAATTCTCTACCAAAGTAGGTGTTGACAGCAGATTAAATAGATAACTTTAAAAAGGATTGGAATAATTTTTTAAATGAAAAGGGCATTCAGGGTTAATTATGGATGGAGTATTGATCCAGGTAGGAATCCGATCACCAGTATCTGGGGTCACAAAATAATTAATTTTATTTTCCCTTTTTGAGTTCCACTTAATTGTTTTTTTTCTGTTTGCCGTCTTCTGGATCGATTAACAATTAATCCTTATATTGCAGACTAGAGGAGATCTTAAAAGGTTGAACGTGATGGGCTAAAAGTATTTTTTCAAACTCAATTACTATGTAACTCTGCAACAAAAGACTAATTATGTAATGTAAATTACAATTTGCATAGTAGAATAATCTAAACATTTAATGGTGTTAGTTAAATTGTCCTGACATCAATTCTGACAAGTTACAGTGTGGCTTTCAATTTTCTCAGCTTTAGCAAGAGTTTCTAGACATGCATTTGTCTTGCTTCCCCTCTCTTCTGTCTACTTACTATACTATTTTTCTACATCACTTCTACATCATCATCATCCACACCTGGTTCAGTTTTCCTCCTACAGCACACATTTTTTTTTTTCAAATAGTGCCCCCTTCTCTACTCATTTCAAGAGGAAATGGAAATTACAGTAATTATGGTTTTCATCTTCTGTTTTCCTGGGTATTCCATGGCAGCATTAACTTATGTATTTAATAACCTTTTTTATAGGATGAGAAATAATACATGTTACATTAAATATTTGTAATGCTTTATTCTGTGTAATTTACACATATACCAAAGTCAGAATCTGTTCTTGCTGATGTGTCCAGATAATAGTGTTTAAAATATATTGACCAACAACCTGGATGCTTTTTTTCATATCTGATATCCTGTAGCCTTCTCATACCCTGCATCGGAAAACAGAGATGGCTCTCTAAAAATTTGCATTAGGCGTTCTGGTATTGGCTTGTCCACAGACCTGTATTCCTTAGTAATAATGCCAGTAATTCTCTTCCTAATACAGCTTAATGCTTGATAACATTTCCTGCAACCATTAAGATATGATGAATAAGATTTCATCAATGTAGTGTTTTCCCACAGTAGAATGTTGGTTACTACATCTCATTGCTAATTGAAAGACTTCTGTCAGGCACAGCTGTTTTGCTAGGGCTTGTTGTAGGCCAAGGAAGTGGAAACAAATATATATATATATATATTGTATCTCCACTATATATGTTATTATTACTCCATTTTATATGCATGTCAAAGGTAAGAATAGCATACATTTTGCACTCAGTTTTCAATCAATTATTAGAACCTTTTATCTTTCTGTAACAGTCAAAGCCTTGCACATAGAGAGGGACTAGAGCAAAAAGGTGGGGGGATAGCTCGGCAAATTCCTTTTATATATCCTAATCATCTCCTATTATCAGTCCTACAAGCCAGCCTGTGTACTGTATCTGTATATGTAAATGTAACCCTGCCTGCTAAAAGGACCATAATATGCTGTGCAATTAATAATGAGATTAGACCACTGCATTCAACTTTCCTGATGTATGGGGCGGTCTCAAAGCTTGTAAAATTGACTGACATCCTAGTTTCACCTCTTGATTGAGTCTTTGTCAATAAAGAGGTACGGAAAGGAGGAATTTTGTCCATAAGAGAAAGCCCCACTGAGGGATACCTCAAAGAGATGGAACTGCTCCTAGGCATGGGGACTGGAGCTCAGCCAATCAGGTACAAACAAGCAGCCGTATCGAATTGCGATTCGGTAAATTAAACAGGGCTCTATTTAAGCACACAGCATATTTTATTTACATAAGTTTTTAGTTAGTGAAGACCTTGCTTTTGGATAGAAGTTCACTAACTAAAAACTTCTGTAAAAAATATGCTGTGTGCTTAAATAGAGACCTTTTAAATTTACAGAATCACAATTTAATAAGGCTGAAGGCCTTTAACTTCTAGCTGAGCTCATATCAAAGCTCCCATTTAGACTGTGTACTGCTAGTCCGTTCAGAGTCTTTGGCCTACTATTCTTACTTGCTACATTTTTGCACCTGCTGTCTCCGTTTCAGTTCCACCTTGCACCTGCATATGTATACAGGTTCCTGCCT
Organism: Discoglossus pictus; assembly: GCA_027410445.1. NCBI lineage: Eukaryota > Metazoa > Chordata > Amphibia > Anura > Alytidae > Discoglossus > Discoglossus pictus. The sequence continues at coordinate 349,228,929 of CM050164.1, forward strand.
TCTTGTTTAAGTCTGCTATCCTGCTTTTGTTCAAGTCAGCTGCTGATTCCCAGTCTGCTTCTAGGAACCTCTGCTCCTTGTGTCAATCACTGTAGAGGCCATCTTCTACAGTGCCACTCTGCTGCAGTATTTAACTCCCACAGTATTTATCTCCCACAGTCGTCTACTACAGTGCTTGACTGTCAGCTGATAATCTGGTCCAGTTCCATATCTGTGCTTCAGTTATCTTGGTCTAGCACCTTTACCTGTAGGAACTCTTGTTCATGTATGTAACTGTCCCCTGCCACGTGTAATCTGTGGCTCATGGTGATTATCAACTACAATGCTTTAGACCAGGGGTGGGCAAGTTCAGTCCTGAAGGGCCACACACATGCCTGGATTTGATGATATCCCTGCTGTGCACAGGTGAGTCAATCACTTCTTCAGTCATCCTGATTTACTCACCTGTGTACAGAAAGGATATCTTCAAATCCAGGCTTGTGTGTGGCCCTCCAGGACTGAACTTGCTTACCCCTGTTTTAGACTATATAGGCCAAAGATTTGCATTTTTTTCTTGGATGTCATAAGATTCACAAAGGGAGTTCCCCAGATTTCCAAAATGTCTTTCAAAACTTTGTGTGTTGTCCTCGATTTTAGAAAACTTGTTGAGGAAGACTGCTTGCCAGTCTTCTCTGATAGATATGTTTGATGATTTCCCAGATAAATCTCTTTTGTTCCTCCTTGATGATTGTATATACCCAAAAGATAAAGTTTTGTCTAAGCTTTTTTATTTGTCCAAAAAGAGAGAGACACACACCTAAGAAAAGGATATGATTGCCATATAAAGAATGTTTGCCATATAAATAATTTTTTTTTTCTTCTCCAAGGATTTCTCTTTCAGAATTCTTCTCTTTTAAGAGATGTCTTTGCTTATATAGAAAGGAGATCTGCTCTGAGTACATAAAGTTCTGGAAAGATGAAGATCTCTAGGCTCGATAAAACTCCAACCATGCTTTGAGAGGTAATAAGCCTTATCATTTTTTGAAAGACTTTGCTCAAGCTGTCGAAACCAATGAAAGACAACCCCCTAATTGAACAACTTGGGTAGTCAATGCTTCATAAGGAATTGCCAGCTTTTCTAAATCTTTGAAAGCTGTGATTGATGTCTATTTTGAACAAATGCTGCACCACCTATCTACTGAGAAAAGGAAGTTAGGTACGTTATTATTTTGTACTACATAAAGAGAATGTACTCTGAATTCACAATTGATTGAAAGTATTAGTAGTCACTTCACATTTTAGCATTTGAAGAAGCTTCCTACCAAAACATTTCACCAAAAAATGGAAGAAAAGAAAGTACATTTTTTTAAATGTTATCTGAATACATATAATGAGCCAAAAACCTCATGTCTACTAATACCTGGTCCTCTTTTATTCCCTGAGAAGCACTGCTTCAGTGTTATAATCCCATATATTTAGGTTTTGGAAAAGTAAATAAGCATTTCTGCTGGTCTTTTTACGGTTTCACACCAGTCCCTGCAGCAAAGAAAAATATACTGTTTACTTAAAAAATACAATCATACTGATATGCCAACTACTGACAGCAAGTGGGTTCAGCCTTGGTTATTCTCTGCACCTTCTTTATCACCCCTGCTGGAAGGCAATTGTTTGTATCAACGACTGCTGCAGTTTTTTTCATTTGAATTACTCGTGGGAGGGGGTGATTTTTTTTTTTTGCAGAGCTAATGAACTCCCAGCTGAGGGGGGTAGGGGTCTCTCTCTCTCCTCAAACACAGCATTTGTGCTGTGACGCAGCCCAAGCATGTAACTGATTACAACAGGCAGATTGAACTGTACAGCTGTTATTAACACACAGGTTCAAATCCAAGCTTTTAATGCTGTGTTTCTATAGTCTAGGACGGGTTGCTGACATAGAGCCCTATTCAGTTGGCTAAATCGCAATTACTGGAGCCTGTAAAGCAGCCAGTACATGTTACTAATGATTAATTGGATACTTTTTGCTACGTGCATTCCAATAGCGAGTTACAGGCTCACAAGCTTTGTAGTTGTCAAAAACATAACTCCGTCCTATCCCCTCCTTTGATGTTTCAAGGCTTAACTCAATTACAACAATTCAACAAGCCTGCAATTGCCTTTAAACCCATAAAATGGCAAATGAATCAAAAAATTATATGAGTACTAGATTGAACCCACAAGTGGGTTTAACACCTGTTCATAACATTGCAAAAGCAAATAAACACACACTACTGTACTTAAAAATAGTGGGAAAGCAATGAAAGGCATTAGAATTAATTGCACAAATGCTCACACATTTGCAATAAAATAATATTTTTTTTACATTAGCTTGATATAGTTTTGAAGGACAGTGGCTGACAGATGTGTCTGGCATGCTGCAGTCCATATAGTCATGGAGAGTCAACCAGGACTGAAAGACTAAACAACAACAACAACAAGAGTCATGTAAAGGAATATTAACTTTCCGAGCCACTTTAGCCATGGAAGCTTCTAATTTAGTGGTATAGCTAAAACCTTTGAATTCTGTTTGAGAAAGGATAATCTAGATATTTAGCTCTAGTCTACTTCATTCACGAAACACCACATACAATATTTTGGGGGTTATTCCGTGTATCATGTATATTAGACCTCTTCTGACTAATAGTTTTGCCAACTCATATGTAAGCTCTGCAGGAGGAAGGACTATCTTCTGCTTCCCCAAGTTGCATGCATAAATTGTTATCTCCCATAGAATGAGCCTGAGAATGTTCATTTAGATGCTCCATTTTCCTTATGTACCTGCAAGGCCCTTCAAATTCCCATATGGTTGCTATAGCCATCTAGTCTGAATGTTTCACAGGGAATAGTTTGCTTTTTTGAGTTCAGCATTACAAGCATCACTTTGCCTTCAACAAAGTTATATCATATCCCTGGCAGAACTCTTTTTATTCTCACAATTTTTATTAGTAAACATATGTTATCAGTACCCAATGTGACAATCTGTCTTCCACTGGTCTATGCCCTTGTTACTGGCATTTTCAATGGAGGAACACCAATAAAGGAGGCTTTAAAATGTAAATTTTACTATATCATTGCCAGTAATACAAAAATCATACATTAAAATAAATTAAAGAAAAGAACAGGCCTAGCTTCCACTGAAGCACTACTTTTACTGTTAGTCAGTTACCTCTCTAATAGAGCTTCCATCTAACTAATCCTGAATGGTGCAAAAAACAAACAAACACACAAACAAACAAATAATCCTTTACTTTGGGTTCAAGTTACTGGTCTGTATCCTTGAGAATTTGAGCTTTACATTTTCTCCTTAGCTTCACAATGCTGTGCGTCTGTCTGTGTCTTTTCCAGGCTTCAGAAAAACAGATTTCTATTCTTCTCTCCAGCACAGTCTGACTCTCTCACATAAAGGCCTAGCTTAGCTGGATCAATTCATTGCTGCAAGAGTTAACTATTTCGGTCTTCGCAGGGAAAGAGAGCTTTGCAGAGTCTGTGGCTTAAATATATCCTGTGTATAACTTTGTGGAGAAAATGGAACTCAACTCAGTACCTTAGGTTATGACATTTTATGCTACATCATGGTTCAATTCTCATTCTGTTTCAGAGTTTGTACATTCCTGAAATTATTACTAGACTCTTAATTTCAATTTTAGTTCTTATGATAGAGTAATTAGATCTATATTTTTGATTCACAATACTTCAGTTTAAATATTGTCAGTAATTAAATGTACATACATACTGTGATCAGGATGGCCGCATATAGCGGTGGTTTCTTGAAATGAGGGCTGATACGGCTTGGAAGTGCAGCAAATTGGTTTATTTACAGAACAGAAAATAACGGCTGTAGCAGTAGCTCTGCTTCAATTAACGGAAAACAAACAGTTATGTCTCCGTGAGGTGGGAGAATGCCACCTTGTGGCCAGGTATATACAGTCCTTTAACTTGGGTGTAGTGCCACCTTGTGGTCAGGAAGTAAACAGTCTCTTTACTGGGGTAGTGCCACCTTGTGGCCAGGAAATAAACAGTCTCTTTACAGGTGAGTGTCCCAGCGAGATTAGGTCGCCCTCTTCAGCAACCTCTGGGACCCCGCTCCACTCTGGGTCACAGCTCCGCTCTGTGGGACACAGCTCTCCTCTCTAGCTCCTCGCTCTGTGGGACACAGCGCTCCTCTCTCGGACACAGCGCTCCTCTCTCGGACACAGCGCTCCTCTCTCGGACACGGCGCTCCTCTCTCGGACACGGCGCTCCTCTCTCGGACACAGCGCTCCTCTCTCGGACACGGCGCTCCTCTCTCGGACACGGCGCTCCTCTCTCGGACACGGCGCTCCTCTCTGGGACATGGCGCTCCTCTCTGGGACACGGCGCTCCTCTCTGGGACACGGCGCTCCTCTCTGGGACACAGCGCTCCTCTCTAGGACACAGCGCTCCTCTCTGGGACACAGCGCTCCTCTCTGGGACACGGTTGCGGGTGAAGCATAGGGCTCGCCCGTCTCTCCCGTATGCTTCACCCCAGGGACCCTTGCATACACAAACTCACTTCTCTTTAACTTCACTTCTTCCCTGGGGCATAATATTTCAGCAACAACCAAGCCTAGGCCTTAAAGGCAAAACTCTGCCTGGGAATCCTCACTTATTCCCTTCACTTACTTGGCTTCCTAGTAACTTCTCCTCCTGAGTCTGAAGTCAATCTTCCAGCTCATACAACTTGCTGTAGTCCCCGTTCTCCCAGTAACAGTCACTTGGGGATCCTTTACAGGGTAGTTCACAACTTCACTGTATATCCACACCAGATCACCTTCCACTCTGTGCTTGCTCCTCACAGCAGCACAGCTGCCTAGGGCCTAGTCAGCTCCTCCTCCACCCTCCAGGCCTGCTTTCCAGTCTTTTAAAGGGGAGTTGCTCTAATTAGGAGTTCTTTCAGAAGTGTTAACTCCTTCACTTCTGACAAGAACTCACACTCCACTGGCTTGTCATCACTTCCAAGGAGCAAACGATCACACCCCCCCCCCCCCCCTCAGCTCAACAACACGGTGTTGGGCGACATGCCGAGAGGCCGGACATCCGGTAGGGTCGCTCACCACTCAAGAACTCCTCGCTCTGTGCCGTCCGCATTGAGGTAGCAGGCTGCGATCGTGGCCGCCTGTAAATCCATCTTCTGATTTCCTTACTGGTCTGTTGGCCTCCTTCATGTGTGTCGCCTTTATCAGGAAGGAGTGAATCTCTCAACTTTGTAGCGCTGTCCTCGAACAGCCTTGCGATGGACTCTGTAGTCACATGTCTGGGTACAGATATAACAATATACGTTGCACTCTCTTCGAGCCCGTACTCATTAACTTCAACTCCCAGGAGATCTACTACAGTCTCAATGTTTCCCTCGTCATCCTCAACTTCACGGCCACCTTCCTTGTCCAACTTAAACAAAGCCTGGCGCTTCTGCCGCTCTTCAGTAAGATGCCGTTTCATTGCTTCCTGCAGCTTTGCTTTAAGAATTGGGAGCTTTTCAACTGGCTTTCTCTGAATTATCTCATCATTTGTTTCAGCAGACACAATGACAGATACCACATCTACCTTTAGCTCCTCCTTTCCATCTGCCGTTGTCCCTTTGCGGACGAAATTTAGGTTAACTTTCCTCTCAAACACCGGCTTGGCTTTATGCAGGGAGTGCTTCAGAAAACGCTCTTTCCAAACTTCTAGTTCTTTATTTTGCTTATGTTCATCCAACTTAACAAATGAGCCATCATCGGGGCACCAACAGGGCTTTTCCCGCTTGGAAAGCTTTGCTTTATGTTGTTTTGGTACCGGATATTTAGAGGTCTCCTCAACAGTCTGAGAATCCAGTAGGGGCACAGGGATTTCCTGCTGGAATTCACAAGTAGGATCTACATCTTCGCTTACAGGCCTCGGAATGGACTCTGGCTTATCCACCTGGTCCTCCGAATCCACTGTGTGCCAAGCCCTGGGTGGCTCATCAGAACTCTTGGCAGGCTCACTTCCTCCAACTTTATTTCCTTCTAATACCTCGCCCGTACAAGCCTGTGATGCTTGGGTGGAATTATTTGCATTCCCTTTAGATTTTTCTGCTGGAGCAGAGTCTCTTGTTTTGACTTCTTTTTTATCACTCATGACCAACTTGCGTTCCAAACTGCATGGCTGATACTTTGTTGATTTAATAAGCTGCAAGTCATACCCTTCGCGAGGTGGCCTTGGCCGATGCTTGAAGAAAGCATGAATGCTTTCTACAGGCAGTTCCTTTGCTGCCTCCTCCGTCAGATATGCAAATTCTTTTTCTTTACCATCAGCAGGGATGATTTCAGGGAGTTTTTCGTCAAGTGGTGGCACATTTTCAATTGTGCCAATAATTTCAAAGCCCACAGTATTCGTTTCCATAATGTCTACTACATGATGTACAGTTTCTGCTTCTACAGAAAGCTTTGTACTTTCTGCCACTGCTTGAAGGATGTGATCAACAGGCTTCTGTTGTTCTTCCACCCTCTTTGCCTTGTCGCTTTCCTCTGGCACAGGTGTAGCTTGTCCAGCTTCCTTAAGTGGCGTGTGCTCCAGTTTTGATACAGGAACAGTCTTTTCTAAGGTGTTCACATCGGACACTGGCCTAGCAAAATTTTCTAGCTGGTCTCCATTAGACGCCTCTTTGTTACTTTCCCCACTGTCTAAGGTCAACAGTGGTATTCGTCGGGGCTTCTGTCGAAATTGAGATGTTCTCCTCTTTATCACTGTGTGGCCGCTCCCACCCCACTGATTCGTTCAGCTTAGGCTTTGGGGGACATATCCTCCGCTCCCAAATAGGCATTAATTTCTCATTCCTGTAGGACACTGGGTAGTCCTCGAATGTCGGCTTCCTCTGCCATTCAGGGATATACTCTGGCCTCATTTTACCGTGGGCTTGTCTTTGGAGCCTTACAAAACGCTGTTTCTCCTCCTCTAAGGCCAATCTATCTGCACCAGCAGGCTTTTTGGGGCTCTCAGCGACCTCTTTGGGGCTCTCAGCGACCTCTTTGGGGCTCTCAGCGACCTCTTTGGGGCTCTCAGAGACCTCTTTGGGGCTCTCAGCGACCTCTTTGGCTGGATCAGCCGTCTCTTTGGCTGGATCGGCCGTCTCTGTGGGCACTCTCTCCGACTCTGCGGGCACTCTCTCCGACTCTGCGGGCACTCTCTCCGACTCTGCGGGCACTCTCTCCGACTCTGCGGGCACTCTCTCCGACTCTGCGGGCACTCTCTCCGACTCTGCGGCGCCCTCTGCGGACTCTGGGGTGTCTTCTGCGGCCTCACTCGCGGCTCCTGCCGTCTCACTCGCGGCTCCTGCCGTCTCACTCATGGCACTGCAACTGGTGGCTTTTTCCACTCTCGGTTTCTCCTTGTTTACTACTAGGTGAGGTTTGGTTGGCCTTCCCTTAACAGGGAAACTGTATCTTATACTTGGCCCGACAAGTATGTCTCTTGGGTAGCGATACGCTTGTCTGGCAAAAAAATTCCAGGGGTGCGCTCTCTGTACTTTCTTTACTCCTATACGATCAAGGATCTCCTCTTTCAGGGTGCAATAATTGGTTGCCATTTCTTCAGGCAAAAACCCATATGCTTCCTGTGCTTCTCCACACAGATAGGGACCCAGGACTGTGGCCCAATGCTGTTTAGGCCAAACTTCCCTGGTAGCAATCTTCTCAAAATTCAGGAGGTAGGTTTCTACATCATCTTGAGCTGTCATTTTCTTTAGAAAGCAATTAGGGTTCATAACCCTGCTTGATTTTGGACACACATTGTTCTCTGTTGATCTCAATCACTGCAGCTGCACTTTCTGTGCTTCTAAAGACTCTCTCATCTGTACCCTGTCGACTTCCATTTGTCTCTGCCATTTCTCTGTGGCCTCTCTAAATCTTGCAGTAACCTCTCCAAAACCTTTATCTTCCTCTTTTGCGGCTTGGATGCTATGCTCTGCAATCATTTCTCTCTTTTCTGACTGGCTCTGACCAAGCTTAGCAGCCAGCATTCTGTTCAACTCAGCTTGCTGTTTGTTCAACCCCTGCTGGGCTTCTATAAAAGCTTTAAAGGCCTCTTCCATATTTATGCTGTACGGTGGGCTGTCTTCTTCAACACAGACATTTTTCAATCCCACAAATGACACCAGTGTGATCAGGATGGCCGCATATAGCGGTGGTTTCTTGAAATGAGGGCTGATACGGCTTGGAAGTACAGCAAATTGGTTTATTTACAGAACAGAAAATAATGGCTGTAGCAGTAGCTCTGCTTCAATTAACGGAAAACAAACAGTTATGTCTCCGTGAGGTGGGAGAATGCCACCTTGTGGCCAGGTATATACAGTCCTTTAACTTGGGTGTAGTGCCACCTTGTGGTCAGGAAGTAAACAGTCTCTTTACTGGGGTAGTGCCACCTTGTGGCCAGGAAATAAACAGTCTCTTTACAGGTGAGTGTCCCAGCGAGATTAGGTCGCCCTCTTCAGCAACCTCTGGGACCCCGCTCCACTCTGGGTCACAGCTCCGCTCTGTGGGACACAGCTCTCCTCTCTAGCTCCTCGCTCTGTGGGACACAGCTCTCCTCTCGGGGACACAGCGCTCCTCTCTCGGACACAGCGCTCCTCTCTCGGACACAGCGCTCCTCTCTCGGACACAGCGCTCCTCTCTCGGACACAGCGCTCCTCTCTCGGACACAGCGCTCCTCTCTCGGACACAGCGTTCCTCTCTCGGACACAGCGCTCCTCTCTCGGACACAGCGCTCCTCTCTCGGACACAGCGCTCCTCTCTCGGACACGGCGCTCCTCTCTGGGACACGGCGCTCCTCTCTGGGACACGGCGCTCCTCTCTGGGACACGGTTGCGGGTGAAGCATAGGGCCCGCCTGTCTCTCCCGTATGCTTCACCCCAGGGACCCTTGCATACACAAACTCACTTCTCTTTAACTTCACTTCTTCCCTGGGGCATAATATTTCAGCAACAACCAAGCCTAGGCCTTAAAGGCAAAACTCTGCCTGGGAATCCTCACTTATTCCCTTCACTTACTTGGCTTCCTAGTAACTTCTCCTCCTGAGTCTGAAGTCAATCTTCCAGCTCATACAACTTGCTGTAGTCCCCGTTCTCCCAGTAACAGTCACTTGGGGATCCTTTACAGGGTAGTTCACAACTTCACTGTATATCCACACCAGATCACCTTCCACTCTGTGCTTGCTCCTCTCAGCAGCACAGCTGCCTAGGGCCTAGTCAGCCCCTCCTCCACCCTCCAGGCCTGCTTTCCAGTCTTTTAAAGGGGAGTTGCTCTAATTAGGAATTCTTTCAGAAGTGTTAACTCCTTCACTTCTGACAAGAACTCACACTCCACTGGCTTGTCATCACTTCCAAGGAGCAAACAATCACAATACATACACACATACTCCAACAGATATTTTCTCTATTACCTACAAAATTACAACCTCTAAAGCTTATACACATAGAAGGTATAAAATGTTCATTTTTATGAATTATGTCAGGAGTATCAAAGGTTTTCTGTGTGCCTGCAAGTTATACGTTTATTTTCTTCTGTAAGACACGTGGTTTCAAAAGTTAAAGATTATTGTTGATTGCCCTTGAATACACAAAATGCAGAAGAGGTATGGTCCCATGGTAACAGGATATCTTTAGATGCCATAGGGACCCCTATGGTTATACTTTAGTTTACCTGCATTGTAAGCAGTTAATATTGCTATGGGATTTATAAGGAAAATCATGTTCATGCTTTAGTTGGAGAAATCCGTGGTGAATATCTAAGCTCAAAGGGGTTACCGGATATTAAGCGGGAATGCCAGGGGATATCTAGTGGTCATAGCCGGCAGGGTCATTAACAATCTGTATACATTTTTGTTATTATTTAACCCCTTCCCAACAATGGAAAGGAGTTTATATAGCTAGATATGGATACAGGCTAGTGTAGTGTGTTAAAGTTAGTTAGTGGGAACCATTTTGTAGCTCTGTTACGGTGATACTTTATGCAGGCTGCGAGCACACGTTAGAGCTAGAAATTTACGGTACTATTTGCGAGTACCAAATAAAGAAAACATTGATATTTAAAGAAATTGAAAAAAAATTGAAAAATAAATGTAATAGTGTTTTTGATTAGTTAATGTGTGGTACTGTGCTAGCCATAGAAAAAAAGAAACCAATGTGATAGAGTTGGTACATATTAATAACCAACTATGTCAGCCATTAAAAGCTATCACCTTTATCAAACCGTTTACTGTCTCTTGATTTATCCTTCAATTTACATCATATTTAATAATAAAAACATATAAGGCTCAATTCATAATTTGCCCATAACAGGCAAAAAGATTAAATAAAAACTAGGCACAACAAGATTTAGGTGAGTGGATGAGTGTTTATCCCTGTCAGTTATGATTCTATGCCTCTGTGAGTCTATTTGTGTGTCCCTGCATGCTGTGATTGAATGTTTCTGGAGATGAGAGTGTAGGTGTGTGTGTGTCTCTGTGTGTTGTGACTAATCTCAAAGTGAGAGTGCATTTTTCTTTGCGTGTCTCTGTTTGCTGTAACTGAGTGCCTTTGGATCTGAGAGTCTGTGCCTGTGTACTGTGATTAAGTGCATCTGGATGTGAGACTGCCTGTGCCTGTTTGTGTCCCTGTGTTCTGTGCCTCTTTATATGAGTGTATTTGCCTGTGTCTGTGTGCTATGACTGAGTTCTTATGGACGTTAGAGTCTGTACCCATATTCTGTGACTTAGGGCCACTGAATGAGAAATAATGTCTTTGTGTGCCTCTGTGTGCTGTAACTAATTACCTCTGGATGTGAGAGTGTCTGTGCAAGTCTGTGTCTGTGTACTCTCACTAAGTTCCTCCTGATGTGAGAGTCTATACCGATGTGCTGTGATTCATGTGAATGTTTGCCCCTGTGTACTGTCGCTGAATACCTTTGGATGTAAAAGTCCCTTTGGGTGACACTGTGTGCTGTGGCCAAGTTCCTCTGCATTTGATTGTCTGTCCCGGTGTACTGTGACTGAGTTCCTCTGGATGTGAGTGTCTAGTGTGTGTCTCTATGTGCTGTGATTCAGAACCTGTGGAAGTTAATGTCTGTTGTGACTGAGCACCTTTGAATGCGAGAGTGTCTGTCCCAGTTTGCTATGAGCGTCTCTGGAAGTGGGTCTGTTACCGTCTATGTGCTGAGTTCCACCCAAACAGCACAGAAATTGTCTCAAAGCAATAAACCCCATAGCAATTTTCATCTAGCAAACTCAAAAGATAAATCTTTCATGTTTAGATAATCTGATCCCCCATTAGCTCTAACATTGTTATACATTTATATAAATCCCATTCTACCAAAGAAGATTAAGTCTGCGACTGTGAATATAAGTGCATTGTGTTTTTTCTTTAGTATCCCTATATTTTTTTAAGATCTATCACAATACATGTAAATTAACACTGGACCCGCCACCCCATACCTACCCCCTGGAGAAGCTCCAGGGATGTACCTCTCCTACCCTTACCCCATAACAATAATCATACTGGTCTTTAGAATCATGTGTGTTTTGAGTGTGCTGGGATTATTTGCTGTTAGTGTTACTGTGTGGCTTGTGTGTGTGCTATGGGCTATGAGTGTGTGTTCTGTGAGATTCAGTGGGTTGAGAGTGTTCAAGTATATTGCAGTTACGTGTGTGTACCTGTGTGCTGTGAGTGTGTTTCTATAAGTTATAAGTTTGACTAAGTGCCTTATGTGCTGGCATGTTCTGTGTATTTGTCATTGTGTCCTCTGAGACTTTGACAAACAATGATGTGTTTCACAGGTGTGATAAGCTGCATGTCTGTTTCCTGTGAGCATGTGATTCATGTAAGTGATTTTGTGTTCTGTTTGTGTGATGTGAGTATTATAAATGTGTGCTATGACTGTGTATATAAATGTGTATGTGTTTCTATAGTTTGCACTCTGATTGTGTGTCTGTGTCCCACAAAGATGTAAAAATAAGGGAAATAAGTTAATTAATATCACCTTAATGACTCCATATAAGTATATCTTGAGTATGTAATGATAGAAAAAGTGAAAACAACCATAAATACAACTTTTTATTTTTTTGCGAAGCTTAAAATTGGAAAATAAAACAATATAGAGCTCTGTACATTAAAGAGTTGGCCTGGCATACTTTTGTAAGCACACAATACCTCTTTGGATGAATAATCAACTTTCCCTTCAACAAGAGAATGAATTTACCAGAACAATTCACCCATATGAGCCAAGAAAGCAAGCATTTGAAGTTAGATTAAAAAATCTGAGCATTTTCTGTTTTTTTTTGTTCTGTTTTGTTTTTAAGCTTTTCCCAATAAATACTTTTGTGACTCAAACATATCTGGTTGTGTGCCAATAACATTATGCAATTTATTTCCCTTATTTTGAACATCATTTATAAATAAAAATACTTTTTGATTTCGGATAAACTCTTTTGGCACCAAATGCACACTTATGTGTTGAAGAGACTGATATGGTTATAACACATTAAAAACAACATTTGGTCTTTTTTTAACTTATATTAAAACCCTTTGGAGCACAGTTAAAGGACAATATTATAATTACATCTTGAGAGACAAATGGGGGTTTGAAGGAAGAAACGTTTAAGTGATGATATAAAGTAAGAATAAGGATGAGAGAGGTGGGAATATAGAGAGGTAATTGTGTGACATACACATATGTCTAGTAGTCTGGAAGAAAGCCCTTCATAGAGATGCATTATGCAGTAGAATTTTTTATTTATTTATTGCCTGCCATCATATTTACTTGTCCCTCACTGATTGTTTGATTCATGCAGTTCTGATCATTCTGTGGCTGCTGATTTGTTGTACTGCCATTCCTACTGTCATTATTTTTGAACTTCCATAGAACTTGAGTTTAGTGAGTTTTACCATCAGAAGGATGGTAAGAATTTGCAGCTTTTCATTCTACATCACAAAGTCTACAAACTTTTACAATCAAAGAGCTAAACTCTAGAGAAAGAGATTGACAAAAGGTCAAAATATATGGGCAAATATTAGATATATTTTTGGCGTGAGTTGCAAAAAACAGATGGAATTTAGAAAATGTCATTCATGTAAATTTACAGCTGTAATCTGTCTGAAAAGATAAATACATATAATGCCTGTTATTTTCCTGCTGGGGAAAGCTGCAGCTTGGTCAGCTACATGTGTATCCAAGTGTTTGCTAGTCAGATAATCACATATATAGTTGTCAGTGTGGGTAACGTTTGCAATGCTGGTCACTCTTTGAGAGCCCGATTGCAGCCCGTAGAAGCAAAACGAGCCGTCAACCATGTGGTACTTAGGCTGCAATGAGCGTCAAAGGTGCTCATTGCACTGAGAGGCTCGCGAAGCAAGGTGAGCAGTTGATGCATGCAGGACTTAGGCTGCAATGAGCGCCAAAGGCGCTCATTCCACTGCAAGCCTCGCAAAGCGAGCTTGCAGTTGAGGCACGTGGGACTTAGATTGTAACGAGCGCCAAAGGCGCGCGATCCGCTGCGAGGCTCGCAAAGCGAGGCTCACAGTTGAGGCACACTGGATTTAGGCTGAAATGCACTGCAAGCCTCGCGAAGCGAGGCGAGCAGTTGAGGCATGTGGAACTTTGCCTGAAATGAGCAGTTGAGGCACGGGCGATTAGTGAATCAAGCCGGTGAGGCACAGAGGACTTACAACCCGTACAACTAATTCAATGTGCGCCTAGCAAAATTACGACTTTAACGGACGAACCACAAAACTGAAAAGATATGAAAAAAACAAAAAATATGCCTTAAATTAACTTACACACCACAGTGGGAGAGGCAGTTCTGTGAGTCAGTTTGCAAGTTAATTTGAAGCATATTTAACATTTGTTCACTATCAAAATTCGTATAAGCAAGAAAAAAATAACTGCCGACAAAACACAAGACGACGAAAACGAGGCCCAAGGACGTAAAACTAGCCCGAAGGAGGTAAAAGTAGCCCAAAGGACAGAAAAAATAGCCCTAAGCAGTAACAGTTACGGAAAGCCAGTAACACTTAATCCCAGCCACTAACATTTAACACAAGGCAGTAACACAACCCAAGGTAGTAACACTCATGCGCCAGGACTATAAACTACACAGGGGGATAGGCTTGCAATGAGCGCCAAAGGCACTCATTGCGAGCCACGCGATGAGTGCCAAAGGCGCTCAGCGCAGGACTCGTAATGAGCGCTGAAGATACAGCATTCCCAGCCTTATTATTTTATTCCCGTAATTTTTGAAGGGCAAGTAGCTAGTAATGTATAATGACCAAGATCTGTATCTAGAGTGACAGAAACCTGCTGTGTCATATATCAGGTTCAGTGCTATAGGAAGATAAAACAACCAAGTCCTCCTGTTACTTTTTAGTACAATAAATAAATGCAATATTTTTATCAAATTAGTAAAACAAATAAGTTTTCTTCTGTGACTCCACACTCAACCAGCAAAAACACCCAACCCATTATTATGGGTGTTTTCAGTTAGTTCTAAGGCACTGTTTGCTTCCTGACTGTTAGCTGTTCATTAATTGTAAGCTAACCTTTGATGAGTTTATTCTGAAATATAAAATTATTATTTCACTTTTTCCATGATGATACATTTGTAAAGATCTCTTGTGGTTATAATCCTGAGTATCAGAGGTATTTACCTTTTGTACCCACTTCACTATGTAGGATATATGGACATTTGCAATTCTGTTGTCAATCATTCAAAAATATTCCATAAATGCGTTAGATATACAGATTTATTGTGAAAATAAGATGGCAAAGTTGTATAGTAGTATTATAAATATCTAATAAAATAATGTTTCACCCTGCCACAGACATGTATTGCCTAAAGAAATCTCATAACTGATTTTCAAAGCCATATCTAGTTGTGCTAAGAAAATAAGGGAAAGGACAAATCCATACAAGCATTGAGGAGATGACATGATTTGATTAGTTGATTGAAGCTCAAAAAAAATCTTAATGCAACTGGTAGTAAATGAAGATAATATCTGAAAGTACATTCCCAAATAAATCAGAAGTCCAGTTCCAGTGAAAGAGGCAACCAGTCTCCTGAAGAAGGCAGATGGGTCTAACATTTTGGTTTTAGGTATCTTAGGTTCAAGACTAAGTGCTTTGGTACAAAAGTTGTAAAAAAAAATTTCTATTGCATGTTTTGTCTATTGTTTGTCAAAATGAAGACCGTGGGAGAACCACTACTGAAGTGTTTCAGCACACTGACATGAAGAGAACACCTAACCAGCCAGAGATAAATCTTCGCAGTTTACAAGTGATCAAGGCAAAGATTACAACCAGATGTTTAGTAAAGACTGGTACCAGAAAAATAAGTTAATTTGTGGGCGCGCCTCTAGTGAAGTGGCATTGAGAAACAATGAAGTCATGGAAATAAAACCCTTGTTGGACAAAATAAAGTAACATGAAGCCTACAAATCAAACTTACAATGAGGTGGGTATATTGAAATGCAGCTGTATAAAGAATTCAGGATTGGTATTAGAAAACACAGAGCCCTACTAAATTGTCAAAATCGCAGTTACCGAAGCCCGTAATGTAGCTCGCAAAAGTAATCGATATTCAATTGGCCTCCTCTAGCTACTCACAATCTATTTGCGAGCTACATGCTGAAAATTCCTGCGGTTGTCAAAGTTTTAACTCCGACTCATCTAAGCCTTTTATCTTTCAAGCCCGCAAATGTTACAATCGCTAAAATCGCAAATTGCTATATAATTGCTATAATTCCAAAAGGACGCAAATGCAGTCAAACCCGCAAATAGCAAATGAAGCCCAATAAATTATGGATTCCAAATAGGACTCGCAAGTGGTTTACAGGCTAGTTCTGAACACTACAAAAGACAATAAAAAATACAACTATAATATAGGGAAAGCAATGGAAGGCATTCAAATTAATTGCACAACAATTCTCAAGTAAGAAATAGGCCTTAAAAAATATTTTATTTTTTTTATGTTGGAATGGCCATGCATATGGCAATATGAAATGTGTTGCTGCAAGATGCATAAAGCAATTAAAGACATACTACTTGATTAGCTTGCAACACAAAAACATGAAACTGTGTGGCATATTATACCTTTTTTCTCTTATGTGGACCCTAAAAATAAAAAGACATTCTCATATACTTCTCACTTATAACTGTGTCTCACTTATCTAGATTGGGAAAAGAAACAGTGGCCAAATTACACCACCACATGACGTATATCATGTACCAGGGGAACATACACCACACTAATCTACTCCAACCCATCAGGAAGGGCCGCAAACACACATGGAGGCTGTGCAGAGGCACCTGGAGCAACAGCCAACTCACCTCCATCAGGGACAATCTCTGCTACACCCATCCTGGAACATCCCACGCCTTTGCTGGTGGCCATTTGCCAAGATATATATCCACTTTCATTTGGTGAAATCACATCAAGTGTTTTGGTATCAATCAATTCACATTATCACCTGTTATATTGGTAACGGCCCTTCAGCGGAATGCTGATGCTCCACAGTATCCCAAATTAGACCTATCATGTGTATTATTCCTATATTATGATATTAGTATTATTATTATATGTATTCATCTTTTGCACAGTAACTAGGGCTCATTAGTTTACTGATATAGGAATGTGACACAATGTGATGTATGTGGTTGTCCCAAACCCCAAACCATTGAAAACACACTGACATGATGATAACGGTATAACAAAGCTTCATTTCATACACAGAGCACACTCAGAAATGTACAAGACTGTGCATTAATATCATGGGTATGGTGTGGATCCTGGAAGGGCAAGAGGCTATGTGAGGAAAAAAGGGATTATCCTAAACTACTCCATTTAATAGAAGGAATCAGAAATGTGCATAGCACTTACTCCCGGGCGTCATCTGCTCCATTGAACAGTCAAATAAACATCTAGACTATCTCATCCAAAACAGTTACACACATACAGTGTGTTCCTAAAACAAAAATCTGAAAAAGGGAGGTCAAATAAAAAAAGGCTGCGGAGGATAAAAACAGAAAAAACATGCATGTACAGTACATTGCTAAATACTGCAACAATATACAAACTAACTTGATTTCCATCTGCAAGCACTACTAACCATTAGCTAGTTCTTAGGATATCTCACTGTCCATGACCATTAAATATGACGTGTCATAACACAATAAATGCTTAGCTGTGACCAGTGTCAGTGGTGCAGGTGTATTATCACCTTCTCCATCTGATATTGTTTAGCAACATTGATATCACATCCATCATCTATACAGGTTTTAGCACATGTTAAAGGATACTTATGATATCAGCAATACAGCATAATACCCATTAATACGGAGAGGATACAAAGGTAAGCAGCCAGATTCACTGTTCTCATACTGATATTGAGGAAATGATCGCATGCTTCACATGCATGTATTAATGCTGGCTTTCATTAACATGCCTTTGTGAGAGCTTGCAAGTCCTCCACCATAGCAGTGTTAGTCTACATTTACTCTCACAACAATCATGTCTTAAAAATCTGGAAATATGGTAGATTTAATATTGTGGGAGCTACATGTTAAGGGGGGCTTTCATTGAATGAATGCCTACCTGAGAGGCACTGGGAATATTTTACAATTACTTCCTTTTTTGGACAATGTTTGCAGATGCAGATGATGCCTTCATGGACCTGAATTGTGCCTAAAACAAAAAAAAGAAAACAATAACCCTGGGTAGCCTCCCAGACCAGTTTTCTTTACATCAATTTTGGAGGGTGCTCCAGTTCTTGGTAATGTCACTGCTGTGCCATATTTTCTCCACTTGATGATGACTGTCTTCACTGTGTTGCATGGTATATCTAATGCCTTGGAAATTATTTTGTACCCTTCTCCTGACTGATACCTTTTAACAATGAGATCCCTCTGATGCTTTGGAAGCTCTCTGTGGACCATGGCTTTTGCTGTGGGATGCGACTAAGAAAATTTCAAGAAAGACCAACAAGAGCAGCTGAACTTTATTTGGGGTTAATCAGAGGCACTTTAAATGATGGCAGGTGTATACTGACTCCTATTTAACATGCTATTTAACACGATTTGGAATGTGATTGCTTAATTGTGAACACAGCTAAATCCCCAGTTATAACAGGGTGTGCAGACTTATGCAACCACATTATTTTTATTTTTATATTTTTTCTCCCCTCTACCTAAAAGATTTCAGTTTGTTTTCAATTGAGTTGTACAGTTTATAGGTCACATTAAAGGTGGAAAAAGTTCTGAAATGATTTAACTTTGTCTCATTTTTTTACAGCACAGAAACCTGACATTTTAACAGCAGTGTGTACACTTTTTATATCCACTGTATATATTTGTGAGGTAAAAAATTGTATCTTTTATGTGTAATTATTAACTTTTGGGTAGTGTTGTTTGTAAGTAGTGATCTGTGTATCTATATGTGTTTTTTACTCTATGTGTATTTGTATTATATTTAATCAGTATGTGTAATCAAATTTTAAGTGTAAACCTGCTCTGAAAAATCGCCCTACTCTCCCTCAAGCAATGCTCAAACCACCAACTCTGTGTTCTACTTCGTGAGAATCTACAACACAGTCAACACTGGGGCGCATGGAACGCAGCTTTATAATCTCTCTCTGTCAATCATTTTTCACTAGCCCGCTATCTATTGGCTCTGAGGCCTGTGTTGCACTCTGTTATTTCGTGATTGGATTGTAACAGCGGACCGCATCTATTCCAGCCCACTAACAGCTTGCTGGCGTAGAATGGTTTAATATTTTAAAC
The DNA here is from genome assembly GCA_027410445.1 of Discoglossus pictus. Taxonomy (NCBI): domain Eukaryota; kingdom Metazoa; phylum Chordata; class Amphibia; order Anura; family Alytidae; genus Discoglossus; species Discoglossus pictus. Next base: position 349,247,720 of record CM050164.1, read on the forward strand.
CTTCAGCCCTGTACTTGCAGGCTTTTTCAATTAAATCAATCTGTAACTGTTACAGTTTTCAAGCCCACAGAGTTACGGCCTGTATGAAGGCAACTGCGGGCTTGGAATTTAATAAGGCCCACAGTGTAGAAGTGGGGTGTTTTGAGATTTGGTGGGTTTTGTTTCCAGCATAGATAATGCAATATAAAGCATCTGAAGACTGCAGATTTGTTTAAGGGTGCCTCCAAAATAAAAGTATAAAGAAAGAAGAAAATACTATATCAAGTGATTTTTTACTTATGCTGAATAAACACAAAGTTAGCAAAAATGGACTAACTTTATTTATTTACAATAAATCACACAGCTAAATAGAAATATTAAACCACAATCCTGAAAATGAAAAAAAACACACAAAAATAAAAATACGAAAAGGGCCCTTCTATAAAGAGATGGATGACTAAAGTACTATAAATGTGAATATTTAAAAAAACAAGTAAACACATCAAACGTGTTGTAAAAATTCATACAATCACTATGCACTTTAGTTTATCTTAATTTATTTTAGGTGGTAAATATAACCTGGTGATAATTTCATAAATATTTGTTTTTTTTATATTATTTGTTTACATTACATTATTTAATTATGTGTCATAGGATTGATACTTGTTCATGTATATCATCTATTTATTTAAATTGTTCCAACTTACTTATTATCACTTAGGCACAACTCTATTAGGATTACATTTTTATTTTGACACAGCTATACTCATCTACTCATTTGGTGGTATATCCCACTATACATTGTTCATGTTTTGGCTGTCTGTTTCTCCAATTATAATTATTGATGCCTTTTAATAAATGTAACTTTTATTGGTATCACTAAAATCTTTTATAGCACACAAGGCAACTCACATGGAAATGTATATTAAAAATATACTTAAGGTTAAGTAACCAGGGATTTGGAAAACCCTTTAAAGTGATTACCACCACCTTTCCCTAGTACCTCATGAGTTAAACAATATAATGTACAAGTTCCATTCAAAGGCCCTCATTCAATTGCAATTTGGCCAATTTCTATAGTGCTCTAAATAAGCACATAACATATTTTTTTAAAGAAGTTTTTACTTAGTAAACATCTATTCAAAAGCAAGGTTTTCACTAACTAAAAACTTATTTGAAAAAAATATGTTATGTGCTTATTTAGAGCACTATTCAATTGGCCAAATCGCAATTGAATGAGGGCCAACGTTTCTGTTCAAAGATACTCTTTTAGGCCCTCATTCAATTGCGATTTGGCCAATTGAATAGTGCTCTAAATAAGCACATAACATATTTTTTGTAAAGAAGTTTTTAGTTAGTGAAAACCTTGCTTTTGGATAGATGTTTACTAACTAAAAACTTCTTTAAAAAAGTATGTTATGTGCTTATTTAGACCCCTATTCAATTGGCCAAATTGCAATTGAATGAGGGCCTAAGGCCCTCATTCAATTGTGATTTCTCCAATTGAATAGGGCCCTAAATAAGCACATAGCATATTTTTTTTAAAGAAGTTTTTAGTTAGTAAGCATCTATCCAAAATCAAGGTTTTCACTAACTAAAAACTTCTTTAAAAAAATTATGCTGTGTGCTTATTTAGGGCCCTATTCAATTGGCCAAATCGCAATTGAATGAGGGCCTTAGTGTTTTCAGAGAGAGAAAGCTGTGGTTTGCTTTCAGGAAGTCAATTGGCAAACAAAGAAAGTCCCTAAATATACAGATAAATTATTTCCAGTTTGTTACAATTCTACTTATAAAAAGAAATCACGTAGTGTCTCTATTTTGTTTAATAGGATTTTAAATATAACAATAATTCTCAGAAAAAGGTAAACTGAATTAAAAAAATTATACCATTTTAAAATTGTATGCTGTTAATAATAGACAGAACAGGTTTTTGAATAAATTATTGAAGCATTTATTAAAATACATACAAGGTTCTCACGTTGTCTGTGGGGACTTTAATGTGTGTGGGAATTCAGAATTAGATAGGAAATCCGATAAAAATACTTTACCAGATGCTCAAATGCTGAGAAAATTCAAATTAGTTTACGATAGTCTCCTCAAGTTTAATTTATATGATGCTAGAAGATCATTTCACCCTAAAGAAAGGGACTATACATATTTTTCATACCTTCATGAATCATATTTGAGGCTGGACTACTTTTTAGTTAATTCTGATACCTTGAACAAAATAGATATCGGTCTTAGTTGGACAGACCATGCAATGGTTAAATCAGGTATTAGAAAAACCATCGTATTTCATTAAGACAGATGTGAAAAACTGATATCTCTTTATTTGAAGAGCAAGATAAAAAGAAACTATTAAGAGAAGAAATATTCACATTTTTTGAACTTAGTGATAATTAAGTGAATTCATAAATTATAGTGTGGAAGGCTCAAAATGCTTATATTAGGGACATTTTAATCAATTGTTTTGTATAATGCAAGAAACAGAGAGGACTAAGAGAACTATATATCGAATTAAGTAAAGAGAAAATAATTAATATGCTTAATCCCAATAAGAATGATGTTGAGAAAATAAGTAAGCATCAGGCTCAAATTTAAAAAAAATGTTCAAGGGATTGTAGATAGTTGGGAGACTATTACTCAGTAAACTTTAAAAAAAAAGTCTTAAAGAAAAGAATAGAAGCCATACATGGTGATGAGGGAAAGATCTTTACTAAACCCAATGACATAAGGAAGGCTTTTTATAAATATTATCAATCAATGTATAATTTAAAGCAAGTGAAAGGATTTAGAAAACCTACTACTGAGGAAATTTGATTTTTAAACCAGATTAATCTGAAAAATATCTCAGAAAAATAAATTCAAATGGCTATTGCGAATCTAAAAGTACAAACGGCTCCAGGTCCGGATGGGTTTGCTAACTGATACTATAAATCTTGTCAATTAGTTTTAGTCAAACACCTGAGATAATTGTTTAATTAAATAAAAAAAGAAAGTAAATTTAGTAATAGACAAAATAGACCATTATAGTAAGACTAGAAATGTGGCCGTCAAAAATTACAAGAATAAAACTGTAAGCCTGGCAATGCTGTTTGCCACACAATGCGAGGCTATGGCCCCTCTGAGCACCTCCCCCCGAGTACTTTACACGCCTTGCGATGAGCAGTTTTTGGCAAGCCCCAACTTTCCTGCTTTGCAATGATCACCTTCTGCGCTCATTGCTAGCCTCTCCCCCTGTGCACTTTACATGCCTTGCTCTTGAGCACCTTCAGCGCTCATTGCAAGCCTCTCCCCATGTAGTTTAGGGGCCTTGCGATGGGTGTTACTGCCTTGGTTTATGTGTTACTGCCTTGGGTTAACTGTTGCTGCCTTGGGTTAAATGTTACTGGCTTGCTTTAAGTGTTTCTGTCTTCTGACTCTTTTTTACTGCCTTCGGCCTCGTTTTCATCATGTTACCTTTTCTCGGCCACATTTTTTTTTCTCACTTAGATGATTTTCGATCGTGAAAAAACACCAAATATGCTTTAAATTAACTTGCAACCTCACTCACAAGCTCCCTGGCTCTCCTCCTGTGCCGTGTGTGAATGTGTAAGTAAATTTGAGGCATATTTGGATTTTTTTCTGGTCTTTCCAGTTCCGTGGTTCGGCAGTTAAATTTGTGATTTTGTACAGCCGTGCAACTGCGGGCCTCTTCTCATGATATGGCCAAAACATTTCAGTTTCAGCCTCATGATCAAACCTTCCAGTGAACAGTTTGGCTTGATTTACTATAATACTGATTTATTTAATCTTCTTGCAGATCAAGACAAACTGTATCTAACTAGTTTTCTCCAATACCCCATTTTGAGGGCTTCTATGGCGCACAGCCTTCTTTATGGTCCAGCTCTCACATACATATTTCATTACTGGGAATACAACAGTTCTAACTATTCAGATCTTTGTTGATAATTTAATGATTTTTTTATGCTACAGTAGACTTTTAGGTTTTCTTAAAGTATTAAACATATGAACAACTTTTCTGTAGATTCACAGATGATGTGGGACTGTTTGTACAACTTTCTATATGCATAAAATATAGGCATATATATTCTATATGTATAAAAACAAATATGAATATTGTTTTTTTATTATAGAATACAAATCAAAAACATCATCTATAACAATAAAGCTATTTTAATTAATACTATAAAACTCAAAACAAATAAAGTTGCCTGCAAATCTTTGCTGTTGATGACTAAATTATTATGTTTTTTGTGGGGTGATATAACTGTGACTCTGGTGATATTTATTGTTTTTACACTGGATTTCACTCACTATCTTTTTTTAGTCTTTTGGAAAGACTGTGCAAAACACATTAAAAATACATATATGAAAAACTGACTTGAGCATGAAGTTTGCCGGCAGCTAATCTCCATGATTAAGCAGAAATAGAATTAAAGTAGGAATTACTGACAGCCTACTGGGTTAGGATTTCCAGTTCAAAAGCAATGAATTGTTTCCTTTATGCTGTGTGACAAATGACCTACCTATCTGTTAGACCATGCAGTGGAACAAGAAGTGAAAGTGACAGGGCTGCTACAGTACCTGCAGGAAAGGATTTATATTACTTACAGTAGCACTGTAAGAATAAAGTAATGGAAACATTCAGCTAATACTTCATTTTGTTTTGTTTCCTCATAATTATTGTTGGAAGGTAATATATATTATATCACAAAATGCTATGGTTTGTAAATATAAGTGACATATTTCATATATGGAGAAACGTGCCTTTAAAATGTTTCCTACAAGGGGAACATTATTTCTGTAACACACGTTAGTATGACAATTTCAGGCACTTATAGTCTAAGCTAAAAGGTATATTGAAATCCCAAATCCTTTACCACATATTTAAATTGCTTGCTTTACAGAGTATAATAGGCAAAGATTTAAAAGGTACATTATTATGATGGAACTCAGATCATAATATTTCACCTGAATAGTGAAGGACCAAGCATTTTTAAATGCCTGCGAGCGCTACAGGTGTTTGTGATGGGTTTATGTAAATCTGACTATAGCAAGAAATTGGTACCTAGCAAAGGAGTGTTTTAAAAGGCTATTCATTGACATATCTCTTTGCAGGTCATGCTAGTTGAACAGAGTACCTACCGTATGTAGAGAGTAGGATAGTAAAGTCAACAGATTCCCAGGTGTTTAAAAAATGGTGTGATTTTTAATCTTGTATTAATTATTAATAGGTACCTATTAATCAGTCAAAAGTAGAGCAATATTGGTAAGAAACTAACATGAGTTACCAGATTCCCTTAGTGCATCTTCTATAACTGTATACATCATCTAATTCCTATTTTTTCCTATGACATTTATCCTAATTGATTATTCTGCCTGGCATATTGAAAGATACACCTAGGGCACACATTTCTTCTCTGATCTAAACAATTGTACACATGCTACCCTGGCCACATTTCCTCTCACCACTGCATAAAAGTTTTCCACAAGCCTTTTACCAGAAACTTTCGTATATACACAAGGTCAGTGTTAGTCTATGACAAATCACTGACGCCCAAGCAGAGAGCCTACACAGAAATGTCAATAAGGAAATTATAGTTAGACCCAGTTAGACTCACCAAAAATGCTTGCATGGGTACTCATGCCCTGTCACTTAAAAGGAGAGACTGTGGTTTCTCATGAAATGTACTGCACTTAGGCCCTCATTCAATTGCGATTTGGCCATTTGAATAGGGCTCTAAATAGGCACATAACATATTTTTTTTTAAAGAAGTTTTTAGTTAGTAAACATCTATCCAAAAGCAAGGTTTTCGTAACTAAAAACTTCTTTAAAAAAATATGATATGTGCTTATTTAGGGCCCTATTCAATTGGCCAAATTGCAATTGAATGAGGGCCACAGTTTGCTCTGTTTTTCTACTTTGTATTCTGACATTTCTCTTCTATTTTCAATATCTGTTGATATATTTTGTGTGTACACCTACATTTGAAATCTAGACAAACATTTTTATTAAATGCAATATTACACAATTGTTAAACAACTGGCTAACTAAAATTGTTGTGATCAGGTGTAATAATAAGCTTCACTGCACATTTTCTTTACAATCTATATATATCCATGTTTTATATATCTATGTTTTATATGTTAACTCCATTGGGCATGCACTGACAATTAAAGAATATTATACATTCAGATTTCATTATGTGAATTTTTTAAATAAAATTCAATCTGTTTGAAAAAGATATATTTTTTAAATCCCTATTTTCTGACCTGGTGAGCCAAATGCCATAATTTGAGGTTTAATAATTTCTGTATTAAAGTTAATAGTGTCAGAAAATGCTTTTATATTGTGCTGTCACATCTATATTTAGCCATGCTAGAGAGATAAATGTTTCATTTAGTACAAGTTAGCAATTTACAATATGTATTCAATTTGAGTTCCAGATCATTTTTATTACTTAAGTGAACTCAGTATTCTTTTACCTATAGGTGTGTCATTATACTTATCTAGTCCAGTATGACTTCATCACAAGAGTTTGTCAGCTCCATCATTACTTATACTTTGGCTCCACGAGCAAGAGAATGATATACTGTATGCTCTTTAAGAATATCCTTATTACAGCATTATCTGCTTATATTACTCCAGTGAAACACAATTTGTCCGAGGGGGAATAAAATAAAATAGGCCCCTAATGTACGGAGTACTCATCATTGTATTAACTGTGTAGCAATAATTATATGTAGCAATAATTATAGGGTCTTATGTAACGGTATCATCATTTTAAAACTTTGAAAAAAACAAAGTAACCCTATCTCACCTTTGTATATAGTAATTTAAACTTAGTGTATAATTAGTAATATTAATATATCACGCTCTGGTCTATAAGCATAGTTTTCACTTAGTAAACTACTGGCCCTGCAGCCCAGCCTGAACTACACACATTATTTCTTTAAGAGGCAACTAATAAAACTGTATTGCGTTCCCGCGAAGACGCTATTGCGTCACTACACACATCATAAAATGGGCATGTCTAACAGCTTATAATCTTGGTGGTAAGGTATCGCTCTATTTCCCCTGAGGAATCCGCTTACAGGCAGCGGAGAAACGCGCATTGGGTGTGTAGGGGCTGGACAGGCACTGCTTCTCCCTTTGGTACTGATCAGCACTCAGGTTAGTGTGGCGCTTTCTATACTTATCTGTCACATAATGCAAAGTGTGGTAAGCGTATGTGTTTTTTTAAATGTAGCATCCAGTAAGATGACTGTCTAACCCTTTGGGACTCTACTAACATTGTAGTAACTGATTGTCACAGCGAAATGACACTGTTCATAATGGGAAATGAATTGATGCAACATTGCTGGGTCTGTATCTTACAAACTGGATACATTCTGTCAACTAGTATATATTTAGTGCTATACAGAGTTTAGTATAAAACTGGAATATGGGAGGGCCCATTTTGGAGGCCTTCCTTTGAGTTCTCTAAGTTTGTAAAATGTTCTCAGTTAACTCTATATTTCAGGGTTGCATTCTCATATTAGTATTTAAAGTGTCAGAAAATGCTTTTATATTGTGCTGTCACATCTATATTTAGCCATGCTAGAGCGATAAATGTTTAATTTAGTACAAGTTAGCAATTTACAATATGTATTCAATTTGAGTTTTCTTACATTCATTTATTACACATTTTGCATTAATTTAGGAAATTATGCAGTGTGTAGCACATAAAATACAAATCATATTAAACCATATACTAATTGGAAAGAAATAAGTTATTGTTATTGTCCAATGATACTAAAAAGTGGACAGTCCTCATACATTTAATATTTTTAGGGTTATTACTATTATCTTTTATTTGCACTACCAACATATTTCATTTTTGCAGAACCAACATATTTATTTTACAATTTAGATTATAAACTCTCCCGATCAGATTGTAAGCTCTCCTTAAGGGCTGATAAATTGCAGCGTGCACTAATTGTGCCCAGGTGAGAAGGCAGAAGTTAATATAAACAGGAGAAGGGGCGAACTTTTGTAGTATCAAGTGCAATTCTAGTAAAAGTGTAGGAGTTTAAATAAAAGGAGGGAGTTCAAAGAAAAAGGAGGGCAGATTTATAGTGCAAAGGAGGAAGAATAAAATAAAATATATATACATATTTATTTTTTTTACAAAACTTTATACAAATATATTATTTTATATTCTTTATTTTTGCCACTGAATTTTTGTAGACAATAATAATAATAATTAGGAGCCAGTCCAGTGGATACCTCACTTATTGTGCATCCTGTCATATGTATGCAATACTGGAACAGATGATCCAGGGTCCATACCTCTGTGGCAGGTGTGAGCATGTTGCCTCTCTGGAAGCTCAAATTGGAGAACTGGAGAGGAGAATTGCAGCACTTAGTGATATTGCTCCACTGGAAAGGGAGTTGGTGTTCACTGAGCACAGTTTAGCTGGGCCTAGCATGGAGGGTGAAGGTGGGACTAGTGAGGATGTCAACTGAGTTGGAAGGGGAATCAGGAGGAACAAGAGGAGGCAGGCCAGTTCTGAGTTGGCAAACACCAACAGATTTGCCAGATTGAGTGAAACTGTTGAAGGTGAGTGGGAATGGCAATGCCAGATAGAGCTGTTCCCTCTAACAGCCAGGAGAACAGTTCTACTGGAGGAGTGGGATGGCAGAATAGGCAGAGCAACAGACAGGTTTTGGTGGTAGGGGACTCTATTATTAGGAAGGTAGAAAGGGTTATTTGTCACCCAGACCCTAGCAATCGAACAGTTTGCTGTCTTCCCAGGTGCTCGGGCTCATCATGCTGTGGATAGGGTAGACAAATTATAGGGAGGTTTGGAAATGAACCGGCGGTCTTGGTACATATTGGTACCAATGACAAAGTTAGTGGAAGATGGAGTGTCCTAAAGAATGATTTTAGAGTACTAGGTAATAGACTGAAGGCAAGGACCTCCAAAGCGGTGTTTTCTGAGATACTACCAGTGCCACGTGCTAGCCCAGGGAGGCAGAAGGAGCTTAGGGAAGTTAATGTGTGGCTAAAGATGTGGTGCACTAAGGAGGGGTTTGGGTTTTTAGAGCACTGGGCTAACTTCTCACTTCGGTACAATCTCTACAACAGGATGGATTGCACCTTAATGATGAGTGAGCTTTTGTGTAAGGGGATAGGATGGTAGAAAGGCTGGAGGAGTTTTTAAACTAGTAGATGGGGGGGAGGAACTAGATATAAGTAATGGGGTAGAAAGTGTAGAGGGTAAAAGGGATGAATTAACAACTCATAGGGGAGGAGATGGGGGGTGGAGTAGTATAGTCAATAGGGAGGTAGTGCTAAGTAACTCAAGTACAGTGGCAGGCACTTCAGAACTACAGACTCATAACATCAGGTGTATGCTTGCTAATGCCAGATGCTTGCCAGGAAAATGGGAGAGTTAGAATTATTAGCAATTAATGAAAAATTGGATTTATTAGGCGCTACCAAAACGTGGTGGGATGAATCTCATGGCTGGACTGTTAATCTGGAGGGTTATAACCTATTTAGGAAAGATAGGGGCAATTGTAAAAAATGAGGAGGGATTTTTCTGTACAGTGGATATAAAAAGTCTACACACCCCTGTTAAAATGTCAGGTTTCTGTGCTGTAAAAAAATGAGACAACATATAAATCATTTCAGAACCTTTTTCCACCTTTATTGTGACCTATAAACTATACAATTTAATTGAAAAACAAACTGAAATCTTTTAGGTAGAGGGAAAAAAAAATATAAAAATAAAATAACATGGTTGCATAAGTATGCACACCTCTAAACTAATACTTTATTGAAGCACCTTTTGATTTTATTACAGCACTCAATCATTTTGGGTATGAGTCTATCAGCATGGCACATTTTGACTTGGCAAGATTTGTCCACTCTTCTTTGCAAAAACACTCCAAATCTGTCACATTGCGAGGGCATCTCCTGTGCACAGCCCTCTTCAGATCACCCCACAGATTTTCAATCAGATTCAGGTCTGGGCTCTGGCTGGGCCATTCCAAAACATTAATCTTCTTCTTCTGGTGAAGACATTCCTTTGTTGATTTGGATGTATGCCTTGGTTCGTTTTCATGCTGAAAGATGAATTTCCTCTTCATGTTCAGCTTTCTAGCAGAAGCCTGAAGGTTTTGTGCCAATATTGACTGGTATTTGGAACTGTTCATAATTCCCTCTATCTTAAATAAGGCCCCAGTTCCAGCTGAAGAAAAACAGCCCCAAAGCATGATGCTGCCACCACCATGCTTCACTGTGGGTATGGTGTTCTTTTGGTGATGTGCAGAAAAGACTTTCATCTTGCCACTCTACCCCATAGCCCAGTTTTATGAAGAATACGGGAGATTGTTGTCACATGTACCACACAGCTAGTACTTGCCAGATATTCCTGCAGCTTCTTTAATGTTGCTGTAGGCCTCTTGGTAGCCTCCCAGACCAGTTTTCTTTTCGTCTTTTCATCAATTTTGGAAGGAGCTCCAGTTCTTGGTAATGTCACTGTTGTGCCATATTTTCTCCACTTGATGATGACTGTCTTCACTGTGTTCCATGGTATATCTAATGCTTTGGAAATTCTTTTGTACCCTTCTCCTGACTGATACCTTTTAACAATGAGATCCATCTGATGCTTTGGAAGCTCTCTGTGGACCATGGCTTTTGCTAAGAACATTTCAGGAAAGACCAACTAGAGCAGCTGAACTTAATTTGCTGTTAATCAGAGGCACTTTAAATGATGGCAGGTGTATGCTGACTCCTATTTAACACAATTTGGAATGTGATTGCTTAATTCTGAACACAGCTACATCCCCAGTTATAAGAGGATGTGCAGACTTATGCAACCACATTCTTTTTCTTTTTTTTTTCTTCCCTCCACTTAAAAGATTTCAGTTTGTTTTTCAATTGAGTTGTACAGTTTATATGTCACATTAAAGGTGGAAACATTTCTGAAATTATTTTTCTTTGTCTAATTTTTTTACAGCACAGAAACCTGACATTTTAACAGGGGTGTGTAGACTTTTTATAACCACTGTATGTTAAGCCTGAATTCAAGCCTATAGTAAGAGAAGATATATATGGCGGAACTAGTTATAAAGTTGAATGTTTGTGGGTAGAGTTAAACAGCGGAGCAGCAAATTCCAAAATAATATTAGTAGGAGTATGCAATAAACCCCTAAGTATAGCTGAAAGTGAGGAAATACAATTATTGTTAAACATTGGAAATGCAGCTAAGCATGGGCAAGTTCTAATAATGGGAGATTTTAATTACCCTCAAATAAACTGGATAAATGAGACCAGCAGTTCAGCTAAGGGGAGCAGGTTCTTGAGTACACTCAGGGATCATTATCTGGCCCAGGTTATACAAGAACCTACTAGAAATGAAACTATCTTAGATTTAGTCATCACAAATAATATTGATATAGTATCAAACGTTGGAATAGGGCAACCCGTTGGGAAACAGTGATCACAAGACAGTCTCATTTGAGATTGAATTAAAAAAACAAAATTTTAAGGGGCCAAGAATAGACTGGGACAAAGAACTGATAGTTCAAAACACTAAACATAAATGACAACATTTAAATCTTTACTAAATATACATACTTATCACCATATACCAAGTAGGAATAAAAGTAAAAGGAGTAAATCACATCAAATGTAGCTTAAAATTTACTTAAAGATCAAGATACAGAGTAAAAAAATAGTCATTTAAATTATATAAACAAAAGGGGACAGAGACTTCTTTACGGTAGTACAAGGAAATTAACAAGGCTTGCAAAAGGGCTATTAGACTGGCTAAAATTGAAAATTAAAAATGAATTCCAAAAGAGAGTAAGACTAACCCTAAAATATTTTTTAAGTATATTATTGGGAAGAAGGCGAGGAAGAAAGCTATATGAACATTACAATGTGACACAGGCTATCTGAAGATTAGTGACCAGTAAAAGGCAGATGAGCTAAATAGGATCTTTTCTTCAGTATACACAAGAGAGGTACCAGTGGTTGGGACACTGCAACATAATTGGGCTACACTACCTTTGCCAAATAATTGGTTAACACAGGAAGTAATCCAAAAGAGGTTGGAAAAAACAAATGTTAATATAGCCCCGGGTCCTGATGGAATACATCCAAGGGTACTGAGGGAACTGGGTTCTGTAATAGCCAAACCATTTTATTTAATTTTTAAAGATTCACTCAACACAGGGTCTCTATCAGATGACTGGAGAAAAGCAGATGTGATACCTGTAACGGATCTACTGGCACCCCGACTGGGTATCTCCGTTGATGGACGCGTCCTAGCTTGCGCCGAGGACTACAAGCACCGCACCGGACACCACAACCACCACAGAATCCACAACCGCCGTAGCTTAACTGTAGCCGCGCCGTCTTCCTTCCACCCTGTATAAATCTCCAGCATCCAGGATCGTGTGGGGAAGACCTCTCCTCCAAGGAGAGTACATCAGGAACAAGGGTTCGGTAGTTTAAAGCTCAAGGGAGTATGCAAAGCATAGCAATCCCCAGTACGATATAGCAATTCCCTCCAAGAACGAGACGAGGCTACATTTTGAAGGGTCAAGTAGAACTCTCTTGCTGGCACACCCAGCCTGGTTTTTATTAGTCAGGTAAACAGAACACACCCAGGGGAAGGTATAAACAACCAATAACACAATAGTAACGCCCACAGTTTCCCTCCCCTCCTGCTTGGGAGATAATTGAGTTTAATACTGTATCTACTTAATTATCTCCCAGCTAAAACTTACACATTTGTATCCATTTGTATAACTTTATGATTTTACATAGTACATAAATAAATCTTACATTTTTATGAACAACATAAATTGTGGAACAACATATTAAAAAATGGCATGAATCAGACCAGGGGTTCAAAAGTTAGTAAAAGTATCTTTTACACATAACACACAGACATTTCACATATCCCCCATAGTTGGCCACACAATACACATATAGGGACAATAGGTGGGTCACACCTCCCTGAGGCTACCTGGCAACTTTGATACAATCAGACATGGATTAGATCTTGTTGTTCTTATGTCTGAGAATGAAAACACTTTATACAATAGACTTCCTTATCTTATGAGGAGTCTCTGTAACAGTATTATCTCCCATGCCAAGGTCTGCAATAGTCTGGGCCAATATTCTGCAGAGCACAAACCAACATACATACAGTATAATAGTAGGATCTTATTTTAACCATAATAATAACCATAAAACAGGGTAAAATAGTGATGGGTTCCGTTACACACCTCCACCTATATTTAAAAAGGGAGCAAGAGCAAACCCGGGGAATTATAGACCAGTGAGCCTCACTTCTGTAGTGGGGAAGCTTTTAGAAGGGTTAATAAGGGATAATATACAAGAATATGTCTATTTGAACAGGATTATAAGTAGGAGTCAACATAGATTTATGAGGGATAGGTCATGTCAAACAAATCTAATTAGTTTATATGAGGAGGTTAGTAGGAACCTGGATCAAGGCAACTCAATGGATGTAGTCTTTTTGGATTTTGCAAAGGCTTTTGATACAGTGCTACATGGGACACTATTGTGCAAACTAAGGGATACAGGAATTTCAGTAAATATCTGCTCATGGATTTAGACAGGAAGCAAAGGGTTGTTGTAAATGGAACTTACTCCGATTGGACTAATGTGATAAGTGGGGTTCCTCAGGATTCAGTATTAGGTCCTCTCCTTTTTTAAATATTTATTAATGACTTAGAGGTGGGACTGGAAAGTAGTGTCTCTATTTGTGCTTATGACACGAAGTTGTGCAAAGTAATTAAATCAGATAATTATGTCCTTTCCCTCCAAAGGGATTTACATAAAATTGAGCAATGGGCATCTAAATGGCAGATGTGATTTAATACGAATACATGTAGAGTTATGCATCTGGGAAGGAAAAATAGCCATTTAATTTATAATCTTAATGGAGCAAATCTAGGGGTATCAGATATTGAAAGGTATTTGGGAGTGCTTGTGGACAACCACCTAGGTAACAGTACTCAAAGCCAAGCAGCAGCTGCAAAGGCAAATACATTATTAGCATGTATTAAGAAGGGTATAGAAGCAAGGGAAGCAAATATAATTCTGCCACTATACAAATCCCTAGTACAGCCTCATTTGGAATATGGAGTACAATTTTGGGCACCACTTCATAAAAAGGACATTTTAGAGCTTAAAAAGGTACAGAGGAGGGCAACAAAACTAAAAAGGGAAATGTAGGGGCTAAGTTATGAAGAAAGACTAACCAAATTAAACTTATTTTCTCTAGAAAAAAGGTGTCTAAAAGGAGATATGATTACCTTATATAAATACACCCAGGGTCAGTATAAAGTTTTGTCAAGGGAGCTTTTTGTGCCAAGAGGTTTTCAACTGACAAGAGGACATCCCTTGAGGTTAGAAGTAAAAAAATTCCACCTTAAAGAAAGAAAAGGGTTCTTCACAGTAAGGGTGGTTAATCTGTGGAATTCTCTACCAGAGGAGGTGGTGACAGCGGATTCAATAGATAACTTTAAAAAGGCACTGGATTTATTTCTAATTAAAAAGGGAATTCATGGTTATCCTGGATAATTAGAGAGAGAGTATTGATCCAGTGATAAATCTGATCGCCTGTATATGGGGAAGGAATTTTTTTTTCCCCTTTGAGACGATTGGATTGAGTTTCACTTATCATTAAATTAAAAATAAATAATTAAATAATTGATTAATAATTAATTGACAACAAATTAATAACTCATCCGCATATTGGAGATCAGAGGAGATCTTAAAGGCTGAACTTGATGGACTGAAAGTCTTTTTTCAACATTAATTACTATGGCCCTCATTCAATTGTGATTTGGCAAATTGAATAGGGCTCTAAATAAGCACATAACATATTTTTTTTAAAGAAGTTCTTAGTTAGTGAAAACCTTGCTTTTGGATAGATGTTTACTAACTAAAAACTTCTTTAAAAAAATATGTTATGTGCTTATTTAGACCCCTATTCAATTGGCCAAATTGCAATTGAATGAGGGCCTATGTAACTATGTAACTATGTAACACCTGTGCTAGTTTGTGCTCTTTTGCTAGATAGTCTTATAAGTATATGCATTATTTGCCAAGTATGTAATACTGCAAAATCTGTTAAGGTGTTAATCAAAACAGATGTTATGAAGTTTTATTTTGTTGTATTACATAAAGGGATAATGTTTAATAATACTACTGACATCAGCTGCAACTGATCCAATATCATTGTTGGTGATAATTAGGGTTGAATATTATATGAAAATGCATATTTTTTTTGAATTGGTATATATTAACCAACATTTGTAGTTTTATGTTTCACCCAGAATTATGATGAACAGCAGCGGTTTAAGGGCATATTTGTATAAATATATTGATGTTAGCTTATATTTTCAATGTTATAGCATTTTGTATTGCATATTGGCATCCATGGCCTAAACATTGAAATATATTATTACATAGTTACATAGTAATTGAAGTTGAAAAACAACTTTTATTCCAACAAGTTCAACCTTTTTAGATCTCCACAGATTTTCAATATGCAGATTAATTGTTAATTGATCCAGAGGAAGGCAAACAGAAAAAAGCCCCAAGGGAATCATGCCAATCGTCTCAGAAGGGAAAAAAATTCCCTCCTGACCCCAATTTCTCCTGATTGGACTCCTTCCTCGATCAATACTCCCTCTCTAATTAGCCAGGATAACCCTGTATGCCATGTTTATTTAAAAATATATCCAATCCCTTTTTTTAGTTATCTATCAAATCAGCTGTCACCACCTCCTTTGGTATAAAGTTTAACCACCCTTTCTGTAAAGAACCCTTTTCTTTATTTAAGGTGGAATCTTTTTACTTCAAATGATGTCCTCTTGTCAGTTGAAAACCTCTTGGCATAAAAAGTTTACTTGACAAATCCTTATATTGACCCTGGATGTATTTATAGAAAGTAATCATATCCCCCCTTAGATGCCTTTTTTCTAGAGAAAATACTTTAATTTAGTTTTTTCATAATTTAGCCCATCCATTCCACTTATTAGTTTTGTTACCATTCTCTGTACTTTTTCCAGCTCTAAAATGTCCTTTTTATGAAGTGGTGTCCAAAAGTGTACTCAATATTCCAAATGAGGGCATATTACTGATTTGTGTAGTGGCAGAATTATATTTGCTTCTAAATACATGTTAATATTTTATTTGCCTTTGCAGTTGCTGCTTGGCATTGAGTGCTGTTACCCAGGTGGTTGTCCACAAGCACTCCCAAATCCATTTCAATATCTGATACTCCTAGATTTGCTTCATTAAGATTATAAACTGCATGGATATTTTACTTTCCCAAATATATAACTTTACATTTATTCGTGTTAAATCTCATTTGCCATTTAGTCGCCCATATCTCAAATTTATGCAAATCTGTTTGGAGGGAAAGTACATAATTTTCAGATTTAATTACCTTGCACAACTTAGTGTCATCAGCAAAAATGGAGACAGTACTTTCCAGTCCTACTTCTAAATCATTAATAAATATATAAAAAAGGAGAGGGCCTAATACTGAACCCTGAGGAACTCCACTTACCACATTAGTCCTATCTGAGTATGTTCCATTTACAACAACCCTTTGCTTCCTTTTATTTTAGACGGTTCTCAATCCACGAGCAGATAATTACTGTATTCCTTAGTTTGCACAGTAGTCTTCCATGAGGTACTATGTCAAAAGCCTTTGTAAAATACAAAACAACTATATTCTTTGACTTGCCATGATTCAACCTCCTCATAGAAACTAATTAGTTTTGTTTGACATGACCTATCTCTCATAAATCCATGTTGACTTCTACTTAAAATCCTGTTCAAATAGACATATTCTTGTATGTTATCCCTTATTAACCCTTGTAAATGCTTTCCCACTACAGAAGCGAGTCTTATAGGTCTATAATTCCCCGGCTTTGCTCGTGCACCCTTCTTAAAAATAGGTATCACATCTACTTTTCTCCAGTCATCTAGTAGCAACCTTGTGTTGAGTAAATCTTGAAAAATTGAATATAAGGGTTTGGCTATTACTGAACCCAGTTCCCTCAGTGCCCTTGGATGTATTCCTTCAGGACCTGGGGCTTTATTAACATTTATTTTTTCCAGCCTCTTTTGGATTTCCAATTTTTTGGCGAAGGTAGTTGTCATGATTTCATTGTTTAAGGACTCATATTGCCAGTAATTTATGAATATGGCCAGAGGAGCATGACATTGTTGCATTGGGATTATGTCTTATTGTTCTCATGATTTAATTGTGTAAGGACTCATTTTGCCAGTAATGTATGAATATGGTCAAGGGAGCATGACATTGTCACATTGGGATTATGTGTTACTGTGTGGTCATATGTTGCCTGTATATGCTTATTATGTATCCTAGATATATATTATAAGAGGGAAATGTTATATAGAACATATGTGGAATTGGTAGAAATGCTCTGCATAGAAGTTAGCTGCAGATCATTGCACACTCACACATACAGACCTTGGGTCAAGACAGATGTATGTACTTCAAGTAGTCCTTAGCAAACACTTGAGTTTAACATAAAGAATTGTTCACTAGCCAGCTATAGGTATCTGATGAATTTGATCTCAAGAGCTTTGATAGCCTAAGGTTGCTAGCCAGATGGGCTGACATCACACATACACAAATGTACACAATGGTGTGGTATTGGAGAGTATAAATATGTTGTTTTGATCATTCAATAAAGATTGAGAGATAGTTTTCACATATACAAGGTGTGAGACTATTTCTGTGTGTTGTATCCGGACTTGGGGAGTGGTCTTGCCATTGCCACTAGTAACCTGTATGCAGTATTCTCTTCCTGTACCTTTTGGGCCTTGCCCTCTTCAGAAGCCATCTTTTGTGCCACAGAAAACAGGAACTACATGATTCTGCTGGAGTAGGTTTGAACTAGGTTCATATCAAGCCCCCTTGAAGAAGCAGATTGTGACAGTAGTGTAGCCCCATTTTGTTGCAGTCCCAAGGTACCTCCCTTGTATATACTGAAGAAAAGAACATATTTAGCTTAACCACATTTTCCTGGACACTAATTATCAGACGGCCTGTTTTTCATTGTAATGTATCTATAGCTTCCTTCCTGGCCGTCTTCCCGTTAAAATATTTAAAATATATTTTAGTGTTAGTCTTACTCTCCTTTGCAACACATTGTTCATTTTCTATTTTAGCCAATCTAATAGCCCTCTTACAATACTTGTTGGTTTCCTTGTACTCACGTTCCCTCTTGTTTGTATAATTTAAATGCCTGTTTTTTACTCCTTATTTGAGCTTTAAATCATTGTTAATCCACATTGGATATGATGTAGTTGTTTTTTCTTGTATTTCCACATGTTATATGGTTATAACTATGTATATTTACTAAAGAATTTTAATGTTGTCCATTTATGTTCAGTATTTTTACCTGTCAGTTCTTTGTACATGTCAATACTTTGCATTGCTGCCCTTAGATCGTTAAAATCTGCCCTTTTAAAATTGAGAGTTTTTGTTGGCCCCTTACAGTTTTATTTTTTTAATTCAATCTCAAACAAAACTGTGTTGTGATCACTGTTTCCCAAAGGTTGCCCTATTTCAACATTTGATACCACATCAATATTATTTGTGATAACTAAATCCAAGTTAGCCTAATTTCTAGTAGGTTCTTGTACAACATGGGCAAGATAATGATCTCTGAGGGTACTCAAGAACCTGCCCCCCTTAGCTGAACTGTTGGTCCTATTCATCCAGTTTTATTCAGGGAAGTTAAAATCTCCCATTCATAAAACTTGACCTTGCTTAGCTGCATTTTCAATCTGATCTGTAAAAATAATTTAATTTCCTCACTTTTTATTACATTTGGGGATTCATAGCATATTCCTACCAATATTCTTTTGGAATTTGATGGCCACTTTTTAACTCTACCCACAAGAATTTAATATTATTGGTGTTCCAGCATTGCCCCTATCTTTACAAAATAGGTCATAATGATCCAGATTAACAGTCCAGTCATGTAGTCGTCCCACTATGTTTCAGTAATACCTATTAAACCCCATTTCTCATTAAGTGCTAATAATTCAAATTCACCTATTTTTCCTTGCAAGCTTATGGCATTAGCGAATATACACCTTATGTTGTTAGAGTTTGTAGTTTTGAAGTGCCTGACACTATATTTGAGTTACTTAACAAAACCTCCCTATTGACTATACTAACCCTCTCCCTTCTCCACCCCCATGACTAGTTAATTAATTCCTTATGCCCTCTACACTTTTTATTACTTCTATCATATCCCTCACCCACCTAATAGTTTAAAAACTGCTCCAGCCTTTCTACCATCCGATCCCTTAGCACACAAGCTCCCTCGTCATTAAGGTGCACTACCCCATCAACTCGAAGCTCCACTTGCGGGTGCTCCGCAGAGAGGCCTGCAAGGCATAAAGCTCAACAGGTTCACCGGGAAGTAGCCAACATGTTTGCAAGCCACAATGATGTAATCATGCTGGGTCTGAGAGCAGGTAAGAACATTAAAGGGCCGGGGAGGTCATTAGGAGATCCAAGGCCGTCAGTAGGAGGCCTGAGGAAGTGTGCAGGAGGGCTGTGAAAGTCAAAGGCCTCAGCTGCGCCCGGACACAAAGAGGATTTAGAGGAGGGTGGGAGAAGGGGGAGGGAAGTAATCATGGAGTGGGTGGAAATGAGGGTTGTACCTGGGACGCAGGCACAAGGGCGAGGGGGAGGGAAATGGCTGTATGAATCGGCCAGCAGCTCAAGGCAGAGTGCAACAGCTTCCAAATCAGAAACGGATCTCTTTCATTAACTGCTCAGGCACAAACAGCTCTAAAGTGACACACCTGTGGATTAAGATTTTACCTTATCCCTCTCTAATCCAGATGAGGGCACATCCACCTTATTGCAGATTAATGTAATCAAAGAATTGGTTCCAGTGAAGCAAAATAATGCCACAATCGAGTGAGGTATTAACAATTACTCTTTTGTAGATGACTACACAGCCAATTCCCCCTTGGCACAGAATAAGAATCAAAGACATCTGGGAAGCAGGTCCCCATCTTCACCCAGACAAGGCATTGCAGCACGAAGGCATCATCCCCTTGGAAAGAATGGGCAAGGCAGTTAACCCTAGTGCTGATAACAAGAAGGGAAGCAGTACCAGGCATAGTGGCCAGAGACTGTGTGATGGGAAAGTATGGCCTGGGTAAGGCCCCCTGCAGCATGGGAATCTCAAGACATAGACAAAACAAGGAAACCATGGGTGTGACACCAGTAGAGAGGACTTTTTCTTTTCTTTGCAGAAATTCAGCAAGGGACCTGGAAATACACCGTTCAGGGTTGCTTTATGGATGATTCATTCCCCATCCCTACAGATGTGACACAAGGGGGCCTTAATCCTCTGCACACACTGGTAATTAATCTAAAAGTGATGTTAGGTCAGATAGGAAAGCACGTAGAAGTGGAAGGTAATAGTATTGCTTCAGATTGATTGGGTTCCTCCTATGGCAAGCTCTGACACAGCAAATCTCCTGCTAATTCCACGAGTGCGCAGAGTGTGGAAAGCAACATCCTTTGTTCAGGTTTTCGAAAAACGTAGACAGCCCACTGAATCCGATGTATTATAAAATCATAGAAAGACAAAAATACAGTGGTGCATCTATACCAAGATATTGTTTTTTTCTTCAGCATCTAAATATATTTTAACATATTATTTTATTAAAATTCATAATAAAAGTAATTTTTTAAAATAAGAGTATTCTCTCATCGGAGATCAGGTCAATAAGTGTTAGAGAGTTATTTCAAATGTTTTCTCTTCAGGTTTATAAAGCATTTCATGCCCAGAACACCTATGGGCTTTAGGCTCTGCTATGACACATGTGCACTCCTTTGTTGGAACCTATAAATGTTGGTTTTGGATTATTGCCTGGCAGTTATCTTCTGTGGTTCACTTAGGATATTCAGCCGTTTTGCATTTAGCACCAAGAGTATCCCCTCTGCTGTGTGCTTGGCTTTGCCTTCCCTCAGCCCCCCTCCAACCCTTCACCATTAAAGCAATTAAAAAATATATTTAAATAATTATTATCTAAAATCTCATATAATCTTGTTTTCTATCTAAATGAGTAGGATTAGTGGAACTATGCTGTACTCAGGGTAATTAGGTTTGTTATTTTCAGCTAGTGGGTAGATAGTAGTTGGGGTAAGATTAATCATTAATCAATATTTTAGGATCTGCGCCTAGAGCGGAATGCAGTATGTCTGTTGGCCCTCCTGATATTCTGACGATACATGCAAGAGGTAACGATCTGGGCTTCATGTCCCTTAAGTATTTAATTGACTTGAATAAAAGGAATGTAGATAGATTACATCAATTATTCCCCATTAGGTACTTCATAGTTCCCCGCCTTAAATGGCGACCCCTTATAGCACAGGCTATTATAGAATAGGTGCTTGTTCAGCCATGTTTTTATATTAGGAGGTCTATCCATTAGACATGCAGATTTAGAAAGCCCTGAGGCAAGAGCTTTTTACTTACATAATGGCGATAAATTAATTTGGCCTCCGTTTATTTAACTTTGCTCTCAGGGAAGGGATTGGTAAGACCACAGCTTCTTTTGGTGTGTTTAATTTTTTGGGGGACATGTTGCATTTAAGCTGTTGCTTTGGAGTTCATAGGTCATGCTGATTACATTATATTGACCTAATAACAAATAAATATGCTATTTTAAGAAATGATGCTTGTTTTATGTTTATGTGTATTTAAAATAAAATTATGTAAAACATATGTCATAATTACCTATATGCATATGATCACTAAATTCAAATGAAAATCTTTTAGAAAATCACAAAAAAGATGCATAGCACATTGTCACATTCGGACATTACACCACAATAAGCATAATCAGATGAAGAGATATATCATCTGTTCTCACCTCATGAAATAGAGGTAACAAATAATGGGTAGAGCACATACAATGTGTCAGCATCTGCTGAGTTACATAGATGCATCAAATAATGGATTATGTAATCCAATTCAATGATGCACATAAAGTATATTAATTGAAAAGATAGTCAGAAGCTAAAAAAAGGAGCAAGAGGAGCAGAAATCCCTTGCAAAATCTGTATGTACAGTACATTAATTCACACTGTAACAGTAAAACACTATTTTGGAAATTCATCTACAAGCAATAGTAACTAGACATGACCAATATAGTCATAATGTGGCCTTTCGCAATGATGGCTTAGCTATGAACACATTCAGTGTGCCATTTGGACTATCACTATCTACCTCTGATGTTGGTGAGCCACAGTGATGTAGCATTTGAAAGTTATCCTGGTGTTATCATAGGTTAGTTTATAATAATGATATCATTACATGTAAACACGTACACATTAATATTGTTTGCAAACAGGGGTCATCACCCTCAATGTCTGAAAATTACAACATACTTATTAATGTGAAGTTAGATTGTTAGAAAGATGCATTTAATATATAATTAAATGCTGTGTTTGATCAACAGATGTTAATTGAACTATGCAAATCAACAGGCATATCAGCATTATTACTAAGAGAACATAACCACAGTAATGTTTACCATCAATTGTTGACATGCTGATAATAGACATATGTGTCCAAAGAGAAGAGGATTATAGATTATATCTTATTAGCTATGTTCATCTATCCCGTGGACAGCCATGAGTTTTCAGACATATTGATGATTATATTGACTGAGTTTTGTTGTTTTTCAAATATTTTTAAAAATAAAAAAATAAAAATATTGCAGCCCAGTATCTCCTCCTGTTCTGTCATCTGGCTGGGTAGGGAGAGGAGGAGGGATCAGACATGGCTTCAGTAACTTGTTGCAAATGATGGTTTAATTCAATGACAGAATCCAGAGTGTGCTGATTAGTTCCATCTGTGTGTTCCTCAGCGCACTCTGGTTCTGCATTTCATTAAACCAAGTTTGCTGTAAATGCTCCGTTTGGAGGTTGTGCCTCCTCCTTTCCATATTTGCAATTCTCAGGATGTTGTTGGAGGTGGTGATCTTGGTTCTCAGAAGCTTCATTTCATCCATGAATGATGTCTGCTGGTTTGCCAAGTGTGTTAAAATGGGTTCCAGTGAGGCATCAACATTTGCTATGGCTTATGTAACAATGGATTCCTTCCTCTGTCCTGAGATGTGCCAGGCATACACGTGTCAACAGAAGACATTGGTGGTAGTGGTGTTGCCAGAGTAGGGAGGTGCTAAGGATTTGGTGTGGTAACTGGTGGTGGGCCTGTTGAATATTGTGTCACGGGGGTTGATGGAGGTGTTGTTGGAGATTGTGGCAGTGACCTATGCCTGATCCTGTATGAGAGCCAGGGGTAGAATCCATGAGACACAGTAATGACTTTCTGGGCAAGTCCAGCTGTGTGGATAATGCAGCCAAACCTTGAGATGTTTGAGCTGCCTCCTGTTCCACCTTGTCCCATGGTTCCACAGTTGTGGGAGTGTAATCTGGTTCATCATCATCCACATCCTCCTGCTCACCAGGAGTTAATGCTACGTCCTGTATTAAGGTGGGTGATGTTGACTGCCTGGGTACTGAAATGAGAAAAGGCCAGTTAGGAGTGAGTTGCAGTGGTCAATTAGGAAATGGTCAGTAAATAAAATAGGATTTTGAATGTTTCTTGTGTGAGAAAAGGACGGGTTTAGGAAATGTTTCACAGGTTTTGGTAAATAACTTGATGTGGGGTGAGAAAGAGAATGTTGAGTCCACAGTAGTCCTAAGGCAGCAGACTTGCATATATAGATGTGATGGAGCAGTTTTTTATTGTTAGGGTGATATCTGGAATAGGGAGGCAGTGGAGTGTGGGATTCTAAAAAGCTTGGTTGTTGACATGTTTATTTTCAGGTAGTAGGAGACCATTCAGGAGGAGATGTTAGATAAACATGTGGTGACATGAGTAATTAGGAAGGGAGAAAAAAACATATTCATTTTCCAAGGGAGGCTGTGTAGACTGAGAAAAGCAAGGGACCCAACACAGAGCCTTGAGGTATCCCAGAAGTTAGTGGTAATGATGATGAAATGGAGTTCAAAATCTATAACACTAAAGGAACAGTTAGATAGGTAATTTGGAACCAGGAATGTTCTGTGTTACAGAGGCCTAGGAAGCTGAGAGTCTGGAGAAGTAGTGAATGGTCAACTGTGTCAAAGGCACTATAGGGAGGTTTAGGAGGATACGCAGAACATAGTGTCCTTTTGATTTGGCCACCAGGCGGTTGTTTGCTGCTGTAAGTAAGTGCTGATATAATAAAATGGGTTAGACTGTTACAGACTAGACTTTCTAGTAGTTTGAAGGAAAAAGAAAGCAAAGAAATTAAGAAGTAGTTACAGAGCATAGAGAGGGTTTCTTTAGGATATGTGTAATAATTAACTGTTTAAATGGAAAGGGAAATGTGCCCGTTGCAAGCTGGTGATAGGGTAGAAAAGAGGAAGGGAATCACTTGTGAGGGATATATTTGAAGATGGTAAGCTGAGAGTACTGAGGTCACCTCATCCACTGTGATTGTGGTAAAGTGGCTGAGTGAAGCCATTTAAGTAGAGGCTTCCAAAATGGTGTGGTTTTCAGTAGTTCAGAGGTGACAGAGAAAATCATGAGGATACCGGATATGATTATGAAAGTAAAGCTTACTTGTTTTGCTGTTATTGCATGCAGATTTTTTTTTTCCAGTCTAACTCCAGTGTAATTCCTAAACATCCCAATCAAACACTAGTAAACTGCTCACTTTGAAACAATGCAATGCAGAGATGGGTCCAAATGTCATGTGTTGTGATGCTTTTGATTACAACCATAAAGTATCCTTAACCTCTCTGCTACTTTTTTCCTTTTATCTCCCTCCTCCCTTTCGTCATATTTCTTCTTTCCCACACACAATTAGTGACACACCCACAATTATTTCACATACTGGGTGGTAGATTAACTTAGTGGCTTTTCACCATAGAAGAAGAGACACTACATTCACATGTGGTTGAAGTATCCTCTCACCTAAATAGTGAGACTGGTTATAGACTTGATGGTGGCATATAACACACATATACACCAGTATAATCATATGGTGTGTAAGGGCCCTGCTTTTTTGAGGCCATAATGTAGGGGACAGATGTGGAATTGGTTCAAAGAGTAACGTTCCATAATACAAAATAGAGAGAAAACTTTGTTTAGAGAGAAAAACTGTTGTGTACACTGAGAGATGTACACTCACTGGTATAACTGTGACATGTGGAAGTTGATAGAGCCTGATAATGCAATGAATCCTCTTGTTCAATGTGCTATATAAAAATGAAATTATATGTCTTTGAAAACTATAATTATGTTGCAATAATAGAACACTAAATTCATCGAATGCAGATATATTAGGTCATAAAACACTGCCCATGTGGTTCCCGGTTTAAGGACGAGATATGTTCCTGAGAATGTCTTTAGGTCATATTTGTATTTATCTTCGATCTGAATAATAATAATAATAATAGTAATAATAAAATAATACTATATATGTTACACAAACTGAAACTATAGTGCTCTTTATTTTAATTTAAAAAAAAAACAGAACATAAAAACAAACTTACAAAAGTTTATACAAAAAGCCTTGGGAGTCTGTTCTTAAGTATGGGTCATCTGTAACCCAGGGACCTCATGTATTGTTAATCTCAATGTTTTTTATTGCACTATTGGGAAAACACTAGTCAGAGACAATTCCAAGAGAACCCCAAAGCAATACATTACAATAAATAAGATCCCATGAGTGAGTTTGTATTTGACATGAATATCTTAGAATAATCTAACAATTATACATAACTCAGACTTTAAAATATACATTGCTTACAATGGGAAATTAAATATATATTAAGAATAGTTTAAAAAGTTATTACCATTAACAAATTGATATTTTTTGTTTCAGTTATAATTATAGTTATATATATATATATATATATATAACACATGTAGTATATTCACCAATATTATAGCTCTATATTAGCTTCTTTATTATGTTGTTTTATTAAAATGACTAAGTATCATAGATCACAATAAACAAGCGTGATTTCCTTTCTGAAATCAAATTGCAATGCCTTAAAAAGAGAGCATACATTTATTACAAAACTGTTAGCTATAAGAAAACATTGCAATTGTTGTAAAAATATTGATTGAATATATACTTAATGTAGTTTTCAATTCCCCTGACATAAAGGTTTATATGGAAAAAGACAGGACCAAAACATTTAATACTTGGCAGTAGGTTTGTAAGATTAATCATAAAGGCTTATTGTGCTTGAAAAGAAAAAGGCCTTTTTGTAGGTCTGATGCCAAAGCAATGACTCTGAATTATAATTGTCATGAAAGACACAAAGTACATTTATTAAGGTCAAGAAAATATGTATAAACATGTAATTAGTAATTTAGAATTAATGAATTAGGAGTTAGTACTCATCACAAGGGAGACAGTGTAGTATGGGTTGTTAGGCCCAAAAATGCATCTATTAGTAAGATTGCATGTGATTTAAATAAATATTAAGACATGCAATATGAGATTGAGATGCAAAGCGAGTTTCAGTCAGGCAACCTTCTGTCCTCTAAAACTAAGATGAGTCATTGTATCAGGCTGGCACAATGTATTGTCAAGTGAATTATCTGACATTGTGGAAATCCAGTTACGAATAGAAGAATTTTAATCAGAAAGAAAAATTAATAATGTAAGTCATATACATATAAGAATATAATACTTAAATAGATATAGCATATATATATATATATATATACTGTATATACTGCTTACAAAGATATAAAGCAGATCATGTTACCTGGGCGATATTAGTTTAATCTATGATGTGAATTAAGATGTACTGCAACAAATAATGCATTATAAATTTTCCTTGACATGAACTGTATGTAATATGGTAAACTAATAATTGTTTGTCTACTCAACTTTGTTGTTTGGATAACCTAATATTTGCCATTGTACCTTTGATATATTGATGTATTACAATGTGCACTTTCAAAAATCAAATATGTAAAGTACTGGCCTAAATGTTCCATGAGAAAATGAACTGTACCCATGGATAATTTATTTGTCAATGTGTGTAGTCCTTTGCAATGAGCCTTCTTGTACTAATAATGCTGAATAATTAATACAGACCTTGGCCTCCTTGTTACAGGACTCAGCACACCTGTATTCTTTAGCCTGAGGCTGGCAAATCAGATGGCAGTGCAGGACCTTCGAATCATAGCATAGGGTAACCCAAAGGACAAAAGACGTAAATCATACAAGAGAAAACACACAACTCATTCCTTTAGCAGGGAGTCCATTAATATTTGATTTTGCCCACATATTTTAATAGTAACAATGTATGCAACATACGTACATGTAGTGCTGTCTAAAAAAAATATTCTTTTGAGTATAAAATATGATTTTTAGTAAAGGTTTTGATCGCTACATTTTGTGGTATCAAATGTATGCCCTTATTCTATATTAGACATGTCAGACTCAAATTATGTCTACTGTAGTATTCTTTAATTAAAGTACCACTTTGGTCAAAATCTTTATATTTGTTCATTTGAGTTAATAAATTATGCACTTGTATCTTTTATACAAGATATTTTTTTTTTTACTGCAGGGAATCATTTTCTTATCTGATTCTGTCCATAACTTCCACTGCAAGCTCTGAGACTTGCACATATACAGCCTTATTAAATTGCGATTCAGTAAATTTAAAAGGACTAATTAAGCACACAGCATATTTTTTTACAGAAGTTTTTAGTTAGTGAAGACCTTGCTTTTGGATAGAAAAACTAAAAACTTCTGTAAAAAAAATATGCTGTGTGCTTAAATAGAGCCCTTTTAAATTTACCAAATTGCAATTTTATAAGGCTGATAGGTTTTTAACCTCCTTGCGGGTCCTCTCTAGCACTCGTTGGATTCTCTCCTTCATTTGCCATTTACGGGTGTGAAAACATTTTTGGGCTTGGTGAAATTGAGCAATTAAATAGCGATTTGCGATTTTAGCCTTGCGAAAGTGACAGATCAAAGGCTCCTGGAGGCTGTAAGTTACGAGTTTAACCATCGCCATATTTTCAAGCTTGTAACTCGGAAGCCGTTCCGTGCAGGCAAAAAGACGCCAATTGAATAGCAAAATAGCTTGAAACCTCACTACGGGCTACCCGATATCAAAATCACTCAAATGAATATGGCCCTATATTTTTAATATAGGAACACAGTGGTTTTAATACGATTTAGTGCCTTTTTAGATGACAAAAGGGTTATAATTTAACAAAGATTGTTTTATTTAGTCACTGAAATAGTAAATGCTGTATTGAACATTTCATTTAGAAAATATGTTCTCTACCCCTAGCTCTCAGTCTCTGCTTTGACCCAAGATATCTTTGCCTCACCACAAACATTTTGTTCTGTCCTTAGGAAATCTTTACCCAGACATACGACCAAGTGCTTTAAAATGTCACATATGATTATCTTGCATAAATATTTATATGTGCAGCTTTCAACTTTTAGATACAGACTCAGAACAAAGCACATCCATAATATATATATATATATATATATATATATATATATATATATATATATATATATATATATGTTTTTATATTTATTGATCTAATTATAATGTGATATTTCAGTTTTTCCTTGCCTCCAATGATTAGGAAAATGTTCGGGATGCCCACATATGGAACTTATTTAATGAGAAACTGAAGGGCAAATTTGCATGTTATGTGGAGCACTTTTATCCCCAGAGCCACATTTGACCTCTCTGGTATGAATTACCTATCACTGGTGTTAGTTATTTGTCACTGATTAATCACTGGTATGGAATATTATAGTATATTTTTTTATGGTTTTTATTATGATAATCTTTTTCTATTTTATTGCTAATTACAGTTTGAGAAAACAGAACAATCAAGTGTTTGGGAAATTAATACATTATATCAAATATTCTATATTCCAATTCAGAGTGTTTTACGTTCATATTCTCCAGTCAACGAAAATTCAGATCTAATATCATTGTCCTCAATCAATTAGTAGTATTATTATTATCCTTTATTTGTAACATTTTGTAGAGCTGTACATGGAATTTTTTTTTAACACATTGCAAAAGAATAGAGGGCCCTGTCTTTGAAATTAAAATCAAAAGTATATAGTGCATTCCCTAAAGCACCTTAAAAGATTGAAAAATAGCAAATTTACAATCTAAATTGTATGGGTGTGATACAAGATATTGATAGATATGTTGTGCAAATTAAGGCTGAAAGTGATTAGCTGTGATTTTAGTGAGTATTTTTGGAGGTTTTGAAGCAGGAGGATAATGTAGCAGAGCGAGGCAATAAGTTCCAAAGAATGGGGCAGCGCAAGAAAAGTCCTGAAGGTTGGAATGAGAGAAGGTGATAAAAGAGGAGGACAGAAGAAGGTAAAAATCAGAGCGAAGAAGGCAGTTGGAGGGAGTATTTTGAGATGAGAGAAAAGATATAATGGGATGCACTGTTTCTACATACAGGTCAAGATTTAAAATTTAATTCTGAAGACTATCCATGGGAAGTCAGTGAAGTGACTGACACAGTTTCTAGCAACGGTGTTCATTATGGATTGGAGTAGAGTCAGACTGGTGATGGGGAGGCCAGCAAGTAGAGGGTTATAGTAGTCAAGGCAAGATACGATGAGAGATTGGATTTGTAGTTTTATTAGGTCTTGATAATCATATATTTTGAAGATGGTGTCTAGGTAGAAATGAAAAAATGTTTTAATTGATTGTATGTGAGAAATGAAAGAGAGAACAGGGACTAGTACAGCCCTAGACAACAGGCCTGGGAGGTAGGACTGATGGTGACATTGTAAACAGTGAGATATTTGAGGAGTGGAAGCTGTGGTAGAGGGTGAGCAGAATAGGAGCTCAGTCTTTGACATGTTGAGTTTGAGTTGATGGGTGGACATCCAGGAGAATATTCTTTAGAGGCAGTTGGAAACTTGTGCTAGAAGGGAGGGGGATAGATGTGGTTCTGAGAGGTATATTAGAGTCTAAACAAAAAGGAGTAGAGGTGCTCATCTGAGAATAAGCAATACCTTTGTAGGTTTGCTCTATAGGTCTGGTTACCTACTCAGAGAGCAACCTCTTTTAACTCACTTGTGCCCTTCACGGGGAGACATATCCTGTAGCATATCAGATTGGTCTCACTCAAAAGAGTGACCCAGCCCCGAAATACCAGGCAATTCTACCCTGAACAGGAGAAAAAAAGGAAACCCCAGGCACGTTTCGGCCTCTGTGGCTCTCATCAGTGAGGTGCAGCTGTACCTAAGGCACCTCAGATTTCTTTGTTGTTAGGTATATTAGAGTGTCATCTGCATATAGATGATACTGAAATCTAAAAGATTGAAGGATGTATAGATGGAGAAGAGGAGGGGGCCTAGGACTGAACCTTGGGGTATGCCAACAGTCGAGATGAAGAAGAGGTGCCAGAAAAGGAAACACTAAATGTTCAATCTTCTATGTATGAACCATAAGAGAGCAGTGTCATGCATGCCAATAGAGCAGAGAGTTTGGATAAGGAGAGGGTAGTCAACTGTGCCAAAGGCAGCAGAGAGATCCAGGAGAAGTAGAATAGAGAAGTGACCCTTTGACTTGGCGGTGAGCAAGTCATTAGTGTCTTTTGTGAAAGCTGTTTCTGTGGAGTGTTGGAAAGAGGTCAAGGAGGGTGTTAAAAGAAATACATTGGGTGAGGCAACTGTATTGCTCAAGCAGTTATGAAGCCAGGGGAAGTAGAGAAATAGGGCAATAGATGCAGAAGCTGAGTCAGATGATGGTTTCTTAAGAATTGGTGTAATTATGGTGTGTTTTAAAAATGATGGAAACTTGCCAGTGTTGAGAAAAAGTTTTAATATACAGTCAGGTCCATAAATATTGGGACATCGACACAATTCTAAACTTTTTGGCTCTATACACCACCACAATGGATTTGAAATGAAACTAACAAGATGTGCTTTAACTGCAGACTTTCAGCTTTAATTTGAGGGTATTTACATCCAAATCAGGTGAATGGTGTAGGAATTACAACAGTTTGTATATGTGCCTCCCACTTTTTAAGGGACCAAAAGTAATGGGACAGATTAACAGTCATAAAACAAACTTTCACTTTTTAATACTTGGTTGCAAATCCTTTGCAGTCAATTACATTCTGAAGTCTGGAACGCATAGACATCACCAGACACTGGGTTTCATCCCTGGTGATGCTCTGCCAGACCTCTATTGCAACTGTCTTCAGTTCCTGCTTGTTCTTGGGGCATTTTCCCTTCAGTTTTGTCTTCAGCAAGTGAAATCCATGCTCAATCGGATTCAGATCAGGTGATTGACTTGGCCATTGCATAACATTCCACTTCTTTCCCTTAAAAAACTCTTTGGTTGCTTTTGCAGTATGCTTCGGGTCATTGTCCATCTGCACTGTGAAGCGCCGTCCAATGAGTTCTGAAGCATTTGGCTGAATATGAGCAGATAATATTGCCCGAAACACTTCAGAATTCATCCTGCTGCTTTTGTCAGCAGTCACATCATCAATAAATACAAGAGAACCAGTTCCATTGGCAGCCATACATGCCCACGCCATGACACTACCACCACCATGCTTCACTTATGAGGTGGTATGCTTTGGATCATGAGCAGTTCCTTTCCGTCTCCATACTCTTCCCTTCCCATCACTCTGGTACAAGTTGATCTTAGTCTCATCTGTCCATAGGATGTTGTTCCAGAACTGTGAAGGCTTTTTTAGGTGTTGTTTGGAAAACTCTAATCTGGCGTTCCTGTTTTTGAGGCTCACCAATGGTTTACATCTTGTGGTGAACCCTCTGTATTTACTCTGGTGAAGTATTCTCTTGATTGTTGACTTTGACACACATACACCTACCTCCTGGATCGGGTTCTTGATCTGGCCAACTGTTGTGAAGGGTGTTTTCTTCACCAGGGAAATAATTC
Source organism: Discoglossus pictus (assembly GCA_027410445.1). Taxonomy (NCBI): domain Eukaryota; kingdom Metazoa; phylum Chordata; class Amphibia; order Anura; family Alytidae; genus Discoglossus; species Discoglossus pictus. Next base: position 349,279,772 of record CM050164.1, read on the forward strand.
TTCGGTCATCGACCACAGTTGTTTTCCGTTGTCTTCCGGGTCTTTTGGTGTTGCTGAGCTCACCGGTGCGTTCTTTCTTTTTAAGTATGTTCCAAACAGTTGATTTGGCCACACCTAATGTTTTTGCTATCTCTCTGATGTTTTTTTTTTTTTTTTCAGCCTAATGATGGCTTGCTTCACTGATAGTGACAGCTCTTTGGATCTCATATTGAGAGTTAACAGCAACAAATGCAAATAGCACACTTGAAATGAACACTGGAGCTTGTATCTGCTCTTTGTAAATGGGATAATGAGGGAATAACACACACCTGGCCATAGAACAGCTGAGCAGCCAATTGTCCCATTACTTTTGGTCCCTTAAAAAGTGGGAGGCATATATACAAACTGTTGTAATTCCTACACCGTTCGCCTGATTTGGATGTAAATACCCTCAAATTAAAGCTGAAAGTCTGCAGTTAAAGCACATCTTGTTAGTTTAATTTCAAATCCATTGTGGTGGTGTATAGAGCCAAAAAGTTTAGAATTGTGTCGATGTCCCAATATTTATGAACCTGACTGTATGTGTGAGAGCTGTGGTAAGTGTGGTAGAGAGGGGAGGGATAAGCTGTGATATAATAGGATCATGTGAACAAGTTGTAAGTTGCCTTCATCCTCCGTTACAGGGTCAAAGGAGTCCATAATGGATGTGGGATTGGGGAATGGTAAAGACTGGGTTCTGATGGTTTATTGAGATGAGGCTGTGCTAGAGCCATTTAGAGGAGAGCTCATTTTGGGTGTTTTCAATTTTATTTTTTTTAAACGGCTGTTTTATTTTTAAAGTCTTCAGCTGTGAAAGGGACAGGACATTTGGATTTGTAGGACATATTTTATATTAACGATAGGAAACAATGATATTTGGCAAGACTAAGGGCAGAGAGGTATACAAAAATAAACTTGTAATGGAGGAAGTCTGCTGAGGTGAGAGATTTCCTCCATAGTCATTCAGCAGTGCGGGAGTAGTTATGGATGTAGTGTGTTTGTGTAGTGTGTCATGGTTGTGGATGAGAGAGACCCTGTCTGCCTGTTGTTATGGGGGCAAGAGTGTAAAGGTTGGAAGTTAGAGTCATGTATTATGAGGTGGCAATGTTAGGGCATGTGAGAGTGGTGAGGGGGCTAAGAAAAGATTGTACCACAGAGGAAAGATGCTGTGGGTAAAGTGCTTGAAGGTTTCTGTGGCTTCTGGTGGCCGGAAGTGAAGAAGGGCTTTGAGTGGAAGATGTAGTGAGGTTGCAGTTTAGGAGGTGGTGGTCAGATAGAGTGGGTTGAGAACATTGTTGGAGGTTATGCAGAGATTGGTAAATATAACGTCTAGGTAGTATCCATCCTTGTGAGTTGGGATTCTGGCCATTGTGATGGTGAGAGTGGAAATGTTGAAATCACTAATAATGAGTGAAGCTAAGTTGAAGGATAGAAAATGAGGGAGCCAGACAGCACAATGTTCCGGTATTTTAGAGGGTGTTTCCCACGGACAATAGATCACAGCTACTCACAGAGAGTTGGATGTGAATAGGAGGATTATTTGAGCTTCAAAATATGAGAATTGGATGGATGGCACTGGAGGTATGCAGTGAAAAGTGTAGCAAGCAGAAAATAATATGCCCACACCTCCACCTTGCTTGTTCCCAGGTCAAGTTGTGTGACTGAAGAGTAAGCCACCATATGAGAGTGCTGCAGGGGAGACAGAGCCTGATGGAGTGAGGCGAGTTTCAGTGATAGCCATATATGAAAGTGAGTTTATTGCAAATAGGCTGCACATCCAGAGGGCACAGGGGAAGGGCAAAGTAAATTGATTGTGACAGGTGACGGATATTAAATTATGGGTGTTTAGGGTGTTTGACTCCCAGGGAGCTGTGCAAGGCAGACAGCAGGTAGAAATTCTATGAAATGTGTAATTGTATTTATAAGAGCAAGTAACGCTATATGTTTTTGAAAATATTCAATTATTTGTACCTCAATATGTTGAGATTCATATAATTGCTTTTAATAAGCTTAGATTTTCCACCCGCACATAGAGGTGAACAAATGGAATTTGAAAATAATAACAATGTATCATAGCTTTGCACAATTGGGCTAATAGGACTTACATTATACAGGATTCACCTTTGAATGTCTTCATTTACCTCTACAGTGTCCATTTAAAGCCCCAAGAAAATAACTGAATTGTCCAATGGTTCAAGCAATGTTGCAGCACCTGTGAAGCTCACAGAAGAATACGAAACTGCTGAAATATTTATTGAAAAGGATATTATTTTAAAAGAGCAATAGAAGATAATTCTCATTAAAACATTACATCTTGTTATCCCTGTAGGATTGTTTTGTTGATCCAATAATCACAAAATATAAAAGAAAAAAGGAGAGCATCCACAAGAACTAACATAGTGCAAAACTGTAAATTACAATTTATTTTTTTATGATAAGCTAGTATTACACACACTTACAAGATAAAACATTAAAAGTTTCAAATTACTTCTTTATGTCTATGTTTATGAACCACATTTTAACAGCCTTATTAAATTGTGATTCTGCCAATTGAATAGGACTCTATATAAGCAGAGAGCATATTTTTTTACAAAAGTTTTTAGTTGATGAAGACCTTGCTTTTGGATAGAAGTTCAATAACTAAAAACTTCTGTAAAAAAATATGCACTGTGTTATATAGAGCCTTATTCAATTGGACAAATCACTATTTAATAAGGGTGTATATAAGTAGATTGGAGCTTTAGAAGGGATTCATTTTATAAATTAAGATAAAATATTTATATAAAAGTATATTAATACTAGTGAATTGCCCGTCAAAAATGACGGCAATAAAAAGTGAAGCCTGGCAATGCTGTTTGCCACACAATGGGAGCATCTCCCCCCTCTACTTGACTGGCCTCGAGATGAGCACCTTTGCTGCTCATCACGGTCCTCGCAATGAGTACTGAAGGTGCTCATTGCGAGTCTCTCTTCTGTCTACTTCCTCCCTTGTGTCTCATTTCCCCCCTCCTCTCCCTCCCTTGGATCTCCCATCCACCTCCTCTCCCTCCCTTGTGTCTCCTTTCTCCCCTCCTCGCCTTCCCTTGTGTCTCCTTCCCCCCTTTGTGTTTTTGCACTGAAGCAGCTAATTGCAGAAGTAGAGATGAGCGGCACAGGGGATCATCGCGTGACCTGCAAGACTTGGCTGCAATGAGCGCTGAAAGCGCTTATTGCAGGGCTCAAGATCAGCGTCGCAGGCGCTGATCCCGAGACACAATTAGCTGCAAAGAGCACCGAAGGCTCAGCAGGTTGGCGCTGATCGCGAGACACCCAATACTTTGGGGCACGCAATACTTAACGACTTTAACAGCCGAACCACCAAACTCAAAAGACCACCAAAAAATGCCAAATACTTAAAAAAATACATTGCACACATAGCACAGGGGGAGAGCCGTGGAGCCTGTGAGTGAGGTTGCAAATTAATTTGAGCCATATTCTCTATTTTTCGGTGATCAGAAATCGGCTAAGCGAGAAAAAAAATGGCAGACGAAAAAACGTAATAGGATGAAAACAAGGCTGAAGCAGTAAAGACTACCCCGAAGCCATTAACACTTAGCCTAACAATGCGAGCCATGCAAAACTGCAGCACAGACACAGAGGAGAACGACACAGGTGAAGGAGAGGGTGGAAATAGATGCAGGACGGAGAGACGGATAAAAATAGACATGGGGGGGATAAGGAAAAAAAAAGACACAAAGCACAGAGAGAGAGGGAAACAGACACAGGGGTTAGAGACTGGGGAGAGGCTCGCAATGGGTGCCAAAGGCGCTTATCAGGGGGCTTGCGATGAGCGCTGAAGGTGAACATTGAGAACCACGAAAGTTGTGGGTTGCCAAGGCCTGCAATAAGCGGCAAAGCCACTCAATGTGGGGCTCGCAATGAGCGCCAAAGGCACTCATCGCGAGGCCCATACAGTAGATGGAGGGAGAGGCTTACAATGAGCACCGAAGGCATTCATGTTATAAAGCTAATACAAGTTAATACGTTTTATTTAAATAATAATAAAAAATATTGGCACTGTAGCTACCATAACTTAAATGTATGTTCTAAAGCTTTAACCTATACCATGACACTGTGGCCTAATCACATATATAGTTGTGAGCGTACGAGTCGTTGCTCACGCTTGCGGGCTCGCGTAGCGAGCCCGCAAGAACTGCGTCCCTCGCGAAGCGAGGGACGCAGTTCGCCGCAAATGCGGGTCCTCGCAAAGCGAGGGCCCGCATTTGCGGTTGTGGAGGCTCAACGTCGGCTGTGTTAACACACACATACACACACACGACTTTTTTAACAGAATAAACCCAACCGCCCAGCCAACAAAAACCCAACAACGTCCCCGCAAATGCGGATCCTCGCGAAGCGAGGGTCCGCATTTGCGGTGGTGGGAGCATCCCAAAATCGGCTGTGTTAACACACACATACACACACACACAACTTCATAACAAAAAAACCTCAAAGTCGCCTCACACCCGCTTACACCCAGACAAACAGACGCAAGACTTAACAAAAAAACAGTAAAAAAGGCCCTTCACACGTTCTTAACACACATACATCGTCGTACACGTAAAAGCGAACTGCGTATATCGCAAAAAAATACGGCAACATCGCAAAAAAATACGGCCGCATCGGAAAAAGATACGGCCGTGAAAGACCCATTCCAACCGCCGCGCATCAAAACATCACAAACAGAAGAAATAAACACAACAAACACATAAAAAGCTTACTTACAGCACGGGGGGGCATCCGGCACCTCCAAAAGTTCATTTACACGTCCATTTAAGTCCAAAACAAAGAGTTTAAACGGCCGAAAATCGGCTAAGCGAGAGAAAAAATGGCCGCCGAACAAAACGAAAACGAGGCTCCAGACGTAACTACACTACACTTACTCGCAATAATGAAACACATACTATGCGGAACGGATCACACTCATATTAAACACCATTTTAACCACTACTACGCATAAAATGGCGGATGGAACGCAAATTGGAAGCTTGAACGCAAATAGCGCATGCGTATTGCGTTCTAACGGTCTAACTTTCCAGAATGTTCTACAAGTTTATAAATACTGCCTATTTGACAGAGAAAAATACATTTCTCCTCAGGTGATGAACAGAGTGACTTCAGACATAACTGCTGCTAAAACTTGAGAAGATAATTTACTACTTTACATTGTGCAAATTACAACTGAGAGGTAAGCAATAATATATTACATTTTATTATCAAGACAGGACATCAAAAAAAAAAATTAAATAAGAAAAAGAGGTTTATGTATACTGACAAGTGACACGCACATTTATGTGTATAATGTATACTGACAAATGACACGCACATTTATGTGTATAATGTATACTGACATGTGACACGCACATTTATGTGTATAATGTATACTGACATGTGACACGCACATTTATGTGTATTGCCCCTGCAACAAAATTATCTTAAAACAAACTAATTAAACAACTACATTTAAATTACATTAGAAAAAAATAAGTTGGGACTATTAAAATATGACTCATGTATACTGATATGTGACACGCACATATATGTGTATCATCTATAGTCACATGTCACACACACATTTATGTATGTTGGCCAAAAATACAAATAAGGTTAATTTAACAATTAAAATATGATTCATGTATAGTGATATGTCACACGCACACAAAAAAATTACTTTCAACTATGGAAATGTGCTTCATGTATGTGACATATGTGTGTAGCCCACACCAAAAAATAATGTTAATTCAAATTAATTACAGAAGTATATTTCAATGAAATTAATTTACTGCAATTCAATAGATCACCTAAAGCTCAATCTTTCTACTTTTTTTCATATTCAAACAGACTCTGCATAAACAGCGTCTCTCAACAATTTGCACCGTGCATTGTGAAGCACAATCCCTTTTAAAGAACACCAACAAAGAAGAAGAGGTAAGATACAAAAATACTTTGGCCCTCATTCAATTGCAATTTGGTCAATTGAATAGGGCTCTAAATGAGCACATAACATATTTTTTTAAAGAAGTTTTTAGTTAGTAATTATCTATCCAAAAGCAAGGTTTTCACTGACTAAAAACTTCTTTAAAAAAAATATGTTCTGTGCTTATTTAGAGCTCTATTCAATTGGCCAAATTGCAATTGAATGAGGCCCTTTAAATGCTGAAAAGGCCATGCTTTGTTAAATACAAATAAAAAATTCTATAATTCACTATTTCACTTTATTTTTCAAACAGACACTACAAGAAGACCGGCGGATTAAGATTGGCAGGAGGGGACCCTCTGTCATTCCACACTTCAATCAAGGTAAAGTATTTAAGTATAAAAAAGAACCGAACCATGAGCCTTATTCAATTGTGAGTTGGCCAATTGAATAGGGCTTTATATAAGCACATAATAGATTTTTTAGACAGACATTTTTAGTTACTGAACTTCTAACCACAATCAAGGTCTTCACTAACTAAAAACTTCTGTCAAAAAATGTTTTATGTGCTTATATAGAGCCCTATTCAATTGGTCAAAACGCAATTGATTCAGGACCTAAATATGTTTAATGGGCGAGGGCCTCATTCAAATGTGATTTGCCCATTTCAATAGGGCTCTATATAAGCACAGAGCATATTTTTGAACAGAAGTTTTTAGTTAAAAACTTCTGTAAAAAAAGATGCTCTGTGCTCATATTGAGCCAAATTCCATTGCGAAAAACCAAATTCAATGAGGCCCTCACAATATAACAAATCCAGCAACCAAAGGCCCTCATTCAATTGATATTTTGGACAATTCAATAGGGCTCGAAATAAGCACATTTAGAACCCTATTGAATTGGCCAAACTGCAATTGAATGAGGGCCAAAGGATGCAACATATGGTACACACAAACTGGTACACACAAAACAGGATTGTAACAAACACATAGCAAACTAAATTCATATTCTTTTTGTTTAACAACCTATAACCATTAGAAAAAACACTACATAAGTATAACAAAAGTGGTGCCCATCAAACAGGATTGTACGAAAACTCACACAAACACATAGCAAACTACATTTAAATTCTTATTTAATGTTTAACAACCTATAAGCCTTAGAAAGAAGCCTAAATAAGCATACCAACATTGGTGCGCACCAAACAGGATTGTATGAAAACTCACACAAACACATAGCAAACTACATTTAGATTCTTATTTTATGTTTAACAACCTATTAGCATTACAAAACAACATTAATAAGCATACCAACAGTGGTGCGCACCAAATAGGATTGTATGAAAACTCACACAAACACATAGCAAACTACATTTAGATTCTTATTTAATGTTTAACAACCTATAAGCCTTAGAAAGAAGCCTAAATAAGCATACCAACAGTGGTGCGCACCAAAGAGGATTGTATGAAAACTCACACAAACACATAGCAAACTACATTTAGATTCTTATTTTATGTTTAACAACCTATTAGCATTACAAAACAACATTAATAAGCATACCAAGAGTGGTGTGCACCAAACAGGATTGTATGAAAACTCACACAAACACATAGCAAACTACATTTAGATTCTTATTTTATGTTTAACAACCTATTAGCATTACAAAACAACATTAATAAGCATACCAAGAGTGGTGTGCACCAAACAGGATTGTATGAAAACTCACACAAACACATAGCAAACTACATTTAGATTCTTATTTAATGTTTAACAACCTATAAGCCTTAGAAAGAAGCCTAAATAAGCATACCAACAGTGGTGCGCACCAAACAGGATTGTATGAAAACTCACACAAACACATAGCAAACTACATTTAGATTCTTATTTTATGTTTAACAACCTATAAGCCTTAGAAAGAAGCCTAAATAAGCATACCAACAGTGGTGCGCACCAAAGAGGATTGTATAAAAACTCACACAAACACATACCAAACTACATTTAGATTCTTATTTTATGTTTAACAATCTATAAGCCTTAGAAAAAGGCCTAAATAAGCATACCAAAAGTGGTGGGCACCAAACGGGATTGTTGAAAAACAAAGAAATAATGTCATTTTTTAGTTCATACAAATACATTCAAATAAAATTACATTTTCATTTTTATTTTATATCAGATACTGCGTCAAGAACATCGGACCAGGAGTTTCAACTGAGGACCAGACCAGCGGACGAGGACTTTCAACAGAGGACCAGACCATTGGACGAGGACTTTCAACAGAGGACTACACCATTGGACGAGGACTTTCAACAGAGGACTACACCATCGGACGAGGACTTTCAACAGAGGACCAGACGATTGGACGAGGACTTTCAACACAGGACCAGACCATCAGACGAAGGCTTTCAACACAGGACCAACAAAGATTCTGCTTCAAATCAAACTTCAACCAAGGTACAGTATAACAAGTAAAAAAAGAGAAAAATTTATTAATATTCTTCTTTAATGTTTAACCACCTATAAGCTTTAGAAAAAAGCCTACAGAAGCATACCAAAATTGCGGCGCACCAAAAAGGATTGTAGAAAAACACAGAAATAATGCCATTTTTTCATTAATACAAAGACATTCAAATAACATAACATTTTCATTTTTATTTTATAACAGATACTGCGTCAAGAACATCGGAACAGGAGTTGGAACTGAGGACCACACCAGAGGACGAGGACTTTCAACAGAGGACTACACCATCGGACAAGGACTTTCAACACAGGACCAGACCATCGGACGAAGGCTTTCAACACAGGACCAACAAAGAATTTTGCTTGAAATCAAACTTCAACCAAGGTACAGTATAAAAAGTAATATCTATCATCTATCTCTTATTTGTCTTTTAGGGCCAATAATCTTTAACAGTAAATACAAACTTCAATGTAAACTTAAAAAATAAATTGGCATAGTCCAAAAAAGTCTAAAAGCACAGAATCTATACAATTTGTCATTGTAACATTCCAGTCCTAAACCCTAATTTAATTGCCATTTGACAAATTGAATAGTGCTGTAAATAAGGACATAACATCTTATCGAAAATACCTTTTTAGTTACTGAAACACTTGCTTTTGGATACATGTTTAATAAATAAAAATTTCTTAAAATAATTATCTGATGGCCTTATTTTGACTTTTATTCAATTGACCGCATTGAAATTGATTAAGTATAAAATGTTAACACACTATTGATAACTATTTGTCATGAAAAACAACTTAACATCTCAAAATAAACTAATGGTACATTATGTTATTTTTACAGATTAACATGGCTGATAACGAGAGTAAACAAGAAAAGAAAAGACGCCAAGCTAGAGAACGACGACAGAGAGCAGACAGCCAGCAGACACCGGAGAAGAAGGAAATTCGACGAGAAAAAGAACGCAAAAGAATTGCAAGCAAAAGACTGTCACTTGCAGAAATTAAAGATATGTCAAAAAAAGCAACAAAGAAAATAAAGCATTTACAACCTCTTGCTCAAACATCAGATGACATTTTACCAGAAAAAATACAAGAGATACCAAAAAAAGCAACAAAGAAAACAAAGCATTTAGAACCGTTTCATGAAACATTACATGACATTTTACCTCAAACAATACAACATATACCAAGAAAAGCAACGAAAAAAACAAAACATTTAGAACCTGTTGTTGAAACATTATATGACATTTCACCTGATGAATATGAAAGTCAAAATCCTATATGCTTTGCAAATTGTCCTCTACTCAAGTCTTTAGCAGTAGAGGTTCATAGTTGTGGCGACATGACTACTCAATGTCAGTTTTGTGAGGCTTATTATTTTAAACAGGAGAGACCCAGAGATGGACAATTTATTAGTTGTTGTCAAAAAGGCAAGTTCAAACTTCCAGAAAGGAAAGAATTTCCAATTTATTTACAAAATATTATGACTGAACCTACTTTTCCAAACTACAAAAATTTTAAGACAAACATAAGATCCTACAATAGTGCCATATCCTTTGCATCCATGGGGGCAACATTAGCTGCTAATGTACCAGGACATGGTCCTTACTGTTTTAAAGTCCAAGGACAAATTTATCATCGCACTTCCCATTTACATCCAGAGGAAGGAAATAAAAAAATTCGCTCAACTATATGTCCTAGATACAATGAAAGCTGTTGACCAACGTATGCAGATGGAAGAAAATAAAAAATGCTTACCCACTGTTTTCATAGAGCTAAATAACATTATGGACAACAATCCCTACAGTAAAGCTTATAAAAAATTGGCAGAAGTAGAAAATGAACAACTACTTCATGCACAAACACATCAATTACCAATGCCGAAGGTTAATATGGTGCTTAAAAGAGACAGACATACTGATAAACGTCGTTATAACTTGCCAACAACAAATGAGGTTGCAATGGTGTTTCAGAATGATAAAGGAGAACCACCATTTCAAAGAGACATTCGAATATATCCTAGAAATGAGGACCAACCGTTTATTAATATGAGTATCTTAAGTCCAAATTTAGATCCAATGACATATCCCATCTTTTTCCCACACGGAGAAGCAGGTTGGCAACCAAAATTAACTCTTCCCAGTTACCCAAATGCTAAAGCCAGAATCCGAAATAATGTTTCTATGCTTGAATTTAAAGTAGCTCAAATTGCCATTCGCAATGTATTTAATCCAATTTTATGTGGTGGGAAACTAACACAACAATGGATTATTGATTCATATTTGCAAGTTGAGGCAAATAATTTAAACTTTATCAAATATCAACAAGATAAACTCCGTGTAGAACAATATTCTGGACTCATGGACTATGTTGCTGACGTGGCTACAAGCAGAGACATGACAGCTGGCAAAGCCATCATTTTACCATCTTCCTTTCAAGGATCTCCTCGGAATATGAGAGAAAGATACAATGATGCTATGGCTATTGTGACAAAATTTGGCAAACCCGATCTATTTGTGACATTTACATGTAATCCACAATGGCCAGAAATTACACTAAATCTACTTCTTGGACAAACTGCTTCAGATCGACCAGATTTAGTAGCCAGAGTTTTTAAGATTAAATTAAATGAATTAATACATGACTTCACTATAAATCAGTTATTTGGCAAATGTCTTGCTTATGTATATACCATTGAATTTCAAAAAAGAGGCCTTCCACATGCACATCTTCTCATAATACTTCAAGAAAAAGATAAATTAGATACTTCAGACAAAGTGGATGCAGTCATTGTTGCTGAACTACCAGATCCAGAACTATATGGTAGACTATATGAGATTGTTACTCATCGCATGATTCATGGACCCTGTGGTGACCTTAATCCACAATCACCATGTATGGAAAATAATAAATGTTCCAAAGAATTTCCAAAAGATTATAGAGACAAAACCTATGCCAATTGTGATGGATATCCACTTTATAAAAGAAGAGAAGGAGATAGTGCCATTATTCGTGGAAAAAAAGTGGACAATAGATATGTAGTACCCTACAATCCACATTTACTCATGAAGTACAACGCCCACATCAACGTAGAAGCCTGCACTTCCATCAAATTCATTAAATATGTCTACAAATATATTTACAAAGGTTATGATGCAGCTAATGTAGTCGTCAAAAGTGCAGACAACCCTGAAAGTAGTGAGTTAGTACATGATGAACTTGCATCTCATGTAGATGCTCGCTATGTCAGTGCGCCAGAAGCTATGTGGCGGCTTTTAAAATTTGAAATGCATGATAGATCACATGCAGTATATAGGTTAGCAGTACATTTGCCACAACGACATTTAGTCTATTTCCATGCTGGAAATGAAATGAATGCATTGGCCCAAAGTGAAGATCGTCACACTACACTAACTGCATGGTTTGCATTAAATTCCACTGATGCTGAAGCAACACAATACTTATATATTGAAATTCCATATCACTATGTTTTTGTGAATGGATTATGGAGACCAAGAAAAACCAGAGGCAATAAAATTATTCCAAGAATTTACACAGTCAGTCCAAGAGATGTGGAACGTTTTTGCTTACGGATATTACTTTTAAATGTTTCTGGAGCACAAAGTTTTGAACACTTAAGAACTGTTAATGACATTGTATATGAATCCTTCCATTTAGCTGCAAGACATAGAAACTTACTCGCTGATGATACAGAGTGGGAAAGATGTTTAGAAGAAGCAGCACAATGTCAAATGCCACGACAGATGAGAGAACAATTTGCTTTTATTTGTATCTTCTCAAATGCTCCAAATGCATTAGCTTTGTGGGAGACTTTTAAAAGTAATATGGCTGAAGACTTTATGCGACGATACAATGAACCCATTGCACACTTAAAAGCGTTAATGGAAATCCAAGAAGTCTTTTTAACTCATGGATTAAGTTGTGCAAGTTTTAATTTGCCTGATCCAGGTCTTATAGATGACATTAACTTTGAAGACTATGACATTCAACTACAAGCAGAAAGAACAGAAGAAAGACTTGCAACTTTTAAATACACTACAATTGCAAGCATTTCATGCCATTAAAAATGCTATAGATGATGACATGGTGACAGAGCGTTATTTCTATCTTGATGGACCTGGCGGATCAGGAAAAACATATTTGTACAATTTATTAATGAGTTCAGTACGAGCACAAGGAAAAATAGCAATGGCGTTTGCCACTACTGGAATTGCTGCACTTTTATTAGAAGGTGGAAGAACTGTTCATAGTGGATTTAAACTGCCAGTGCCTATTTTAGAAAATTCTGTGTCAGATATTCGCATGACATCCTTACAAGCAAAGAAATTGAAGAAATGTAAATTAATTATAATAGATGAGGCCACAATGATGTCATGCTATGCCCTCCAATGTATTGACCGTTTGCTTCGTGAAGTCATGGAGAATATTTTTCCATTTGGTGGAAAGGTAATGTTGTTGGGTGGCGATTTCAGACAAACATTACCTGTCGTTGTACATGGAAATCGAACTGACATTATCGAAACATGTATAAAGTCAAGTACAGTATGGAAACATTTTACCCATCTTCAACTGCAACAAAATATGAGATCAGAAGGCCAAACTGATTTCAATGATTGGCTTATTAAAATTGGAGAAGGCAGAACAGAAAAAATACTACATTTACCTGACGACACTGTAGAGATCCCACCTCATATGATTTGTCAACAAGATATTATATCGGCTATATTTGAAGGGAGCATAAATAACGAAGAATATTCCGAGCTTGCCAACCAAGTCATACTGACGTGTAAAAATAAAGATGCATTAATCCTCAATAATGAAATCTTAAAAAAAAATTATGCACCACAAGAATATTCCGAGCTTGCCAACCAAGTCATACTGACGTGTAAAAATAAAGATGCATTAATCCTCAATAATGAAATCTTAAAAAAAAATTATGCACCACAAAGAAATTATCACAGTGCTGATTCTGTACTTGCTGATGACAATGAAAGTCAGGCTAACTTTTCGACTGAATTCATAAACTCTTTAACTCCTTCTGGAATGCCACCACATATTTTGCAGCTAAAGAAAGGTGCAATTATCATGTTACTGCGAAATATGAACCCCAAAAAAGGCCTATGCAATGGCACAAGATTAATTGTTCAACAATTAAAGGACCATTTTATAGATGCTGAAATTTTAACTGGGATCCATAAAGGAGAGAGAGTTTTCATACCAAGAATAGATTTAGCACCAAGTGAAAGTAGTCTCCCTTTTATACTTCAAAGAAGACAATTTCCCATTATTATGGCATTTGCCATGACCATTAATAAATCACAAGGTCAAACTTTCAAATCTGTGGGTATTTTCTTGGAAGAACCAGTTTTTGCACATGGTCAATTGTACGTTGCGTTGTCACGGTGCAAAAATCCACAGGCTATTAAAGTTTACATTGAAAACAATGAAAGTCAAGGTGATTTATTAGAAGATGGACGTATTTTTACTAAAAACATTGTCTACTATGAAGTACTATAACTTTGAAGGATACAAATTAAAGATGCCAAGATTTTTTTAAAGCATTGCAAAATACATAACAATTGGTTGTTTAATTCAGTCATAATTAATGGAAGTCATGTTTATGAATGATTTGCCTCACAAAATACTTGCCTTGCATTGTTAGTAAAAATTATGTTAAAATGTTAAGTCACTATGTTAATGTTTCTAATGTTACAAGTTTAAAAAATATATTTTCAAGTTATTTCATTCAACAGATTACAAAGTGGATGTTAAGAGGTCAAGCACCTTTTAAGTCACAATGTAAATATTGTCTGTTATCTTAAGATTACTACCTACATTAATGTTTATCGCCAGTTTATGTGCTCAGTAATAAATTACTTTAATTACATACGTTTTAAGAAGAGTTTTACTGTATGCCTTCCTCTACATTCAATGTATATTCCAGTTAACAATTATTGTGATAGAAATTGAATTTTAATACTGATTAATTTAAATGTCAATTGTTTTTACATTTAAATGTTAATACTTTTAATAAAAAATTAGGTTACAAAATGTATTCACTATGTTCCTGTTTATAATGTTCAAAATTATACCAATGTTTTGTCAACTTCTAAACTTACATAAAAAATAAAGTTCAAGTTTAAAAATATATACTTTGATGGTTATTGCTTACATATAGTTTAAACTTCATGTTAAAATTCCCGACATTTAAAGAAGGCTTTTTACTTTTTGCTTTCCTATTCATTCAATGTATATTAAAGTTAACAATTCTTCAGATACTAATTACATTTTAAAAAACCATTACATCAACATTTTACAAAAATACACGTTCATATTCAAATACTTACAAGTGTCAAAAATATATGTTAATAACTAAACAACTTGACAAACATATACATCACATTGCCGTCATTTTTTGACGGGCAAGTCGCTAGTAGCCAATAAAATGCAATCATTATGTTTATTAAATGTGTTCTTAAGCAAAACTTACAGACTTACATAAAGTAGATTCTCAGTTATCCGGCACCCACGGAGATTAGTAGTTGCTGGATAAATGTAGTTTATGGTTGCTTGAGGGTCACTCTTATAAAAGGCCTAGATGAGCTGCACATAGGATGCTCTGCTTAGTATATTTGACAGTGAGGGCTGTTCTAGCAGCAGCAGCTTTCACTTCTCACTTACATACAGGTACGTTCGGCTGGAGGGTGCAGTGCTAAACTTGGGGAAAATAACACCAACACTGCCCTGGCTCAGTCACTCATGCCTGTCGGCTTTCAGGGAAAAAAGTATAGCTGAGACATATGGTGGATGATATCTAGGTGCCTGTAAGCATTTTGTTGCATGACAACCTGGCTCCTGGCATTTGTTAAGCCCTGTAACATTGTATTTTTATTTAAAGTACAGTATTCAATGTGTTTTCTGGTTGCTCAAGATTTCTGCTTGCTTGAGTTCTGATTAACTGAGATTCTCCTCTGTCTTCCTCATTCTCCTCCCTGAATAAATCTGGCTGCTCAGGCAGACTTTCTTCTTCCTTTTCTCTCTCCTGTACAGGCTCCTGTTCTATGCTTTGCATAGCAGCTTCCTGCAGACATTGTTCTTCACTCAGAACAGCACTTTGTGTATGCATTTCCTGGAGGTTAGTGTCAGTCACTTCTGCAACAGCTTCCCTCTTTAACCAAGTGTGTCTCCAGATCAGAGAAATCAGTCACCCTTGCTTCCCTCTGCTTCAGGGAATATTCTGTCTCTTGTAGCTTGGAGGAGGGGTAGTGATTTCTGCTTCTCTCTGAGACAAACTATTAGTGAGGAGATCTCACTCCTTCGGGTTTGCTATTGTGAGGCAGCTCCTGCACAAATTGCTCTTTCAAATACATGGGAGGACTCTTCCTCTGCTACAGAATAGAAATCTGTGCCTTCTTCCCATAGGACACATTACTGTCTCCGAAAGCATACCTCCTCCATGCATCAATGTCAGGTTTGTTCAGTGTGACTGAGATTGATTCAATCTTTGCTTCTTGTTGTGCTTGTCTCTTCTCTTGTCTCTACTTGTCCAGGGAGCTCTGTATTATGGCCACCTGAGACAGAGAGCTGTTGGGATACTTCACAATTTTAATGGGACCTATTCTCATGCTCTGCTTCGGATGTCAGGGAAAGGATTGGATTGGGTTCAAATCTTCCCCAGTGTCTTGATCAACATTATTTATACTGAGGTTAGGTTTTCATCCAGAGAATGACAACACCTTGTCCTTCACTCTTTTATCATTGTCACACAACATTAGACACCTTTTTATATAGGTTCCTTTTTCAACTCCTTGACAGGGAACTGCATCATGTTCTTGGCTAGATAAGCATGTCACTTGAGTAGTGATAACTTTCAGGATCCCAAAAACCATCACTGTCATATTTATCCAAAAGACAGAAAGGTCTCTGCGGAAGCTCCTTTATGTCCAGTAGCTCTTACTTGGTATAACAATGCAGTGGCTTACTGTCTAAAAACTTCCTTAAGTCGAAACTCTGTGCACTGGTCCCCTGATAACTCCAACTGTCAAGGATCTCTCTTTTCATGTCATCATAATTATTTGTCCATTTCTGCATCTATAACAATGTAGGCTTTCTGAGCTTCACTAGATGCAGTGCCTTGCAAAAGTATTCACACCCCTTGGCATTTTTCTTGTTTTGTTGCCTCACAACCTGGAATTAACATGGATTGCATCATTTATTTTACAGAACATGCCCACGGCTTTGAAGATGTTTTTTTTTTATTGTGAAGCAAATAACAAATAGGACAAAATAACAGAAAAATTCAATGTGCAAAACTATTCACCCCCATAAAGTCAATACTTTGTAAAGCCACCTTTTGCGGCAATCACAGCTCCAAGTTGCTTTGGATAAGTCTCTATGAGCTTGCAACATCGTATCACTGGGATTTTTGCCTATTCCTCCTTGCAAAACTGCTCCAGCTCTTTCAAGTTGGATGATTTGCGCTTGTGAACAGCAATCTTTAAGTCTGACCACAGATTTTCTATTGGATTGAGGTCTGGGCGGTGACTAGGCCATTCTAACACATATACATGTTTCCCCTTAAACAACTCAAGTGTTGATTTAGCAGTGTGTTTGGGGTCATTGTCCTGCTGGAAGGTGAACCTCTGTCCTAGCCTCAAATCATGCACAGAGTGGTACAGGTTTTGCTCAAGAATATCTCTGTATTTAGCACTATCCATCTTTCCCTCAACTCTGACCAGTTTCCCAGTTCCGGCTGCTGAAAAACATCCCCACAGCATGATGCTGCCACCACCATGTTTCACTGTGGTGATGGTGCTCTTTGGGTGATGTGATGTTTTGGGTTTGTGCCAGACATAGCATTTTCTTTGATGGCCGAAAAGTTAAATTATAGTCTCATCAGTCCAGAGCACCTTTCTCCATACATTTTGGGAGTCTCCCACATGCCGTTTCGCAAACTCAAAATGTGCCATTTTGTTTTTTGCTGAAAGTAATAGCTTTCTTCTGGACACTCTGCCATAAAGCCCAACTCTATGGGGCATACGGCTTATTGTAGTCCTATGTACAGATACTCCAGTCTCTGCTGGGGAACTCTTCAGCTCCTCCAGGGTTACCTTAGGTCTCTGTGCTGCCTCTCTGATTAATGCCCTCCTTGCCCGGTCCTTGAGTTTTGGTGGGCTGCCGTCTCTTGGCAGGTTTGTTGTTGTGCCATGTTCTTTCCATTTGGTTATGATAGATTTGATGGTGCTCCTGGGGATCATCAAAGATTTGGATTTTTTTAACCTAACCCTGACTTGTACTTCTCAACAACATTGTCCCTTACTTGTTTGGAAAGTTCCTTGGCAGTGTTTGGTTAGTGATGCCTCTTGCTTAGGTGTAGGGGCCTTTCAAAAAAGGGGTGTGAATGTAATGACAGATCATGTGACACTTAGATTGCACACAGGTGGACATGAATTCACTAATTATGGGACTTCTGAAGGTAATTGGTTGCAGCAGAGCTTTTTATGGGCTTCATAACACAGGGGGTGAATACATTCGCACATGTGAATTTTCTGTTTTCTATTTTAAAAAAATAGTTTTATGTATATATTTTTCTCATTTCACTTCACCAATTTAGACTATTGTGTTCTGATCTATCACATAAAATTCAGATTAACAGAACATTGAACTTAAGGCTGTAATTTAACAAAATAGGTAAAACGTCAAGGGGAGTGAATACTTTTGCAAGGCACTGTAAGTAAGGGGTAATGATATTAACCAGTGGCTTTTGGTGAAGATTCCCTAGTGGCAATTATTTCAAAACTCAGGATGTAAGCTTCCACATCATCTTCTCTAGTAATTTTCTGGCCCTATGTTTTGCTACAAGTACTCTTAGTTCTCCCAAGGGAGCTTACTACTGAGCAACTTTAGTAGCCAGTAATTTGTTAAATTAATTTTGTTTTTGATTGTTCTCCAGCTTAGCTGCTGTAGCTAGCATTAAGGCCTTTACTGCTTCTTTCATGCTAAGGAAGGCATGGGCTGTCTTCAAAACCTAGACAATGTAATGCCTCTTCCCAAATTTATGTGACAAGTTACCTTCTCTTCTCTATTTGTGGCCATATTTCCAGGACCTTTAAGTAAGGAACATCAACACAGGAGACTGAATAATGTGATATTGTAACGTAGTGGACCTGATTAAAATGCTCCAGGAGTTAACTTTTTCATATCTGCTTCAGACCTCCTGTGGAAAAAAAGGTAAACAATATGTGGCTCACACAAATCTGTGGGAGCACTCTGTTACTATATAGTATTATATATACATGTAAAAATTGTAACAGGGTTATATACATGGTATATGTGAGTAGCAGACTCTGCAGAGCCCTCTATCCACAAGGAAATTATGTACTTAAAACTCCTGCAACAGCCTAATTAACCCAGCTGAGCTTTGCCTTTAAGGGCTGCTAAGTAACTAGCATAACCCAGCTGAGCTTTGTCTTTAAGAGTTGTTAAGTTGAGGCAGTTGAGTCTGGGCTGAAAGAAGACAGAGAGACAGTTTTTATGCAGTCTGGAGTTTAGACTCACAACAGTATTGGATTCCTAAAACAAACAAGGATCAAAGCCGGTATTAAAGCACATTTTATGGGACTATGTAAGCTAGAGCTTCAAAAGAAGCTAAGAATTTATTTTATGTTTTTTGTTTGCTTTTGTATGATTTATATAACTGCCAAGCCTCAGTAAAAGTCTAAGAAACATTGAAAGGCCTCCTGTGTTCCTCCATTGTGCTTTCCTCTATTTTAAGTTCCGGAAAATAGGGCACTGACCCTAAGAGTGACAATTGCTTTGCCACAACATATATGTTTTTTCAGGCACTCAAATGCTCCTATATTCATCCAAAAATCCAATATTAATTACAACATTTTAAAAAGCAGACAGAAATAGACAAGGTTGGGCAAGTCCTTTGCTAAAACAAGTGCTAGTGAATATTCTGGAAAGGGACAAAAATGACATTGATCACCAGAATTGGAGTTACCTGATGTTTAAATGAAAGGTGCCTCCCCTTCTAAAAAATAATTGATTTGCACCTCTTCAGCTTCTGCCATCATCACTGCTCAGTAAAGGTAAAGTTCTGGCTACATTTTTAAAATCAGATTATTACAATTTTAGTTCATTCCTATGGAAACATGTATTCTATATTCATCTGATTCAGTTTCCGTCCATTTCTCAGGAATGGATTAATGAGAAATATAGAGGTATGGTTGTATATAGTACATACGTATAGCCATGACATGGAAAAGGGTATGAGAATAAAGGCAATGTGGAAAATATAAAAGTTTAACACTTTTATCCTTAAGTCTATTCACTAAGACAGGTTCAAATAAAATATATAAAACCATAAATATTAGTGACATATTTGGCTATAATTATTAACCCTCCAGGGGGAAAAATAGCTACCAATTTTAGATAATATCATTTGGTTAGCTAACTAATAAGAATAATGTCAAAAGCAGTGCTAAGCAACAATATGCATGTGAACAAAGTATTTATTATTTTATTAATATTGTTTATTTGTAATGCACCAACATACTCCATATCGCTATACATGGGTTACGATCAAGGCAAAAACAATAGCAATATTAACACATTGCAAATGATGGAGGGCCCTGTCTTTGAGCTTAGAATCCAGTGTCCAAAGTGCTTTCTCCAAAGCACCATGTCAGATTGAAAATTTACAAACTTACAATCTAAAGCACTTTTTTCTAGAATTTTGTTAAACTCACATACATTAACAAAAAAAAAATCTTGTATTTGCCAATGTGTTATAAACTGAGGTTTTACGCGTATTGACCTCTTAATACTCTTTATGCAGTAGCATCATATAAATGACTGTACACAATCGACTAATTAATCTATATAGAAATGTATCACTCCTCAGAGTAGCAAAAGGGCAGTTACACGGATTTACTCCCTTTAGCTGATCTTTCCATGAATCCATATACACATTATTTTTCTACAAGTAAAACTGTAATCTGTAAAGATATCTTATGTAGAAAGTACAGTGACTGCAAATTAATACAATTATTTAGAAACAGGTTTATGATGTAATGAGAAGTGTGACTTTATGTCAGAAATTGAAAGGGCATAAGAACCCAGATGAAACCTTAATCGTCAAATACAGCTGGAATGTGACTACCCGTCTCTAGTGCATCTCACATCATTCCAGGATTTACTATGGGGAAATTCTCACCATATCTCAGCCCTTCTCATCTCAGGTATGAACATGCTTATTAAATTCCCCCCCAAGAGTTTGCTTGTCCATATATAAAGTGATTTAAGCTATGCAATATTAATTGTCCGTCTCTGTATTGCTTTTCTGTCCCATTTTATGTCTCTCTAGAAACATGAGTCAGGAGCATATTTCTGGCACATTACCTGTAGAGATTTAAGTATATATTAATGTATTTTTATTTCCTTTACATTGGAAAAGTTATAACATAGAATGAAGAGAATACTGACTCTGCTAGAGATGCCTCCTAACATTTTCTATAGGAAATGTGCCTATATGAATTTGCCTAGAGTTAGATTGGTGAGTATGAAACCATAAAGAGTGCTATTATAAAACATTGTGTAAAGTGGATTCTTGTTTGATTTGAAACTCTCTTCAACACTTGATCTCTGTTGACATAAAAAAGATAAAAACACTATCTATTTACAACATTATAAAACCAAAAATTAATGAGACACACCCTATACCTGTATTCTCACAAAAAGTCATGTAAGCAATTTAAATATACTTTAACAACTAGATGCAATACAACATATGTAACATAAGTAGAGAGAAAGCACTGAAAGCATTGTTTACAATAAATTTAATATAATTTAGATTGCCTTCTTGAATTTTACAAGAAAACCACCCCAGACAGCTCCAAGTGAATAGAACTTACAATGCAGTTCATTTCTCTTTGATAACTGTAACAATAGATTGCTTGTTGCCAACAAATAAAGCAATCAAATAAAAGCACTGCAAACTAATAGACTTCCTGAAGATATATAGTACTTTTGTTTCCTTAATAGTTTCTACTAAACTAATAATGAAAGTATTTCTGCAATGAAGGGAAAAAAAATACTCTATGCAACAGATAGTGGTCTCGGTCTTTCAGTAAATTAAAAGATTACTGTAGATCAGGAAAAAACATGTTTCTGAAGCTTGTGCTTGTAATGCATGTAAGAAATGAACAACATTTTTAGGTAATATCATTATTTTAGGAGATGCTGGCTGTGCCATGTTTATGTCTTCCACACATCTTGCTGGCTTAGGGCCTCATTCAAATGTGATTTGGCCAATTGAATAGGGCTCTATATAAGTACATATATTTTTTTACATAAGTTTTTAGTTAGTGAAGACCTAGGCCCTTATTTAATTTTAATTTGGCCAATTTAATAGGGCTCTAAATAAGCACATAACTTATTTTTTAAAGAAGTTTTTATGTTTAAAAAAATATATATATGTTATGTGCTTATTTAGAGCCCTATTCAATTGGCCAAATCACAATTAAATGAGGGCCCTTGATTTTAGATAGAATATCACTAACTAAAAAACTTCTAAAAAAAATATGCTATGTGCTTATATAGAGCCCTATTCAATTGGACAAATGACAATTGAATGAAGCCCTAGGACTGCAGAAAATTACCAAATTGCAACTGAATGAGGGCCTCTGTGTTTGCCTTTTCTTTGATTTTGCCCAGGTGAGTAGCTATATAATATTCATTATAGTAATGCTCAACCTGCGTGAACCTGAATGTTACTGCAATCCTGGCTTGTTTACCTGTAACTATTGTACTAACTTTACCACTGTCACGACAGGCCAATTTGGGGAACCACGCTCACCCCAAATCTCTCTCTCTCTACGGTCGCAACTTTTTGTTCAGATCTCGACACCAGCAGACACTTCAGATGACAGTATCATTACTGCAGAGACAGGCACCATCAGACCCCTATTCTTAGGATCTAAGAATCACACCCATGTACCTTGGATTAGTACAAGCAGACTCTGACACAACCTGTGTTTAGTGTGTCCAAAGTCAGACTAGCCACTTCTTTATTGTAACAGAGATATCTATAAAAACAGAAAAATTACACAAAACACCAGACCTTCCCCAGTTCTAGCCCATCCTCCTAGGCAAATCGCTTGCTATCCCTCCTCACCCACATGATTTCCAGATGTATAGAGGCATCTGGCTTTCTTCTAATTACACCTTTTTTTTCTCCTCTTACAGAGCGTAGCGAGCCCGCGGCCCTTGCGTAGCGAGGGCTGCGGGCGAGGGCCTCGGTTGCTGGCATGGAGCGCCGAACGTGCTCCTTGCCAGCAACTGCGACCCTCACAAATATTACATTCAAACGCAAACAACCACACAGCAAGCGCAACCACGCAAACACGACACACCAACTACGACCCTCGCAAACTTTACCTCGCAACGCAAACAACATGCGAAACATGTTGTCACACATTACGACCTCGCAACAATCGAACGCAACTCGCGAACATTACAAAATTCAAAACACAATAAATACACACAGCACATACATAAAAAGCTTACCTACAGCAAGAGAGAGCATCCAGGACCTCAAAAAAACAACTTACACCTTCATTTAACTCAAAATAAAAATAGTTTATACACTAAAAAATTAGCTAAGCTAGAGAAAAAATGTCCGCCAGACAAAACGAAAACTAGGCTACAGCACTCCAAACACGCAAAACACCACAAGAAACTCGCAAAACACCAAAATAGACCTACGGATATTCCGCTAAGATGCATACCACACATTACCCGCCATTTTACGCTAATGTGGAAGTACACAACTACAGTAACGGTTTGTCTCGCGCACGCACAGTATTACACTGCACACATTCAGGACGCTTACACAGCAGCTCCACACCACTAATGCTGCAGCAACATCAAAACAGATTGCAGCTCTTCAACACAATGCTTCAAAATAGGTAAATTATATTCATTTATTAATGTATTAAATATTTCATTATTACACACCAAACAGCATTAGCTATCTTACAATTTCATTGCCGTCATTTTTTGACGGGCAATTCGCTAGTTATATATAAGACAGAATTATTGTTCAAGGGGGTTATTAATGTATTTGTGGGGCAGATGGCAAGGTGATAACTAGTGAGGCTCTTCTATTAACCAAGTTTATGAAAATGTCTTCATTTTATTTGACTTTACATGTAAGGTTTTGGGATTAGGGGAGCTAGAGAAAAAGACACTACTTACATTTAGGCACTAACAGCCCATTAACAATGCCATCAGTAAAGTTAGGTAGGTTTATAAAGTTGGAAAATATGACCCAGTCACTGATGAGTTAAAATTAAATTCTATTCACATGATTAAGACACATAATGAACACACGTTGATTAAAAATATATGAAAAACATAATATCCCTGGGTACAAAATTGCTTAATTAAGAGGAGTAAATCAACCTCCTTGCTCTATTTGTATAGCTGGTTAATCTGAGTACATAATAATAATAATATCCTCTTATTGATATGTAGCTTATTTATATCTGAATCCAATGGACACTCAATATATGCATATATACACAGGTGACAGTAATATACATAAAATCAGAGATGGGAATATATGGGCATTAAACTGTGGTCCTACCATAACTCTTGAGGTTGGGGACCCAGCACTTAGTTTGAGGAAGGAGACGCCAAGTAGCTTTAAACTCCACACACCAAACAGCTTCTGACATCATCATCCAGGGACAGACAGAAAGCATGAAAAATCACATTTTATAAAAGTTTTTTATAAATATTTCAATTTTTTTCTCTTAATACTCACCTTGTGCTCAAAAATAGTTTGCACAGAAGACCATCCAGAGTTTTCAATTTAAAGGTGATCACTGGATTTAATCCAGTAATTTGTTATTATTTTTTAAAAATATTTAGATGATATGTGCTTATTTAGAGCCCTATTCAATTGGCCAAATTGCAATTGAATGAGGCCCTCTCTGAGTCTAAATGTCAGTATTTTCCATAGCGATGCTATGGAATAATACCCACTAATGGAAACATACTACACTAGCCTCAACCTCTTCACTTATCCCTATCTATATATATAAATCCCTTTACATGGTAGGGAAGAGATGAACTAATAATAAAAACTAATGCAGGAGTTAATGACCCTCTGCCTATTATCCACTACCCCTATTAGTTGGATATTCCCTGGAATTTCCAGTTAATATCCATTTCCCAATTTGAGCCCATCTATCCCTCCTAATGCACCTTATGAGACTGAGTATCCCCTGGGTCTTCTGCAATAAAAGAGTTTAAGCTCCCCTATGGCACAGAATATTAACCCGTTTCCCGGTAGGTCCCTAAGGAACCCCATGGCAATATAAAGTATAATGATGGTATAACTGGTGTGCATTAGCTCTCTTCACTGTTGTTTTCCTATGGGAACCATGGAATGGAGACCTATATGGAAATGCAACTATTGCATCCAGAAATATAAACACCGCTCTCAAACAAGCAGCTTCCACTAATGTGTCATGGATGCCCCCAAGAGAGGCATCAAAATGTATTTTATTCTAATTAAAAGCTATTACTTTTTCCGAACTTGATCCTCTTAGTCGGCTCAAAGTTTTCAATTACATATTTTTTCACTGTACAGTGAATCCTTAACTTTGTTTGATAAATAGGCTGAATAGAAGAAATCAGAAATTGGGATGTTTAACATTTAACACCAATTATTTCCACTTTCATAAATATGCTCCTACAGTATATGCTGCATAAAATACTTGTACCATTAAGAATAAGAAAGTGAAAAATAGTATAATTTATTAGCAGTCTAACATTTTTGAAAATTCATAGGTGAACCTCAAAGCATTAATTTATTGGGATTCTGAAAAAAGCATAATACACAAATTTGGAATTTTTTGTCACACCTCGTAACCAATTACTCAACTCACCATCCTTAGGTGAAAACCACAATGTTTAGCATGTATAGCCAAATTTGCTAAAATTAGCAGTTCAGAGACACACACTATATAGCAACAGCATTACTAATGTTATGCATTTACTTTTTTAAATTGGGTTGTGATTGACTTCATAATAAGCTTGGTGCGGAGTATAGGGAACCTAATCTAGAGAGCCACAGAAAACATCAAGCAATATGCTGCTGAGAAGCATGTGGTCCAATAGACAGATCCATAAAGGGACTTTCCTGCTAGGGGCCTTCATGTATTGTTCTGATAACTTTGCTTAGCAGCCAACTTTCCAGCAGTGGCTATCGAACGCAAAACCTACATTAGGACAGCCTTTTGGGTAGATCTTCTTACAACCCCTGGAGGGCATCTAACAGAGGGTAGAGAGAAGCGCATCTGCTGGATGCTACAATTCTAAGGTCAGATATACATTTTAAAAGCTACATTGAATTTATCTTTAAATACTGATTGCTGTGATATTTTCAGTAACATATTAAACCTTGTTGTTTAACTACTACAGTGTCCCCTCAAAAAGTTGTCTTCCCAGCCCAACTCAGCACATCCCAGCTACCATAACCTCTTAGCAAATACCACCCATTGTTAGCTTATGATATACTTCACAAACATCTTAAGTTTTTTTTTTATAACTACAGTGCTAAAAGACATGTCCAATGATGTTGGTAAATTAGACAATATGAAGTGCCCTGTATGATATTACAAGTACACTTGTTGTTCAATTTTCCATGTTAAACTACTGGAGAAAAAGTTTGCACTTCAAATATTTCTGGTCACTTACATTATTTGCTTGTATATACTGTATATTACCTTGCAGGTTTTGCATTAATTTGCTATTTAGTTTTGTTTAAAAGGACAGTTGCGGCTGGTTTATTTATAATTCTTTGAATAATCACACTTGATAACGATTAACATGTTTTAGAAAGCAAAGAATAAACACAGTCTTTTAATTTTAACTTTTATACCCAAATGAATTACTGCATGGATACATTTCTTTTTATCATCTCATGTGAGTGTGCCCTTGTAAACTAGTGAGGATTCCATGAGACCTACTGAGTGCATTGGCAATTGTAGATGATAAATGCTCACTATGCAGATGGAAACTTCCTGTGTATTCAAAATCTTCTCCCACCTCAGGAAGTAGAACAGTAGAGAACACAATGGTGGATCACACATCAGAATTGCATATAAAAGGGATATAAAATGGCCAAGTAAATGAGGACAATGGCTTCAATCAAGACTGAAGAGGAATTGAATTTCCACAATCAAGATAGATAGCCTAATTAGTCCAGGGCAGAAGAATGATGACCAGGGCTTTGTTAATCATCTGTTGATGATGCATGCTCTGCACATTACTGGGGAATTTAGAGTACTTGGGATTTGGATAGCTATGTAAATTGCACAAAAAAATCTGCAGTTGCAGGATCCTTTTTTTTGCCATATACAGTACGTATGCCCATTTACATAGGGCTCATAATCGCAAACTGCAGAGGAATCTATTTTGGCTTTTCAAACATTTTACCAGTTTACTAGTTTAGTTATTCAAAAGGCTATAATAAAAAAAATAGATCACAGTATTGAATGAAAAAAAAAATGTAGGCATGTGCATTGCATGATTTGCAATTGTTTGTGCTAGACTACACGCTTTTAGAAAGAAAATATTTTTGATGTCTTTAAAAGGAATTACCGGTAAAAGCAGTGTGTATAACATATTTCTCATTTTAAAGACATTACTTTGTATTGAAAGGTTGCTATTTTAAGCAATCAAGATAATAACTGAAATTAACAATAGAGACTAAACTACTACTCAAAATGTAAATTTATGTAAACATCATTTTTTGAAAAGTCTGTATTCATCTAGAGACAATTGTTCATATTTCAGTATAATATTGTTCAAAATAGCAAAGGAAGACATTTTACAAAGTGAAAATGTTTTATAAAAGGACAAAATTCCCTTAGTTGTCTAGAATAAATAATATATTTAAAAAGAAAGGGGAGATGAAGAATGTGTGGCTGATGTGCCATTGTGAACTTCATTTTGCATGTTAGTATAATAGCAACCACCAATAAATGCTTGTTTTAAATATGTTTTTTTTTTTTACACTGAATTGAATAGGCTATGCTCTTTTTTCAATGGCAGCATGTTCAGCTGATGCAGTTTCACTAGGAAGCTGTTGTGAAATATAGTGCTTCAACATGGCTGGTTTTAGACAACTTGATGCCCAGGGTGAAAAAAAAGAAATTCTTCATTGTGTGCCCCAATTTAATGCATGGAAAATTAAGGAGGCACACTGAAGTCAATATTTGCAAATTAATATTATTAATATTATTATTATTATTATTTATTATCTTTATTTATAATATTTACTTTACCCTACAAATATTCCAAGTTACATATATGCACACATGGCCACACGTATGCAGATGGCAACAGGAACACATAAACATGCATGTAAGCAAATACATAATGCATATTAATTAAATTGTAAAGGGGTTATACTCTAAACTAATAGTAATGGGGACTCACTTTAAACAAAAACTCTGTGTTTAAATAGATATCCCCAAATGTCTATCTGCACTGTTGCAGAACTGGTATAATTCAAGCAGTGACATATAAATATTTAATTCATGTTTAATGGCTTCTCTAAATATCTGAAGTGTTTTACTTCTTCAGCTTGTTGCACACACACTGTTATAGTCAGAAATCTAGTTGTCTATAAAGTAGTTACCTATTTAGTTCAAGGGTTACTACACACTGTTCCCCTCTTCCTCAATCCATCACTTTAGTGCCAAACAGCAAACTGTAAAAGTCTAAAAAGGGGACTCACTCCCAACGTACATTTTGTCAGTACTCTAATGTCAGAAGGGCCATCCCAATTCCCCTGTTGCTCTTAATATACACACAAAAATGCATGTATTGCCATATTCACTGAATATTTAGCAGTTTTAACTCTTAAAAGATTGATAGCAGAGGCTATATTAAGTAACAATGGACCTCAAACCACCTACGGCCTCCAGAAAATTTGTGCCCAGGATACCTCTGTACCAAACTTGATCTTTAACCAACACCATGGATGGGCTCCACCCTACATTGCAAAATCATCCTCACCACTTGCTAGCCCAAGACGGCTAGCACTGTCAACAATCAAAGCTAAGGGCTGCTGAATACCTTCTTTCAATGAAAATGTAAACAACCTGAGGCTATTGAGATGCTCCTCATCCCTTGGGTAAAAAGTAATGGCCTCAGTTGTTTCAAGGTTTCTATGGCAAATAACAGTTCCTCCCAAATCCCTTACAAATGTTGTTAACTTTTAGCCTAAGCTCTATCTAGCCTGATAGGATTGTTGGCCACCCACCAATTTAAGCAATCTCAGACAGAGAAATGATATCTAGACAAGGAAATAAATCAAATAACCAACTAAAATCTTTTTTCATGGCCCTAATTAACTCTTTAATATGTACCAAATCTAAATAATTGCCCCCTAAATTAGAAGACCCCATTGGGAGAGAAAAATATTCAGGAACATCCTACAATATTTTGCAACAATTGGTCCCACCTCATACCCCACACCCCAAACCTCTTGATTTCCAGTACCAAGGGAATGAACCCCAATTGTGTGCCTGTGTCCTGGATTCTGATGCCATTCTCCTGGCCCCATATATAATAGAGTGGCCTCGTATCCAGAAGCAAAAAGGGGTACCTAAAAGAAATCAACATTATAGAGTGATTTTGCTGTTTGATTATGCTGTCATCCAAACCCAAATTTGCAGCCACTGTTGTATACCCTATTCAGGGTAGCAATACAAGACTTAAAGACAGACTGAACTTAGATAGACTAGAGCAATCTTTATGAATTAAAATGCCCCCCGACTGGTTGGGACATCAGATATTTATGGACCCCTACATAGGGGCAACATTTGATATTGGATATAAAACAATCATTTTCCACTGCCTAATTGATCTTAGATGTATATAAACAGATTGATAACAATGCCTCTTGAATCACTACATCAGACATCACTAATCCTCTATCACCAATTTGGATGGAGCTGCTAATTCCCCTATTCTGAAAGCCCAGCAGAATGCAAGTAAAAAGGAAGTTTTGAACAAGAGGAACTAATACTCTGAATAACAACATCACTGTATCATCCCCAGTAAACCTAATAAGGAGTATGAGACCTATCTTCTGGCACTACTCCCATTCCTTGTACCCTTCAAATCTTAACACACAAGGAGTCCTTTTGTAAAATCTCCCAAGCCTTGCAGTTTGGACAGAAAAGCTAAAGCTGCTAACATCCGGGTCAGGGCAGTGGGTGAAGTAGTCTGCACATGTTTATCCAAGATGAAGAACAACAAAAAATGTTTATTGTCCTTTTAGTGTCTTTTGAAACATGGCAAGCTGCTCACCCCATACTTTGACATAATAATTCCACTTAACCGCTGCCATGGAAATTTTAATCAAGAAACCTGAGAGGATATAGCCCAAAGTTCCAGAGCCATTGGTGTTCGCTGATGCAGGTGTTGCCTTGCGGAATCTCTGCCACTGAAACTGTGAAAGAGCTTCTACTATTACATTATGCACCCCAGGATTGTACACTGCCCAACAGTAAATATTAAAGTGCAAGTATTTCAATGCAAGCAATCTCACAACTGGTAAGGAGGTTGCAGAAGTGGTATTAATAGCCTGTACAACCCCCATGTTATCACAATGAAAGACCACATGCTGATTGCACAAATGATCACCCCATAGAAAAAGGGACATTACAACAGGGAAGAGTTTAAGCACAGGGAGATTCCTTAAAATGTTTGTACCCCAATGAGGGTAGGCTCTGAAATCTTTAGAGATAGCTGCATCTGTGAAGAGATCTAAGAATTATGCAGCTAATCATACATAATGATAGACTGACCATTAAATATGTCAAAAACATTTGGCAAACTTTTAGATCTGCTTTATGTTCAGCTTTTAGCATGATGTGATGGTGCGGCAAACGCACCCCAACCATAGCCAATGATAGGCACCTAGAAAAAATTCTGACCGTCGGCATGATCCGACATGTAAAATTCAGCTTCTCTAACAACAACTGCATCTTGCACAGTGTAACCTCTTTGAACAGAGAACCTTTTGAACTGATTCCCTCAAATCTTCAATCTTATCCAAAGGTAACCTGTATTTCATTGTCTGTGTATCAACCTGTAAACAAAGAAAAGCAAAAAGCTGAGAAGGGCCCTTTGTTTTATCAGTCACCAATAGTATATCAAACTCTGTCGCCATACATGAAAAAGTATCTTGTAAGTGCGCACAATCGGCAGAATTTGAAGGTTCTACAAATAAAAAATAATCTAAGTTGTGTACTAGTGATGTCGCGAACAGTTCACCCACGGACTATTTGCGGCGATTTTGGCATGTTCGCGTTCGCAGCGAACGGCGAACATATGCGCTTTTCGGTTCGCCACCTATTCTTTATCATTGAGGAAACTTTGACCCTGCACCTCACAGTCAGCAGGCACATTCCAGCCAATCAGCAGCATACACTCCCTTTCAGAGCCTTCCATCTGAAGGACAGCAACCCAAAAAGCCCTTTTTAGGGCTAGAACATAATTTATTTTATTTTATAATTTTTTTCTGTGTAATCTAATTGCATATGCCTGCCTGCCATCATGTGTGTGTGACAGGCTAACACCTAACAGCTTATATTGTGCTCAGTGAAATAAAACAACACTTTTTTGACTGCAATAGATTGAATATCAGTTGCCTGCCTACTGGCGTGTGTGCGAAGCCTATTGCATCTACTCTGCCAACTTTTGCCAGTGCACAGTGATACGTCATATCTGGTGCAACCGTAGTGTACAGTGACATAAAACAACACTTTTTTGACTGTAATAGATTGAATAGCAATTGCCTGCCTACAGGCGTGTGTGTGAAGCTTATTGCATCTACTCTGCCAACTTTTGCCAGTGCACAGTGATACGTCATATCGGGTGCAACCGTAGTGTACAGTGACATAAGACAACACTTTTTTGACTGTAATAGATTGAATAGCAATTGCCTGTCTACAGGCGTGTGTGTGAAGCCTATTGCATCTACTCTGCCAACTTTTGCCAGTGCACAGTGACACTCATATCTGGAGGCACTTTAGATTGCACGCGCAGTGCCCCAAATTTGAAGTGGGAGGACCGACCAAGCATCTTTTTCCATCTCCCTCTTCCAAAAATCCATGCCATATACACGTCCCCTGATAGTGGACGTATCAGGGATTAAACCGATAGGAATAGTACTACTTAACAATACACACATAATAACGCAGACAGAGGCAACGCGTATAATCTTCAATGCTGTGCAGTGGAAGCCCCCAGACTCTGACCTGTGTATAATCTTCCATGCTGAGCAGTGGAAGCCCCCAGACTCTGACCTGTGTAATTTTCCGTGGGAGTTTTGCCATGGATCTCCCTCCGGCATGCCACCATCCAGGTGTTAGTCCCCTTGAAACAACTTTCCCATCACTATTGTGGCCAGAAAGAGTCCCTGTGGGTTTTGAAATTCGCCTGCCCATTGAAGTCTATGGTGGTTCGCCGATGTTCGCCCGTTCGTGAACATTTGACTAAGTTCGCGTCTGCAAACCCAAAATTTGATGTTCGCGACATCACTATTGTGTACTAATGAGTTCAAACCCGACCAATGACTGGTAACCCATTGCAAAAAGGAACAAAACTTTTCAAAGTGTGAACAAAGTAGTTTACTGTCTCCCGGGTGCTCGGGTTCGTCATGTTGTGGATCAGGTAGATAAATTATAGGTAGGGGCTGGAAATGAACCGGTACATATTGGAAGATGGAGAGTCCTAAAGAATGATTTTATAGAACTAAGTAATAAACTGAAGACAAAACCTCCAAGTTAGCATTTTCCGAGACTCTATAAGTGCCACGTGCTAGTCCAGGGAGACAGAAGGAGCTTAGGGAAGTAAATGCGTGGATAAAAATGTGTTGCATTAAGGAGGTTTGGGGTTTTTTAGAGCAGTGGGCTGACTTCTCAATTGGGTACAATCTCTATAGCAGCGATGGATTACACCTTAATGAAGAGGGAGCTAGTGTGTTAGGGGAATGGATAGTAGAATGGCTGGGGGAGTTTTTAAACTAGTAGGTGGCCCAAGGGACTATATAGAAGTAATGGGGCAAAAAGTATAGAGGGGGTAAGAAACAAGTTAGAAGGTAGGAGATGCATTTAAATTTTAAAAAAACAGGCATTTAAATTATACAAAAAATAGGGGAACGAGACTGAATATGTCTATATAAACAAGATTATAAGTAGGAATCAACATGGATTTACGAGGGATAGGTCATGTCAAACAAACCTAATTAGTTTCTATGAAGAGGTTTGTAGGAACTTGCATCAAGGCAACTCAGTGGATGTAGTCTTTTTGGATTTTGCAAAGGCTTTTGATAAAGTGCCACATGGGAGATTATTGAGTAAACTAAGGGAGACAGGAATTGCAGTAAATATCTGCTCATGGATTGAGAGCTGGCTAAAAGACATGAAGCAAATGGTTGTTGTAAATGGAACATACAGATTGGACTAATGTGGTAAGTGGGGTTCCTCAAGGTTTAGTATTAGGTCTCTCCTTTTTAACATATTTATTAATGACTTAGAAGTAGGATTGGAAAGTAGTGTCTCCATTTTAGCTGATGACACTCAGTTGTGCAAGGTAATTAAATCTGATAATTATGTACTTTCCCTCCAAAGGGATTTGCGTAAATTAGAGAAATGGGCAATTAAATGGCAGATGAGATTTAATATGAATAAATGTAAGGTTATGCATCTGGGAAGGAAATATAGCCATGCAATGTATAAACTTAATGAAGCACATCTAGGGCTATGAGATATTTAAAGGGATTTGGGAGTGTTTGTGGGCAACCACCTACGTAACAGTTCTCAATGCCAAAGAAACATCTGCAAAGGCAAGTAAAATATTTGCATGTGTTAAGAAGGTTATAGAAGCAAGGGAAGCAAATATAATTCTGCAACTATACAAATCCCTAGTACGCCCTCATTTGGAATATGGAGTACAATTTTGGGCACTACTGCATAAAAAGGACATTTTAGAGCAGGAAAAAGTACAGAGAATGGCAACAAAACTAATAAGGGGAATGGAGTGCCTAAGTTATGAAGAAAGACTAACCAAATTAAACTTATTTTCTCTAGAAAAACGGCGCCTAAGAGGGGATATGATTACCTTTTATAAATATATCCAGGATCAATATAAGCCTTTGTCAAGTGAGCTTTTTGTGCCAAGAGGTTTTCAGCTGACAAGAGGACATCCTTTGAGATTAGAAGTTAAAAGATTTCACCCCAAAGAAAGAAAAGGGTTCTTCACAGTTAAGTTGTGGAATTCTTTACCAAAGGAAGTGATGACAGCGGATCTGATAGAGAACTTTAAAAAAGGGATTGGATATTTTTTAAATAAAAAGAGCATTCAGGGTTATCCTGGATAATTAGAGAGAAAGTATTGATCCAGGGAGGAATCTGATCACCAGTATCTGGGGTCAGGAAGGAATTTTATATTTTTCCCCTTTTGCGACAATTGGCATAATTTTACTTAGGATTTTTTCTGTTTGCCTTCTTCTGGATCAATTAACAATTAACAATTAATTTGCATATTGCATATCAAAGGAGATCTAAAAAGGTTGAACTTCATGAACTAAAAGTCTTTTTTCAACCTCAATTACTATGTAACTATATAACAAGACATTGAACAAGTCATCGGCAAACATAAGTCAATAAAAAACTGCTTATCAATATGACAGCCTAAGAGATAATGTAATACCAGATTCTGTAGCTACCTTTGCTAGTAACGCACCTGGTTGCCAAGTAACTGATGCCAAGTTTTTCCCAATGCCATAGTTAACGAATGAACCCTTCGGGTAGGTTTAAATGATGGATCAAAAGAAAAATGCCTACTTCCTTCTTAGGCACTAAGACCAATGGAGAGACCCTCAAATTATCAATAGATAACTGTTGAAATGGACCTGCCATACTACCAATATATACTTTCCCCATTAACTTTTCCAAAACCAGTGATGTGTTCTTTCTAGCCAGTTTCAAAATGGGACACCTGCCAGCATCTGCAACAGAAGAGGGGAATCACAAAACCATCAGAAATCCCAACATACAATCGATTTGCATCAGATGTCCGAACCCTAGTGTACAATCTTAACCACAGGCATATCTCTTCTACCAGAACCAGAGTCCTCCCTCTTTGTGAGTAGAACCCTCTGCATTTTTAGACATTGCTTTCTTAAAGCATTGGAAAAGAGGGTGCTTAGGTCTGCATTCTAAACAATCATGCCTAAACGTACACAACAAACCTCATTTACACAAGCTCTCCTTATTTGCAAAACAGAAACCTTTTTTTTTCCAGACATGGAGGTACCATATTTAAATCTTGCAGAATCTACTAATCTCAATTTAGTAACAATCTTTAGCCAGTTACCCATGTCTCCATAATCCCATTGCATTTCTGGCTGCAATGCTAACCTCTGCAGAAATGTTTCATTATAGTGCCACAACGCCAAATCATCATACATCCTATAAAATGCATCTATTTTGTTCAAACAGCAAAAAAGCACAGAGCAGCACTCAGGTTGCTTCTCACCTATAATACTGGCCAATTTGACATAGGCCAATTAGACAATGGTTTTCGGATTTTTCTATATCTGCCATGTTTAATTTCAATAAATTGATTATGAGGAAGAAGACTTAAAATTTCAATAAACTCTCTGCACCATTTTTTTTTCTTTTAACGCTTAAGCCCATCTATAAGACCAATAGAACATAATGAGGTGGGACTCACCATTGAATCTTGCTTTCCTACATTAACCTCAACAATCTTAACTACTAAAAGCAGTTGTAGAGCATCATGCAAAATGCTAAGCTGGGGAATTTGTGATGGGCCCACGCACCTTTCTTCTGCTCTAGCCTCTTTAATGTGCCCTTCTAACTTGGACAAAAATCTTTTTAACCCCATCTAGTAAAGTTTACATAGAAATAGGTGTTGATGTGCCTGTCTGTTCACCTGCAGGCCCCACCACAGGCATCCTTCTGTCCTGGCAGGGCATTGATGGCATGCATGTTCCGCTGCCATCTTGCGATGCTTGGAAAAAGAAAGACATGTTTCACTGCCCTACTCAGCTCATGGAAACCCTGCATGTGCGTGAACATGGGGCCATATATTATGTCCTGTCTGTAGGAGAGACTGATCGTGACCTGTCTCTATCCATGCATTGCCTATGCAGGCAGTAGGCCCATCCTGTGTCAGGCAGAATGCCCGTGGTGATTGAAAATGGGAATGTGTAGATTTATGTCTCCAAGGGCTGGAACAACTATGCGACCACCTGTGCATGCATAAGTTATTATGCCCCCATGTGTATTGTCTAGCCTACTTCTAGTTACTGAAGGCCGTGACATACCTCTTTCCTTCTCAGGTGGCAGTAGAAAATGCCTCCTGAGGGTGTGATTGTCATGTCTACCTTTTCCAGCAGGAGGCTGTATATTGTGCATTCAGTATCTCCTTCTCTGACACTTCTTCTTCTCCTTACCCCTGTCTGTTGGCATACCCCAAGGATTAATCCTAGGCCCCCTCCTCTTCTCCATTTACACATGCTCACTTGGTCTTTTGGGCTGCAGTATCATCTCTATGCAGATGACACCCAAATCTACCTCTCAGCACTAGATCTATTCCCCTCTCTTCTAACACATGTCTCCAACTGCCTCTCTAGCATATCCTCTTAGATGTCCACCCACCATCTCAAACTCAACATGTCTAAGACTGAACTCCTTATCTTTCCTCCCTCTACCACAGTGTCAATTCTTCACATCTCTCTCACTGTCAATAATGACATAATCACACCCACTTCCTAAGCCCGTTGTCTTGGGGTTTTACTGGACCCCGCTCTGTCTTTCATCCCTCACATACAATCACTAACTATATCTTGTCTTCTCCATCTTAAAAACATCTCCAGAATTCGACACTATCTTACACAAAACACAACTAAAATCCTCATACACTCTCTCATCATCTCTCGACTCAACTACTGCAACTCGCTTCTTGCAGGCCTACCCACCATTCGACTATCTCCACTTCAATCCATTATGAATGCCTCTGCTAGACTCATCTTCTGTACACAACGTTCAGTGTCGGCATAACCTCTCTGTCAATCACTCCACTGGCTTTGCATAGCCTCCAGAATAAAATTTTAAATCATGACCCTAACTTTCAAAGCCCTCAACAATATCGTACCCCCATACATTTCTGGTCTCATCTCCAAATACTCCCCCACCCACCCTCTTCGTTCTGCTAATGACCTTCTTCTTTCCACAACTTTTGTCACCTCCTCTCACTCTCGCCTTCAGGACTTTTCTCGTGCTGCCCCTATTCTCTCGAACTCCTTGCCTCGCTCCACCAGATTATCCTCCTGCCTCAAAACATTCAAAACCTCTCTAAAAACACATCTCTTTAAAGAAGTGTATCACCTTCCACACTAACACACTCTCACCCCTCTCTCCCTCCTTTTCCTCCCACAATACCTTTAGGTTGTAAGTCTGCGAGTTGCAATCCCACAAGGTGCTTTAGGGAAAGCACTATGGACACTATGGATTTGAGGCTCAAAGACAGGGCCCTCTTTGCTTTGCTATGTTTAATTTGTTTGTATCTTTGTCTTGAACTTATCTTATGTACAACGCTACGGAATATGTCTGCGCGTTATAAATAAACGATAATAATAATAATCCTGCCATGTAGTATCGCATACCTATTGGACAGCAGTGAACTATTCCTCCTAAGCTAGGCCATTCTGCCTACTTCTTCCCATAGAATCGCATAAATCATGGGTCCTGCAAGGCTGTTCCTCATTTCTTCCAGCAGTATGCTAGCAGTCATCCTGTTGCCTGTTAGTAACATTTTCAGAAAACAGCCGGCAAATATATATATGCTATAAAATCGTCCACCTGGCCGTATAGGAAACTTGAGAGATATAGACAGTACCCAACTATTAGGCACAGGGTACCCCCCTTCCTTGAGCTTACTTCTCTAGCAGTCTGATTCCACTCCTGCCTATAAATCTATAACTAAACTTGCTGGCCAAGTTACACAATTATATATGACTAAGATAGCTGGCATGCAGGTTTATCACCACCTGCTTTCACATTACTTTCTTGAGCTGCCTAAGTATATATTTATATAAAACTAAAATAATTTAAATATCTGGCCTGCATGTTTACCCCTACTTGCTTCCATATTAACCCTTATGAGCAGCTCTCTAATTAACCCAATTAAGCATACTATCCCACTGCAATAACTAGTTACATAAACACAGCAACTGCTCCCATAAAAACTTGCCTGTTAATCATTAACCCTCAACCTACCTTAAGCTGCTCTAAACTAAACCTGTCTATCAGGTTCACCCCACTTGCACCCCTTAAACCTTTAAATAAAAAGCCACTACTCTAAACCCTCTATATCAACCCATAGCCTTCTACCTCTAACCCCTACATCTACTCCTTCCTAATAAACCTTCTTCTTCCTGTCAACGCAATGGAGCATACACCCGCTCTCCCGGTTCCCGAAGGCGTACCACCTCCCTGTTGACGCAATCTCTCACAGACGAAAATCCTCAACATCATGATCCTCCTCTGTCGAGTCCAGGGCATCGTTGGTCATCCATCAGTCCTAGAGATCAGTAAAAGAGTCTCGAGCAGCAGATGGAACAGAAGCATCAGGAGAATCAGCATCAAAGGAGTGAGAGTAAGGAAGTGACACCAGCAATATGCAGGTCAGAAGGGTAATTAGGTGCAGTTGGTCCAGCTTAATGGGAGGGAGGGGAGACTTCTACTTGTAGAGCAGCATGGTCAGGGCACCCAACCACCTACTTAGGGATCTTCTAGTAGGAACTGATCCCTTGACTTTAGATCTAAAAATCTTCCTATCACTAGGACTACATCTCTTCCTGGGAGTAGAAGAAATGGTGCTTACCCCTCTGGTGCTCTAGGTTGCAGAACTGTCACATTGTCAGATTATTTCCAGGTAAATTAAACCCATTAGTTGGAGTCAGTCAGTTTCATGAAGTATAGCTTACTCCCTCAATTGGACCACAAGGTCAGACACTATAGGTGAAGACAAGGTAATCAATGCTACAAACTATGTTGGCTCATTACAAATAAATGATAATGTGCTTCAGTTGTATTAATGCAGCACTCTTCTCCCAAAATCAAAACAACCAATTGCTACCCTGTAGCCTAGTCAAATGCCCCCTCTCCATACTGTCTCCAGAGACTTCTTTTGTAAGTATAGTGGTGACACATTTTATTTATATTGCTACCACTCTGGTTTGGGGAAAAAACTTACATTTGAGAAATGTGTATCAATCTAACAACATTTTACATTTTTTTTATAACGGAGTGTTGGAGTGATAGACAGCCTGAAGTTTTATGGTGAGGGTTATCCTAATGGGGCTTTTCCTTCTATTTAGTTCTATTGTCAATTTCAATCTGCAGTGATAGATCTTCAACAGAGCTAAATAGAGAACTTACAGTTCCTCTAATTTCTCTTAGAAGCAACATCTAATACAAGAGTTTATGATTAAACTCTGTATTTGTTTGTTTTAAATATGGTAAAAGTTCTTCATAACAGCATGTTATAAGAGCATGTGGTTATTTAACTAAAATTCCTTCAGAAGGTTCAGTTATGAAGTGGAGACAGAACGGAGGAATTTGAATATCTCCAGCTTCAGATTTATTATATGTATAGCCACCTCCATGGCCACTTCCTGAAATAGTCATGCATACTGCTTGACATTATTGGTATTACCTGTCCATCATTTTTTTCTGTTTTACTTTAGAGTTCAAGGTTTAAAAGCTTTCATGAAAGATGCCTGTTGCTTAGAAGCTTCTCTTTTTGTTTACCGCACAGCTTGCATTCATTTTTACCACAATACCAAAGCTTATTTATGTTTCTATGACACAGACATTGGGTATCAGAATATATGTGTGCTCCTTGTGCATTGTATTGAAGAAACATTGGAGTACATTTTTAATAGTGCCTGTTGATCACTGCTGTCACCCAATGGATTTGTGTCAGACAATGGTCTAGAAAAAACTCAAGAGTGCAAATTCATTTTACAGATTGCACACTCAGGTTTTAACAGTTATGAAACTGAACCTGAAGACTTTTTTGACCTGAGGATATACTATTATATGATCACTCACATATTAACCAGTCTTATATATGTATTGTGTATTTTGCTTATGTCTTCAATGCAAATTATTGTTCTCTCTTCCTTCTGTTCTTTCGTGAATAAAATTGGACAGAGTACTTGGGACAGCAGTTTCTAAAATCTTGTATTTAACCATTTGAATGTCAGCAGTTCAGAAACTTGACCTCAAGCACTTTTTTTGAAAATGTTTGCTATTTATGTGTTTAGACATAATTTCTTTGAACAGTTTTATACATATACATGGATATACATATAGATATTTAGATATTTTTGGATAATGTTATTTTTTTAATAAAACTTGATGAACTCATACTTTGTATCATTAGTAATATTTATCATGGAAAGTTCAATGCCTTGAGTATGCTGTTACCAAAGGTATGTGATTTTACATAAATGTATCAGAAACACAGGCCATAAAATTCCAAGAAAGTTTTGTATATATATATATATATATATATATATATATATATATATCCAGAAAATATATAAAAAAAATAACATTGCATTGTCCAAATCGCGGTCCACTGGAAAAGGAACTAGCAACTCACTCACTAGTAACTTTGCTAAGAAAACTCTATGGACAAGCACAACCAGAAATATAACGATATGGCACTGGAAGATGAGCCCCTCATGTCAGAAGGTGCCGACCACATTACTGAGGAAGAGCAGAGGTAGAGTACAAGTAGCTCCAGATCTAATGCAGTGGTTGGGCCAAAGCCAAAAGGACTCCCAGCTGCGGTTGTATCTAGAGGGGAAAGGAAAGTCTGATGCTGCAAAGAACAATTCAGCATAGGAACCTGGAACGTTAGAACTATGAACCAAGGTATACTGGACGTGGTCAAACACAAGATGACAAGGCTAAACATCGATATCCTGGGAATTGGTGAACTTAAATGGACTGGAATGGGACATTTCACATCAGACAACCACCAAATATTCTACCGTGGTCAAGAATCCCGCAGAAGAAATGGAGTAGCCCTTATAGTGCATCAAAGGGTGGTTAAAAGCATTGCTTGGTTACAACCCAATAAATTACAGAATGATTTCAATTTGAATTCAAGGCAAGTAATTTAATATCACAGTGATACAGGTCTATGCTCCAGCCATGGATGCTGAAGAGGCTGAAGTTGTCCAGTTCTATGAAGATCTTCAACACGTCATAGATATAACACCAAGAAAATATGTTACTGTCATCCAGGGAGATTGGAATGCTAAAGTAGGGAACCAAAAGACACCTGGAACAACTGGCAAGTTTGTCCTTGGAGTACAAAATGAAGCAGGTCAGAGGTTAGTAGAACTCTGTCAAGATAATTCTCTGGTCATAGCAAAGACCCACTTCCAACAGCCTTTGAGACAACTCTATACATGGACATCCCCAGATGGACAATATAGAAAAAAGATTGACTATATACTTTGTAGCCAAAAGATGGAGGAGCTCTATATAGTCAGCAAAAACAAGACCTGGAGCTGACTGCGGCTCAGACCACAAACTTTTTATTTCAAAGTTCAGAATTAAACTGAAGAAAAGAGGGAACATCATCAAACCAAGCATATACAAAATAAACAATATCCCTTGTGAATATGCACTGGAAGTAAAGAATAGATTTAAGGGACTAGATATGGAAGATAGAATGCCTGAAGAAGTTTACAACATTATCCAGGAAACAGCAACAAAGAATATCCATAAAATAAAGAAAACTAAGAAGGAAAACTGGCTATCTGATGAGGCTGTGAAAGTAGCTTAGGAAAGAAGGAAAGTGAAAGGTGGTGGTGATAGCAAAAGATTTCTCCAACTGAATACGGAAGAGCATGAAGAGACAAGGAGACTTTCTACAGTGAGTGATGTAAGGAGATAGAAGAAGATAACAGAATAGGAAAGTTGAGTCAATTGGGGATTTCAAAGGAACCTCTCATGTCACAGTGGGTGTGATAAAAGACCTAAATGGTAGGGACTTAACAGAAGCAGCTCTGTTAAAAAAAGAGGTGGCAGGACTACACTGAAGATCTATACAGGAATGAACTTTACTTCAGTGATGACCTCAATAGTTTGTCCAATGAGCTGGAACTAGATATCTTGGAGAGTGAAGTGAGATGGGCCCTAGGATGCCTTGCTAATAACAAGTCTGCAGGAGTTGATGGAATCCCAATTGAACTAATCAAAATTGTACAGAAAGATGCTGTAAAAGTCCTGCTTGCCTTATGCCAACAAATTGTGAAAACTCAACAGTGGCCAATAGACTGGAAAAGGAAGTCTACATCCC
The DNA here is from genome assembly GCA_027410445.1 of Discoglossus pictus. Taxonomy (NCBI): domain Eukaryota; kingdom Metazoa; phylum Chordata; class Amphibia; order Anura; family Alytidae; genus Discoglossus; species Discoglossus pictus. The sequence goes on from CM050164.1 coordinate 349,321,743, forward strand.
AATCCTAAAAAAAGGCAGTGCCAAAGAGTGCTCCAATTATCAAACATTTACACTCATTTCACATGCCAACAAGGTAATGCTTAAGATCCTACAAGCCAGGCTCCCACAATATATGGAGCGGAATCTACCAGATGTGCAAGCCAGGGTCCGCAGAGAAAGAGGCACAAGAGAGAAAATTGCCAGTGTCTGATTGATAATAAAGAAAGCAATAGAGTTCCAGAAAAGCATTTACTTCTGCTTCATAGATTACCCTAAACCATTTGACTGTGTGGATCATAACAAAATGTGGCAGGTGCTTAAGGAGTTGGGAGTACCAGATCATCTCATCCACCTCCTGAGGAATTTGTATCTGGATCAAGAAGCCATGGTCAGAACCGAACATGGAACAACAGAATGGTTCAAATTACGAACAGGAGTGCAATAAGGTTGTATATTATCACCTTATTTATTCAACCCTTTACGCAGAGTACATCATGCGTAAAGCAGGGCTGGATGGGTCCAAAGCTGGAATCAATATTGGTGGAAAAAACATAAACAATCTCAGATACGCAGATGATGCTACTCTGATGGCTGAAAGTGAGGTTGAACTAAAGGACCTATTAATGACGGTAAAAGAAGAAAGTGCAAAAACTGGCCTGTTGCTCAACGTTAAAAAGACAGAGATCATGGCAAATGGCAATATCAGTTGCAGGAATATAGATGGGGAAGCAGTGAAGGCAGTGACAGATTTTATTTTCCTGGGATCCCGGATCTTTTCAGATGGAGACTGTAGCCATGAAATTAAAAGACGTTTGCTTTTTGGGAGGAAAGCTATGGACAAGCTAATAAAAAAAAGACATTACACTATCAACAAAGGTCTGCATAGTTAGAACTATGGTATTCCCAGTAAGAAATCAAGACCAACTGTTCACTGGAAGCTATGATCATAAGGCTGTAGCTCAAATATCTTGGCCATATCATGAGGAGACAGGATTTTCTAGAAAATACTCTGATGCTGGGAACAATTGAAGGCACAAGAAGAATGGGACAACCGAGGGGGAGATGCATAGATGAGATCATTGAAGCGATGAACATGAACTTAATCAAGCTCAGCGAGGCGGTTACCAACTGATGTACTTCTGAACAACTAAACAACAACAATATCACATATATAGTTGTGAGCATGCGGGCCGTTGCTCATGCTTGCGGGCTCGCATAGCGAGCCGCGGCCCTCACGTAGCGAGGGCAGCGGGCAAGGGCCTCAGTTGCAGGCATGGAGCGCCTTCGAGGGCCTCAGTTGCTGGCATGGAGCGCCGAAGGATGCTGGCATGGAGCGCCGACCCTCGCAAACTTTACGTCGCAACGCAAACAACATGATACACCAATTACGACCCACGCACACTTTACCTCGCAACGCAAACAACATACGTCATTTTTTGACGGGCAATTCGTTAGTACATATATATATATATATATATATATATATATATATATATTGTGACAAACCACTTCTTTTACAGGTAGGATTGTCACCGATCTTGCAGTAACCACAGCCTTCTAGGGTATACAAAGTCCAGGACACCTTCAGCTCAGTTTTCCTTTTTTATTCAGTTTGAAAGCAGGTACTTTAAATAATAACAAAACAAACAAAAACCCTTGCTCTTACTTGAGCTCTTACTAGACAGTACTTGCTATCTGCAATTGGGTGGCTTTCCCACTTACCAATTTCCCAAACAAAAGCAATGTCTTTGCAATAAGCGCAGCCTCTCCTAGCTGTCTTTTCCTCTCCCCTTGGAGCAGGCTGCTCTCTTCTTTTAAAGGCCTGTCTGCTAATTGAGTAGCTACAGGTGAGTGCCAATTAGCTAACTCTTAAAAACCAGATCCAAGCTGTGGTCTGTTTATACAGCAACTAGTGCTGTTGGAGCATTGGCCCCCCCTGCTCTCCAAATACTCCGCCCCAGGGACCCATACCATGTTTTGCAGAGCATCAGCTATGCATATTGCAAACTGTAACATCTCTCCCTGGGGCATTTAACTGAGAAATCCTCTGGTTGCTGTCTAGCAAATCAGGTCTGATGTATCTCCCATCAACCACTATTCCACCTTTATTCTCACATATCCTCCCCCCCAGCTCATACCCAAGGGTTTGAGCGACCATGGAAATCAGGGAGTGTACCCTCGAAAGCCCATCAGCATTACCTTGTTGCAGACCAGCCCTGTGTTCCACAGTGAAATCAAAAGATTGCAAACTCAAAAACCATCTGGTTACTCTGGAGTTACTTTCCCTGTTCTGATACATCCACGTCAGAGGAGCATGGTCCGTTATCAATCGAAACCTTCTGCCTAGTAGGTAGTATTTAAGAGAGTCTAATGCCCACTTAATAGCAAGACACTCTTTTTCAACAATAGAGTAGTTCTTCTCATGTGGGTTTAACTTTCTGCTCAAAAAGAAAACAGGGTGTTCTTCACCCTGGTATTCCTGTGAAAGAACAGCCCCCAAGCCCACATCAGAAGCATCTGTCTGAACTATAAAATCCCTGGAAAAATCTGGGGTCACTAAGACAGGATGGCTACAGATAGCTTCCTTCAGACTCTTAAAAGCCTTTTCTGCCTCAGGGCACCATTTAACTATGACTGGGGATTTTGCTTTAATAAGGTCTGTCAGGGGTGCAGCAATGGTAGCAAAATCTGGAATGAACCGCCTATAATATCCAATTAAACCCAAAAATGCCTTTACTTGTTTCTTTGTAAGGGGCTGTGGCCATTTTTGTATGGCTTCTACTTTGGCTTCCTGTGGTTTAACCAAACCCCTCCCAATAGAATAACCTAAGTACTTAGCTTCCTCTAAACCAATCGTACACTTGGAAGGATTGGCAGTTAAGCCTGCTGAGCGGATAGCATCAAGTACCGCTTGAACTTTAGGGAGGTGGGATTCCAAGTCTGCACTGTGGATGACGACATCATCCAAGTATGCTGCAGCATAACGAACATGAGGTTTAAGAATTCTGTCCATCATTCGTTGGAATGTGGCAGGTGCCCCATGTAACCCAAATGGCAATACAGTGTACTGAAACAGGCCACTGGGTGTTGAAAAGGCTGTCTTTTCTTTGGCTCTTTCAGTGAGCGGGACCTGCCAGTAACCCTTTGTTAAATCCAAGGTTGTTAGATAACGAGCTTTTCCCAGTCTTTCTATTAACTCATCAACTCTTGGCATTGGGTAAGCATCAAATTTTGAGAGGGCGTTTAACTTGCGGTAGTCATTGCAGAACCTCCATGTGCCATCAGGTTTTGGCACCAATACAATAGGACTACTCCAGTTACTCTGGGATTCTTCAATGACTCCAAGTTTTAACATGCTCTCAACCTCTAAGTTTATAACCTCCCTCCGGGCCTCAGGAATTCTATAGGGTTTGAGGTTAACTCTTTTCCCTGGTTCGGTTATTATGTCATGTTTAATCACTTTAGTCTTTCCTGGAACTATCGAGAAAACATCCCTATTTCTTCTGATGAAATCTCTGACCTCTTGCTTTTGATGGACAGACAGAGTCTTAGATACGTTCACATCTGGCTCTACTATAGGAGGTTCTGAAGGTTTTAAAGCAACCAGGACCTCCCTGTCCTTCCATGGCTTTAACAGATTTATATGATACAACTGTTCAGGCTTTCTTCTTCCTGGTTGTCTGACTTTATAATTGACATCACTCACTTTCTCTATTATTTCATAGGGTCCATGCCAAGTCGCAAGGAACTTATTCTCCACAGTAGGGACCAGAACCAATACCCTGTCTCCAGGTTGGAACACTCTGACTCTAGCATTACGGTTATAGCTGTTTTTCTGAGCCTGCTGGACTTCCAGCATGTGTTCCCTGACAATGGGCATGATGGTGGCCATTCTATCCTGCATTTGAGCTATATGCTCAATTACACTCCTGTGAGGAGTAGTCTCCTGTTCCCAGGTCTCCTTAGCAATATCCAATATTCCCCTGGGATGTCTTCCATATAATAATTCAAAAGGAGAGAAGCCCGTGGAGGCCTGTGGAACTTCCCTAATGGAAAACAGTAGATATGGCAATAAAAAATCCCAATTTCTTCCATCTGCATCAATTACCTTGCGTAGCATACTCTTAAGGGTTTTGTTGAACCTCTCTACTAAACCATCAGTCTGTGGGTGATATACTGAGGTCTTAAGATGTTTAACCTGCAAGAGCCTGCACAACTCTTTTGTGACTCTGGACATGAACGGGGTCCCCTGGTCTGTCAGTATTTCTTTAGGGATACCCACCCTACTGAACATCAACATAAGTTCCTTAGCTATTAGCTTTGCAGAGGTATTACGCAAGGGAATGGCCTCAGGATAGCGAGTTGCATAGTCCAAGATGACTAATATATATTGGTGTCCCCTAGCGGACTTTACCAGTGGCCCCACTAAGTCCATAGCGATCCTTTCAAAAGGCACGTCAATTATGGGTAAGGGTACAAGTGGACTACGAAAAGTCTTGAAAGGAGCCCTGTACTGGCACTCAGGACATGAGGAGCAATAGTTTGTAATAGCAGCAAACACTCCAGGCCAGTAAAACCGTCTAAGGACTCTCTCTCTAGTTTTTTCGACTCCCAAGTGTCCCCCTAATATGTGGCTGTGAGCCAACTTTAGCACTATATTCTGGTAAGTCTGAGGAACCAACAGCTGCCTAATGATGTCTGAATCCTTTTTTTCTACACGGTAAATTAGGTCATTTTGTACTTCAAAATAGGGGAACGGCAGTGCTCCTCCTGGCTGATTAACAACCCCGTTTACAACTTTAATATCATTTCTAGCTGTCACTAAAGTGGGATCTTCCCACTGAGCACTTTTAAAATTACCTGGACTAATTCCAATATCAATTAAGTCCTTATCCTTGTCTGCATTATTAGTAGGCTCCTCACTAGTTTGAGCTGGGTTATCTCCTATTAATACTGGTTTAGGGCAGTATTTTTTCTTTTTCCTTATTTTTCCGTCACAGTGGTCAAAACCCAAGTCAATATCGGAAAAAGGGAACACATTATCCTCGACAGACTGACTCATTTCTGATAAATTTTGATCTGTCTTTTGTAAAGCTGCCCATAATTTTAGAAAATGAGGAAAGTCTCTACCGATCACTACCTCATGGGCTAATCTAGGTACTACACCCACTCGGTACTTTAAATTCCCATACTGGGTTCCAATATTTACTTCCGCAGTGGGGTATTCCTTTTTATCACCATGAACACAGATAATGCCTATTTTCTGTCCATGATCAGGTTTTACACAAGGTATTATAGACTCTGCTACCAACGTAACCATACTACCTGAATCAAGTAATGCTTTAGACATTTTTCCATTCACAGTTACACAGCATTTATGAGCGTTATTATCATAGTCATTGTTAGCAATACCACAACAACTGAGCAAAAATGAACGTGTTCCCTCATTTTTGCCCATATTGCATTCCATAGGTTCATCCTTAAATGGACAGTCTTTGGCCATATGACCATCCTCTTTGCACTTGAAACATTTGACAGTACAGTCTGACCACCAATTAGTTCCGTTCCCAGGCCTATTAGACCTGGATGCCCCCCTTAAACCTTGAACAGTCTTACCCGGTCTTGCAGAATCTTGGGGCTTAGGATTGCGAGGGTTTGCCTGTGAAGTAGGACATAGCAGTTCTCCTGCAGCCGCATATCTTTCCACCAAGGCAATCAGTTGGTCAGCTGTATGGGGGTCACTTTGGCTGACCCAGCGACGCAGGGAAGCTGGTAAACCACGCAAAAACCGGTCCATTACTAAGGTTTCCACAATGTGGCTAGCTGAACGGATTTCAGGTTGTAACCATTTCCGTGCAAGGTGTATGAGGTCAAACATTTGGGAACGTGCGGCTTTGTCTGAAGAATATGACCATGAGTGGAACCTTTGGGCACGTACTGCAGAGGTTACACCCAGTCGTGCCAAGATTTCAGCTTTCAATTTGCTGTAGTTACTTGCATCGGCTGGTTCTAGGTCATAATATGCCTTCTGCGGCTCTCCACTTAGGAACGGTGCCAGTATGCTTGCCCACTCACCAGCCGGCCATCCGTCCCTCTCAGCAGTGCGCTCAAATGCCAGAAGGTACGCCTCAACATCATCTGATGCGGTCATTTTCTGAAGATAGTGGCTCGCCCGAATCACCTTTGGCCCCTGGTATCTTCCATCAGGGTCTCCATTCAGTTTTCCAGAGATCGCTTGGATTACCTGTTGTAGTCCCTGGGTGACTTTTTGCTGCTCCTCACGGGCTACTTTAAACATCTCCGCTTGTGTCACAACAAGCTGTTTCACCAAGGACTCAGTGCCCTCCATTTGTGTTTTGGCCAGGACTTTAGCACTCTCTGCCTGGGCCAGCACCAGTTGCTGCAGGGCTGCACTGTTTTCTGCAGCTCTCCTGTTAGTCTCCTGTTGCACAGAGGAGGATTGGATCAGAGCCTTGATAACATCCTCCATGTTGAGCTTTAAATGACTTCTACCCTCAGGCTTACGTGGCTGCCCGCATTCTCCACCATATGTGACAAACCACTTCTTTTACAGGTAGGATTGTCACCGATCTTGCAGTAACCACAGCCTTCTAGGGTATACAAAGTCCAGGACACCTTCAGCTCAGTTTTCCTTTTTTATTCAGTTTGAAAGCAGGTACTTTAAATAATAACAAAACAAACAAAAACCCTTGCTCTTACTTGAGCTCTTACTAGACAGTACTTGCTATCTGCAATTGGGTGGCTTTCCCACTTACCAATTTCCCAAACAAAAGCAATGTCTTTGCAATAAGCGCAGCCTCTCCTAGCTGTCTTTTCCTCTCCCCTTGGAGCAGGCTGCTCTCTTCTTTTAAAGGCCTGTCTGCTAATTGAGTAGCTACAGGTGAGTGCCAATTAGCTAACTCTTAAAAACCAGATCCAAGCTGTGGTCTGTTTATACAGCAACTAGTGCTGTTGGAGCATTGGCCCCCCCTGCTCTCCAAATACTCCGCCCCAGGGACCCATACCATGTTTTGCAGAGCATCAGCTATGCATATTGCAAACTGTAACATCTCTCCCTGGGGCATTTAACTGAGAAATCCTCTGGTTGCTGTCTAGCAAATCAGGTCTGATGTATCTCCCATCAACCACTATTCCACCTTTATTCTCACAATATGTATACTGTGAAAAAAAGAGCTCACATTTTACTTACATTTGCAAGAGCATCCATATGCCCATTGTTTGGCCACAAAGTACGGTCTAAATGTTTTACCCTTCTATAGAAGGCACCAGCTTACTTCAACATCAGTTTTTGGTTCCTGCTCTATTTTGGTGAGGTGGTGATCAATTTTCACACCTCAGTTGTTTGACTGAAGACCTGTCTGTCAATCTACAAACACTGCCTACGCATTTCATCTGAAAATACTTCTTTAGGATTCTTAAGAATCAACTAAGTTCGCCTTTCTAATTTTCTTTATTAATGGCAAACCCCATTGCCATTCATAAGGAATTTAGAAAGCCAAAATTCACTTGCAAGGCAGGTTACATGGGATGTATAAAGTCCACAGAATGTGTAGAAACACCATTTGGGTAATACAGTGTTTATTTCACTTTATATCAGAGAATGCATTGGCTGCAACCCCATTCCAAAGATATTTGTTGCGATTTACACAGTTGTCTCCATGAAGTGGGTAGAAATATAACTTATTTATAGAAAACAAACATAGGCTATAGTGCTGCAAAACAATAATATAATATGAAATACTGAAATTAAAGTCTGTCTATCTATCAATCTATCTATCTATCTATCTATCTATCTATCTATCTATCTAGCTATCTGTAGGCATACATTGAAGAATTTATATAAATCAAGTTCTACATTAACAAAAATGTGCCAGCTTCTATCTCCATATATCCTAAATGTATACATGAATTTTATGAGGCTGAGTTTTACAAAGGGATACAAATATTCTGAATATCATATAATGTAAGCAAATGTAGTTCACTAATTAATTTTGAGAAGATACAGTAATACCATGGGTTTTATGAAGGAGCGGTAATACAATGTGTGATAGGCAGTATTAGCTAAGCTTTATAATATGCTTGCATACTTTTAAAAAATGAAAGGAAATTGGATGGCTTAGAATAAAGAAATCCATGGTTATTATTTTAAAGAAAAAAGGTATTGTTTAGGAATTCCAGATGCAGTGCAGCACATTCTCAGATACTAAATATGTAGCAATCATTGTACTTTTCTGAGCATACTGAATCTCAAAGCAACAATAAGGATTTAAATATTAAAATATCAAAAAATATCATAATATAGTGGTAGGTAGAGCAAATTATACATTAACTAAGTAACATGAAAATAAAACTGCACCAGGAAATGTGAATTTGTATATAATATCTAAACTCATATTGTGAGTAGATCAATGCACTAAAATCCTTTCACACTTTGATAAATAAGGACTTACAATCTGAAAATAGGTAAAGATTATAATTAATTATATATTTCCCTGAACACTAACATCCTTATTAAATTGGGATTCGGCCAATTAAATAGGGCTCTATATTAGCACATAGCATATTTTGTTACAGAAGTTTTTAGTTAGTGAACTTCTATCCAAAAGCAAGGTCTTCACTAACTAAAAACCTTTGTAAAAAAATATCCTCTGTGCTTATATAAAGCCCTATTCAATTGGACGAATCGCAATTTAATAAAGCTTTGAATGTCTGGAAATGGGGTGCATTCATTTTCAAAATATTTTCTGGCACTGATTGAGGACATTATTTAAACATTTGAAATCAGGTTTCATGTTTTGTATATGGAAATAAATATGACAAAACAATTAAATCATCTTATTGTATCCATGTGATGGACTGCTGCCAGTTATTTTCAAAATCACCTTTTCAGTATACTAGAAAATATATATATATATATACGATTTAAAGATTAGACAGAAATTGACGGTGCATTTTATAATACTGAAAACCGAATTATCATTGTATTATTCAGGGTTTTCTTGTTCACATACAAATATATTGTGGTAAAAACAAGTTGCTCATTAATCAATGTACTAACGTGGGCCAGGTGACCATACATAATTTTGTTTTCCCCTAAAAATGTTCAACAATATGATAATAGCAGCTGGACACCAAAGAAATTCTTATTTCAAGAATTCAAACTGTCATAAAGTAAATATAAAAACAAAAGACTGTGCCTTGCCAAACCAAAGAACTACTGACAACTAAATATGTCCATAAAATTCTGCACATGAGAAAGCTTATAAAGATTTCTAAATATTAACTTTATCAAGTCACGCTAAAATGCAGGGGCGGCTGGAGCATAGGGGCAAATGGGCAGGCGCCCCCCTCAAAAATTATCAATCACTTTAATATTGTATTTTAAATTTATATATATTATACAATTTAATTATATCTGTATATCAGCTTTCATGTCTTTTTTCTGATGATTTTGTTAAAATATGCATCTATCACTTTAAATTAAGCCTTTGTGTGCCTTCCCCGGTCTCTCTTTCTCTAGTTCTGCACTGCCAGATCATATTACTGTGAGAGCTTCAGGCTGTAATGCTCCAAGTTGGTTCACTCAGCTACAATTGTATCAATTTGGCTGACTGACAGCATCAACCAATCAGTGCTGCAGGCTGTCAGGTTGCTATGATCAATCAAGTAAGTTTGCACAGGCAGTGATATGGATGGAGTGGGTTGTCAGTTCCTTCTCCAGTGGAACTGGCTAGGATTAGAACCCAGGTCAATAGCTGTGGAAGCACAGAGCTCTAACCCACTGCACCACCACTGCAGCACCAGCAACAACTTAATTATTATATCACATACATAGTTGTGAGCATGCGGGTTGTTGCTAATGCTGCGGGCTCGCATAGCTCCTTGCCAGCAACTGCGGACCTCGCAAAATTAATGGACTTACAACACAAAAATACGACTCGCGTTACGACCCATTACGACCTTGCAAAAAACCCTCGAAACACTTGCACATGAAAACATGAAAAACACAATAACTACACACAACAAATACATAAAAAGCTTATCTATAGCAAGGGGGGGCACACAGTACCTCAAAAACTGAAGTTATACCTCAATTTAACTCGAAATAAAAGAATTTAAACACTCGAAAATCCCCTAAGCGAGAGAAAAAATGGCCGCCGAAAAAAACTACAGGCTACAGGTCTCTTAATACGCAAAACACCACCAAACATCTACGGATTTTCCGAAAAAGACGTACGAGATCCAAAAACAAGGACACAACCCACGCAACCCGAAAACCATTACAGACACAAGAAATACACACAACAAACACATAAAAAGCTTATCCACAGGAATGGGGTGCACCCAGGACCTCTGCAAGTGAAGTAACACCTCGATTTAAGTCCAAATTAAAGAGTTTAGACACCTGAAAATCACCTAAGCAAGAGAAAAAATGGCCGCCGAACAAAACGAAAATGAGGCTAAGGATGCAAATTTAATGCTGGAACGCAAATAGCGCGTGCATATTGAGTTCTAACAGTTTCAAGCACTTCAACGTTTATAAATACTGCCTACTTTCCAGAAAATTCTACATTTCTCCTCAGGTGATGAACAGTGTGACTGGATAGTTCACTGCTGCCATTACTTCAGAAGAGAATTACTTCCTAATTTACAACTTCACAATCTGCAAATTCCAACTGAGAGGTAAGCTATAATATATTTAATTTATTAAAAAAGACCCCCCCCCCCCAACAAAAGAGCAAAGAAATAAAAGATTTCAAACATTCCCAATCAAGATGTCATTCATGTATAGTGACATGTGAAATGCACATTTATGTGTATAGGCCCTACAACAAGCTAATCTTAGCTCAAAGTAATCAAAGAAGTATATTCAACTGACATTAATTCACAGTAACTCATAGCAAAAAAAATTATAATATTACACTAATACATATTTAACCTGCAGCTCAATCTTCACTGTCTTTTTCACTATTCAAATAGACTGTGCATCAACAGCGTCACTCAAGATTTTGCAGCGTGGACTGTGAAAGAGGATCACTTTTAAAGAACAGAAAGAAAGAAGAAGAGGTAAGATACAAAAATACATTACATGCTGAAAAAGACCATGCTTTGCAAAAACCAAAAGAATGAATATACAATTAACTATTTCACTTTCTTTTTCAAACAGACACGACAAGAAGACTGGTGGATTAAGATTGGCAGGAGGGGACCCTCTGTTATTCGGACAAGGAAAGTACTTCAATCAAGGTATAGTATAACAAGTACAAAAAGAAACACAAATCCCATGTTTACTGCCCGCCAATATGAGAAGTCAAACTACAAAATACAAGCCTCAATACAAATTACAGCAACACAAAAACAACACAGTTCAAGAAACTTTCCAAAGACATATACAATTCCCAAATAAACACACTTGCACAGAAAAAAAAATTGATAACACAAAGTGGCGGACACAAAACAGGATAGCATGCCAAACATTAGCAACATACAGAAAACAAAAGTATTCCTCCTGTTTACTGTACAACAACCTCTAACCACCACGCACAAGCTAAATGCAGCATCCCAAAAGTGGTGAACACAAAATAGGATAGTACAAAAAAGCGCCACAACATATAGAAAAGGCAATTAACATTCCGGTTTACTGTCCAACAACCTGTAACCCTCACAAACAAGCCAAATTAAGCATACCAAAAGTGGCAAATAGAGCATCCAAAATGTGGTGGACACAAAACAGGATTGTACAAAAAAAACAACAACATATACAAAAGTAACTTAACATTCCTCTTTACTGTTGAACAATCTTTTTTTTTTTTTTTATCAGTTCTGTAAATCAGTGCAGTGTTTTCTGCCCTGTTGCAGTAATCGGTATACAGGTGAGAGTGGGTGTGGCTTGGCCTGTGTAAGTTATACCTGTGTGCATTTGTGTGAGATTCTGTTTGAATCAGCTCTGTAAATCAGTGGAGTATTTTCTGTCCTGTGCTGTAATCAGTGTTCAGGTGAGAGTGGGTGTGGCTTGGCCTGTGTAAAGGTTTATCTGTGTGCATTTTGTCGTGTTCTGTTGAAGCAGTTCTGTGAGGCAGGGCAGTGTTTTCGGTCCTGTGCTCATTTATCATTGTACATTAGAGATGTCGCGGACAGTTCGCCCTCGGACTATTTGCAGCGATTTTGGCTCGTTCGCGCTCGCATCGGACGGCGGACACATGAGCTTTTGGGTTCCCAGTTCACAGTCAGCAGACACATTCCAGCCAATCAGCAGCATACACTCCCTTCCAGGGCCTTCCATCTGAAGGACAGCATACATTTTAGAATCATTCTGAAGCTGCATTCATTGTGAGAGGACAGATAGTGTAGCTGCTGGAGATTTAATAGGGAAATAGATAGCCAGGGTGTGTATTTAGCTTCCACTACAGACCTGAAGGACTCATCTGATATCTGCTGCAAGGACAGCAACCCCAAAAGCCCTTTTTAGGGCTAGAACATAATTTATTTTATTTTATATATTTTTTCTGTGTAATCTAATTGCATATGCCTGCCTGCCAGCGTGTGTGTGTGACAGGCTAACACCTAACAGCTTATATGTGCTTATTTTTACTACGTATACCTGGTGCTGTACCATACATTGAAAACAACCATTTTTTTCCTGTAATCTAATTTCAGTTGCCTGCCTGTGTCAGGCTCACAGCTAATATTCTGCTCTGTTTCACCAGACATAGTTGGTGTACCATACATTGAAAAAAACAACCCTTTTTTCCTTTAATCTAATTTCAGTTGCCTGCCTGTGTCAGGCTCACAGCTTATATTGTGCTCAGTGAAATAAAACAACACTTTTTTGACTGTAATCGATTGAATATCAGTTGCCTGCCTACAGGCGTGTGTGTGATGCCTACAGTGCCTACTCTGCCAACTTTTGCCAGTGCACAGTGACACTCATATCTGGTGGCACCTTAGATTGCACGCGCAGTGCCCCAAATTTGAAGTGGGAGGACCGACCAAGCATCTTTTTCCATCTCCCGCATCCAAAACTCCATGCCAAATGCACGTCCCCTGATAGGAGACGTAACAGGTATCAAACTGATAGGAATAAATAGTACAACTTAATACACCACTCCTATCTGGTGGCACATTACATCGCACGTGCATTGCCCCAAATTTGAAGTAGGAGGTCCGACCAAGCAACTTTTTCCATCTCCCTGTTCCAAAAATCAATGCCATATACACGTCCCCTAATAGTGGACGTAACAGGGATTAAACCGATAGGAATAGTACTACTTAACAGTACACACCTTATAATAACGCAGACAGAGGCAACGCAGACAGAGGAGTCTGAAAAAGAGGAGTCAGAGGAGGAAGTTGGCTTTGAGGAGGTGGAAGACCAAACACAGCAGGCATCCCTGGGGGCTTGTTGTCACCTTTCGGGGACCCTTGGTGGCTGGGTGGAGGAAGAGACCTTCAATGACATCAGTGAGGACAAGGAACGGGACATGGCTAGCTTGGTATCCAACATTTTGCAAATGAGGAGTTTGCGGTTGTGCAAAGGGACTGTTTGCGGTTGTTTGCGGTGCATTAAACAGAGAGATTGGACTGTTACTGTGAAACGGGTGTAACCCTTACACTACCTGATCGATACAACATCATACCTGATGTTTTAAAGCATGTTATTCCAAACAATTTAGGAATGTTAGGTGATTTATGCCCTTTATGGCTTAAAACAAGATCCTGCATCAACTATGTAATTTTCAGTGGGAGTATTGCCATGGACCCCCCTCTGGCATGCCACAGTCCAGGTGTTAGTCCCCTTAAAACAACTTTTCTATCACTATTGTGGCCAGTAAGAGTCCCTGTGGGTTTTGAAATTCGCCTGCCCATTGAAGTCTATGGCGGTTCGCCCATTGAAGTCTATGGCGGTTCGCCCGTTTTGCCCGTTCGCGAACATTTGATAAAATTCGGTTCCACGGTTCGCGAACCGAAAATGTTATGTTCGCGACATCACTATTGTACAGATGAGTGGGTCTATTTTAACAAGGAAAGAGCGAGCTTGGGAGCTTGCAATCATTTCTAGTGTAAGTGTAGTTAGTGTGTAGGAGATTGAATAAAAGGAGGAAATCCAAATAAAAGGGGTATTATAAGAAAAAACAGAAAACAAACGTATATATATTTTTTCTGTTTTGTTTGGGTTAAGGTGTAGAAAAGCAATCTTTATACAAATACATTGATTTGTTTTCTCGCTGTATTTTTGTAACTTATAATCATGAGTCAGTCCAGGGGCAAACTCACTCAGTGTACATCTTGCCAAATGTATGCACTACTGGAACAGATTATCCATGGTCCATACCTCTGTGAGAGGTGTGAGCATGTTGCCTCTCTGGAAGCTCAAATTGAAGATCTGGGGAGGAGAATTGCAACACTTAGTGGTATAGCTCCAATGGAAAGGGAGGTGGTGCTCACGGAGCACAGTTTAGCTGGGCCTAGTATGGAGGGAGGAGCTGGGGCTAGTGAGGATGGCCAGGGAGGTAGCTGGGTTGCAGTTACAAGGGGAAGCAGGGGGAACAAGAGGTGGCAGGCCAGTTCTGAGTTGACAAACACCAACAGATTTGCCATCTTGAGTGAAACTGTTGGGGATGTCCATTCAGGAATGGCAATGCCAGATAGAGCTGTTCCCACTTATAGACGGGAGAACAGTTCTACTGGAGGAGAGGGAGGGCAGAATAGGCAGAGCAACAGACATGTTTTGGTGGTAGGGGACTCTATGATTAGGAAGGTAGACAGGGTAATTTATCACCCAGATCCCAGCAATCGAACAGTTTGCTGTCTCCCTGGTGCTCGTGTTCAGCAGGTTGTGGATTGGGTGGATAAATTATTGGGAGGGGCTGGTAATGAACCGGCGATCTTGGTACACATTGGTACCAATGACAAAGTTAGTGGAAGATGGAACTTCCTAAATAATGATTTTAGAGAACTAGGGAATAAGCTTAAAGCAAGGACCTCCAAGGTAGTATTTTCTGAGATACTACCAGTGCCACATGCTAGCCCAGGGAGGCAGAAGGAGCTTAGGGAGGTTAATGCGTGGCTAAAAAAGTGGTGCAGTGCAGAGGATTTGAGGGTTTTAGAGCACTGGGCTGACTTCTCACTTGGGTACAATCTCTATAGCAGGTATGGAATGCACCTTAATGATGAGGGAGCTTTTGTGCTAGGGGATAGGATGGGGGAGTTTTTAAACTTGTAGGTGGGGGAGAAGGACTATATAGAAGTATTGGGCTAAATAGGGTAGAGAGGGAAAGGGATGAATCAGTTACCAATGGGGGAGGAGAAGGGGGAGGGTTACAATAGACAGTAGGGAGGTATTAATTTGGGGCCTCAAATACAGTTGCAAGCACTTCACAACGGCAGAGCCATAGCAACATAAAGTGTATGCTTGCTAAGTTGCAAGTTTTCCTGGGAAAATGGACGAGCTAGAATTATTAGCAGTACAAGAAAAATGGGGCTTAATAGGCATTACCGAAACATGGTGGGATGAAACTCATGACTGGACTGGTTATAGCCTATTTAGGAAAGATAGGGGAAATGGTAAAAGAGGAGGAGGGATCTGTCTGTATGTTAAGCCTGAATTTAAGCCTATAGTCAGAGACGATATTTATGCTGGCACTAACTGCATCATTGAATCTTTGTGGGTTGAGCTAAATAGTGGAGGAGCTAATTCTAAATGCATATTGGTGGGAGTATGCTATAAACCCCCAAATATAGCTGAAAGTGAGGAAATACAATTATTGTTACAGATTGGAAATGCAGCTAAGCACGAGCAAGTTCTAATAATGGGAGGCTTTAATTACCCTTAAATAAACTGGATAAATGAGACCAGCAGCTCAGCTAAGGGGAGCAGGTTCTTGAGTACACGTGGGGATCATTATCTGGCCCAGGTAATACAAGAACCTACTAGAAATGGGGCCATCTTGGATTTAGTCATCACAAGTAATATTGATATAATATCAAATGGTAAAATAGGGGAACCCTTGGGGAACAGTGATCACAAAACAGTAACATTTGAGTATCAACAAAAACTCAAAATTTTTAAAGGGCTAACTTTAATGGGCTAAGGGCAGCAATACTACATATAGACTGGGACAAAGAACTTACAAGGAAAAATACTGAAAATAAATGGACAACATTCAAATCCTTACTAAATAAACATACTCATCGTCAGGTACCATGTGGAAATAAAATGAATTGGAGTAAATCATATCCCATGTGGCTTAACAATGACTTAAAGATCATGATGAGGAAAAATAAACATGCATTTAAATTATACAAGAAGGAAGGAACAGAGGCAGCTTTATGTGACTATAAGGAAATCAACAAGGCTTGCAAAAGGGCTATTAGACTGGCTAAAATAGAAAATGAGAAGTCAGTTGCAATGGAAAGTAAGACTAACCCTAAAATATTTTTTAAATATATTAATGAGAAGAAGGCGGGGAAGGAAGTTATAGGAACATTACAATGTGACACAGGCCATCTGATAATTAGTGACCTGGAAAAGGCAGATGAGCTAAATAGGTTCTTTTCGTCGGTATACACAAGGGAGGAAGGTACAAGTGGTTGGGACACCGCAACAAAATGGGGCTACATTACCATCACTAAATAATTGGTTAACGCAGGAAGAAATCCAAAAGAGATTGGAGAAAATAAATGTTAACAAAGCCCCAGGTACTGATGAATACATCCAAGGGTACTAAGGGAGCTGGGTTCTGTAATAGCCAAACCATTATATCTAACTAGCGACTTGCCCGTCAAAAAATAACGGTCAATAAAAGAAAGTGTTGAAATGCTGTTTGTCACACAATGTGAGTGTACCGTGTGCCTCAAGTAACTAAATTCCTCAAAAAGCAGAAATCTACATTACATAAAATAAGAAAAACTAAAATCACCAAAAATAAAAAATTTGCATTTCAGAACAAACAAAAAAATACATTACAACCCCCCCTCACTACAATTTGTTTTTAATTACACACCTGAAAATGAAATACATATAATACATACATATAATACAATACAACACAATTAAAAAAAATACAATACAATACAATTAAATAAAATACAATACACCCCTATCTAATATACATGCCACTATCTAATATACATGCCACTATCTAATATACATGCCACTACCTAATGTAATATACATCCCACTATCTAATGTAATATACATCCCACTATCTAATGTAATAACAATTCAATTAAATACAATACACCCCTATCTAATATACATGCCACTATCTAATATACATGCCACTATATAATGTAATAAACATCCCACTATCTAATATACAATACTATCGAATAATACATCCCCCTATCTATCTATCTAATATACAATACATGCTATCTATATATATAGCTACCCTAATTGTAAGCTACAATAAAATAATTAAGACCACTTACCTTTGAGATGTTTCTTCAGATCAGCAGCCTACGGTAAAAAATATGAAAAAAAATAATACAACACGTTTACATGAAATACCTAAACATTCTAAACATTCTAAATATTCTAAATATTATTCTCACCTTTCCAGCATGTCCCGTTACAGCCTGTCACGTCCCAGCATGTCACGTCCTCCATGTTCCGTCGTCTATCTTTGCGTCTTGTACGGCGATACTCCTGTAAAAAAAAACATTACATTAGTAAACATAAACCAAATTTAAATAAACACAATCTACATTATGCTTACCTTTCCGCAATGTCTCCGGCATCCTCGTCTTCTCCGGAAGCATCCTCGCATTAAAAAAAAAAAAAAAAAAGCGACACACATCCCTCTGGCGCATGTCTCCGACGCTAATGACCTTCCTATGGAGTGTTCCAGAAAAAATTTGGCAATGGCGGCTTCTGATTGGCTGAAAAGGCTGTCTATCAAATTCAGCCAATAAGAATCTTTATTTGAACCAATCCTAAGGCTTTATTGCCATCAGCCAATCACAATGGAATATACCCCCACGTACTGATTGGTGAAGACATCTGCGCCTTCCCATTGGCTGTAATATTGATTGATATTAACAGTAGCCAATGAGAATGCGCAAATCCTTCATCAATCAGTACGTGAGGGTGTATTCCATTGTGATTGGCTATTGTCAGTGCAACCAATCAGAATGCGCAGAGGCTCCAACCAATCACCTTGTGGGGGTGTATTCCATTGTGATTGGCTGAAGGCATCTGCGCCTTGTGATTGGTTTAAATAAAGATTGACAGGTGCATTATCCAATCAGAGTGGGATTTTAGGGTGTATCCCTTTCTGATTGACTCACATATTGGCGCCTCTTGATTGGGTGAATTTGATAGACAGCGTTTTCAACCAATCAGAAGGCGCCATTGCTTATTTTCTTCCCGAAAAGTCTTCTGGAGCCTCATTAACGTTGGGATGTCCGGGAGTGCGGATGTAAGTATATATATATATATATTTTTTTTTTACAGGAAGTGGCAGAAGAGGATCTGGAGGAGGCCGGAGACATTGCGGGAGGTAAGTAGAATGTAGATTATGTTTATTTTATTTTGATGTATGTGTATTAATGTTGTGTTTTTTGTAACAGGTGCCGCGCCGGAGAAGGGACATGCTGGAAAGGAGAGTAGAATATTTAGAATGTATAGAATGTTTCGAATGTTTATTTTAGAATTGTAAACGTGTTGCACTAATATTTTTTTTGTTTGTTTTTGTAGGTGGCTGATCCCAATGGACATCTGCAAAGGTAAGTGGTCTTAATTATTTTATTTTAGCTTAGACTTAGATTAGTTAATATATAGATAGCATTTATTGTATGTTAGCTAGTGGTATGCGTTTTATATAGATAGCATAGAATGTATTGTATATTAAATTGTGTTATTTATTTAGATAGATTGGGGATGTATTTATTATATAGATAGGTTGTATATTAGATTATGCTATTTATTTAGATAGATTGTGTGATGTATATTAGATAGGGGTGTATTGTATTGTATGTAATTGTATTGTATTGTAATTGTATGTATTTGTATTGTATGTATTTGTATTATATGTATTTGTATTATATGCATTTCCTTTTCAGGTGTGTATTTTTTTTTTTTTCTGAAGTGAGGGGGGGGGGTTGTAATGTTTTTTTTTCTGTAATGTTTCTTTTGTGAGTTAGGTTTTTTATTTCATGTAAAGTAGATTTTTTTTTTGGTGACTTTAGGCTTTTTTATTTTCTGTAATTAGAGTGGTGGGGGTTAATAGTGTAGATGTTAATAGGTTAGTGTAGAGGGTGTTTAGTTGATATTTCATGTTTTATTGGGGGTGGTATAGTGCAGTATAGTGTTTATACTTAGTGTCATGATGGTCCTTGAGGACCATCATGGCACTTATGTGGTTAATGTAGTGTTATAACAGGCCCATAATGGTGTTGATACACCCTTATGGTACTGATGGGGTAAAATAGAGGCTTATGGGGGTCTGTATTGACCCCCATGAGTGACAGGGTTAATGAAGGGCTTATGGGGGTCTGTATTGACCACCATGAGTGACAGGCTTAATGAAGGGCTTATGGGGGTATCTATTGACCCCCATGAGTGACAGGGTTAATGAGGGTTTTATGGGGGTCTGTATTGACCCCCATGATTGACAGGGTGACAGTGTGATTTTTTTTTCTTTTACAACTGGTCCTTTAAGGACCTTTACAGTCCTTTAAGGACCTGCAAAGCGGGAATTTAGTATTTTGATTGCAGCGGGGGTCCCCGATCGCGTGCAATCTGGACCCCCACTGCAATGGTTAATGTGGGGTTAATGCAGGGCTCCGAGTTTATCTCAGATCCCCTGGGGTTAATGCGGGTTTCCGAACTTATCTGGGATCCTTTTTTGGCTAATTTGTACGTGGTTAGGCTGTGAGCCTCGTTTTTGTTTTTTCGGCGGCCGTTTTTTCTCTTGCTTAGGGGATTTTTGTGTGTCTGAACTCGTGAATTTGGACTTAAATGGAGGTGTAACTTCACTTTCAGAGGTCCTTGGTGCCCCCCTTGCTATGGGTAAGCTTTGTATGTAGTTTGTGTAATTATTTGGTGTGTTTTCACTGTTTTTAGTTGTGCGCGGGTCAGCCGTTATAGTCGGATTCTTAGTGCGTGTGGGTGTTTGTTACGTTATAGTCGGATTCTAAGTGCATGTAGGTGTTTGTTACGATAAGGTTGGTTCCAAGGAGTTTTTATTTTTCTAAGTCGTGCGTGTGATGTGTTTAACGGCTCGCCTCGCTACGCGAGGCTCGCCAGCATTGCCTAAGTGCTACGGTTTAACGGCTCGCCTCGCTGCGGCGCTCATTGGTAAGTAAGGCACCTCGCAACACAGCGTAGTTGGACAATTATAATATGTGATCTTTCAATACTCACTCACTACAGGGTCTCTACCAGATGACTGGAGAAAAGCAGAGGTGATACCTATATTCAAGAAGGGATCAAGAGCAAATGCTGGGAATTATAGATCACTGAGCCTCACATCTGTAGTTGGGAAGCTTTTAGAAGGGTTAATAAGGGACTGAATACAAGAATATGTCTATTTGAACAAGATCATAGGTAGCAGTCAACACGGATTTGTGAAGGATAGGTCGTGTCAGACCAATCTAATTAGTTTCTATGAGGAGGTTAGTAGGAACTTCGATCAGGGCAACTCAGTGGATGTAGTCTTTTTGGATTTTTCAAAGGCATTTGATACAGTGCCACATGGAAGACTAGTGAGCAAACTAAGAGGTACAGGAATTGCAGTAAATATCTGCTCATGGATCGAGAGCTGGCTAAAAGACAGGAAGCTAAGGGTTGTTGTAAATGGAACATACTCTGATTGGACTAATGTGATAAGTGGGGTTACTCAAGGTTCAGTATTAGGTCCTCTCCTTTTTAACATATTTATTAATGACGTAGAAGTAGGACTCGAAAGTAGTGCCTCCATTTTTGATGATGACACTAAGTTATGCAAGGTAATAAAATCAGATAATGATGTACTTTCTCAACAAAGGGATTTGCATAAATTAGAGAAATGGGCGGCTAAATGGCAGATGAGATTTCATACAAATAAATGTAAGGTTATGCATTTGGGAAGGAAAAATAGCCATGCAATTTTTAATCTTAATGGAGCAAATCTAGGGGTATCAGATATTGAAATGGAGTTGGGAGTATTAGTGGACAACCACCTAGGTAGCAGTGCTCAATGCCAAGCAGCAGCTGCAAAGACAAGTAAAATATTAGCATGTACTAAGAAGGGTAAGGAAGCAAGGGAAGCAAATATAATTCTACCACTATACAAATCCCTAGTATGCCCTCATTTGGAATATGGAGTACAATTTTGGGCACCACTTCATAAAAAGGACATTTTAGAGCTGGGAAAAGTACAGAGAAGGGCTACAAAACTAATAAGGGGAATGGAGGGGCTAAGTTATGAAGAATGACTAACCGAATTAAACTTATTTTCGCTAGAAAAAAGGCGTCTACGAGGGGATATGATTACCTTATTTAAATACATCCAGGGTCAATATAAGGCTTTGTCAAGTGAACTTTTTGTAGCAAGAGCTTTTCAACTGACAAGAGGACATCCTTTGAGGTTAGAGGAAAAAAAGATTTCACCTTAAACAAAGAAAAGGGTTCTTCACAGATAGGTTGGTTAAACTGTGGAATTCTCTACCAAAGGAGGTGGTAACAGCGAATTCGATAGACAACTTCAAAAAGGGGTTAGATATATTTTTGAATAAAGAGGGCATTCAAGGCTATCCTAGATAACTAGCGCAGGAATATTGATCCAGGGAGAAATTTGATCACCAGTTTCTGGGGTCAGGAAGGAATTTTGCTTTTTTTCCCCCTTATGAGAACAGATCAGAGGAGATCTTAACAGGTTGAACTTGATGAACTGAAAGTCTTTTTTCAACCTTAATTACTATGTAGCTATGTAACTATGTAACCTATACCCTTACAAAGAAGCCAAATTAAGCATACCAAAAGTGGCGGACAATAACAGGAAACTACTGTAAATAGTTCTAACATAGAGAAAATATAATTCACAGTCAGTTTTACTCTACAACAACCTTTAACCCTCAGCCACAAGCCAAATACAGCATCCCAAAAGTGGTGGACACAAAACAGGATAGTCCAACAAACATAGCTAACATATACAAAATGGAAATAACATTAATGATTATTGTAAAAAAAAATATAACTGTAACACAGAACTAACATGAAACTATTTTGAAGTGCTGCACAAAAAACAGCATACAATAAGAAATCAGGATAACAGATACAGTATGTTTCATGGCCAAACAACTACTACAGTAAAATAATAATACAAATATAACAGTGGTGTACACAAACACTGTACTGTTTCTCACACACTCTGAAATCAATAACATATTACAGAGAAGAAACAAAGCTAATATCAGAACACATTGCTTTGCAAAAAAATAAACTATGCTATTCATGAGAAATACATTCAAATAAAAAAACATTGATCTTTTTCTTTTACAACAGACACTGCGTCAAGACTATCGTACGAAGATTTCCAACAGCGGATACAGGGATATTCATCTTGAAATCACACTTCAAACAAGGTACAGTATAACAAGTAAAAAAAAACAGAAAACAAAATGAACATGTTTGCTGTCTCTCCATCTCAAGAGAAAAAACTAAATAAAACAACACACCTACAACAATAAGCACCACAAATCACCAGCTTTCACATAAAATTACTGACACATTTCTCATTTACATACTAATTACCTTTTACGTACAACAACGTTTAACAGTAAACCCGAACTTCAATCTATCAAAAAAAAATCCCTAGATAAAACAGCATAGTCCAATAAATAGTGAAAACACATAAAAAATGTATTTCCAATTATCACTTCACAGCCCTAAAATACAATGTTAAGCACAAAACCTAACCAGACACATAAAATAGAATACTACAACAAATACTACTAACACCTAACAAACAAAAATACAAACCTTCTTTTCACAGCCACAACATATAAGCCTATAAGTAAAATAGAAGGATACTATAATCCCCTGCAATACAAATTAGAAAGAGAAATATATTACTACCATGTTTTGCCCTCTACTATGCCTCTAAGCCAACCCTACAAACCTACAAGATAAAAAACAACAAACAACCAAAAAAATAATCAAATCATTTAACACTATAAAGCTACTACATCTACAATAAGCTATAATGCAATAACCTTAGATGTGCTATGCATCTAAGCAAACAAATTACAACCTACAAGAGCAAAAAAATAAAACAGACTCATTTAACAATAGAAAGCAAGTTCATCTACAATGAACCACAATCACATATAAACAAAGTTAATTTACAATCACAACAGTGTTGTAAAACTAAAAGATTTGATAAACCAACTTAACATTTTAGACTAAACTAATGATACATTATTTTCATTTACAGATCAAGATGGCTGATAACGAGACCAAACAGCAAAAGATAAGACATCAAGCTAGAGAACGACAACAATTATGGGCAAACTATGCTATTCAATTCAATGAGAAAAAGAACGGAAAAGACTTGCAAGCAAAAGACTATCAGTTGAAAAAATAAAAGCTACACCCAAAAAAAGCCACTAAAAAACATTTCAAGACAAACATAAGATCGTACAATAATGCCATATCCTTTGCATTTATTGGGGCAACATTAGCTGCTAATGTACCAGGACATGGTCCTTACTGCTCGTACTTCCCATTTACATCCAGAGGAAGGAGAGCAAAGAAAATTTGCTCAACTATATGTCCTAGATACAATGGAAGCTGTTGACCAACGTATGCAGCTGCAAGAAAAGAAAAAATGCTTACCCAGTGTTTTTATAGAGCTAGATAAAATTATGGCCAATAACCCCTACACTCAAGCTTATAAAAAATTGGCAGAAGTAGAAAAGGAACAACTTCATGGAGAAAGACATCAATTACCAATCCCAAAGTCCCATATGGCGCTTAAAAGAGATAGACATACTGATAAACGCTGTTATAACTTGCCAACATCAAATGAGGTTGCAATGGTGTTTCAAAATGATGAAGGAGAACTACCATTTCAAAGAGACATTGGAATGTATCCCAGAAATGAGGAGCAACCATGCATTAATATCAGTATCTTAAATACTAATTTAGATCCAATGACAAATTCCATTTTTTCCCCACACGGAGAAGCAGGTTTGCACCCAAAATTGACCCTTCCCAGTTACCCAAATGCTAAAGTCCGTATGCGAAATAATATTTCTATGCTTGAATTTAAAGTAGCTCAAATTGCCATTCGAAAAACATTTAATACAATTTTATGTGGTGAAAAACTAACAGAACAATTGATTATTGATTCCTATTTGCAAGTTGAGGCCAATAATTTAAACTGCATAAAATATCAACAAGATAAACTACGTGTAGAACAATATTGTGGATTAATGGATTATGTCGCTGAGGTTGCTACAAGCAGATACATGACAGCTGGCAAAGCCATCATTTTACCATCTTCTTTCCAGGGATCTCCTCGCAATATGAGAGAAAGATACAATGATGCTATGGCTATTGTCACCAAATTTGGAAAACCCAATTTATTTATTACATTTACATGTAATCCCCAATGGCCAGAAATTACACAAAATGTACTTCTTGCCCAAACTGCTTCCGATAGACCATTAAATTAATTAATACGTGACATCACTATAAGTCACTTATGTGGCAAATGTCTTGCTTATGTATGTACAATTGAATTAAAAAAAAAGAGGCCTTCCACATGCACATCTTCTGATAATCCTTCAAGAAAAAGATACATTAGATACTGGTGACAAGGTGGATTCAGTCATTGTTGCTGAAATACCAGATCCAGAACTATGTGGTAGACTATATGAGATTGTAACTCATCGGATGATTCATGGACCCTGTGGCGAGCTTAATCCACAATCACCATTTATGGAAAATAATAAATGTACAAAAGAATTTCTTAAAGATTATAGAGACAAAACTTATGCCATTTGTAATGGCTATCCATTATAGAGAAAGAAGAGAGGGAGATAGTGCCATTATTCATGGCAAAAGGGTTGACAAAAGATATGTGGTACCATATAATCCACATTTACTTATGAAGTATAATGCATACATTAATGTAGAAGCCTGCACTTCTATCAAATCCATTAAATATGTGTACAAATATATTTACAAAGGCTATGATGCAGCTACTGTAGTTGTCAAAAGTGCAGCCAATACCGAAAGCACTGAGTTAGTACATGATGAACTTGCATCTCATGTTGGTGCTCGCTATGTCAGTGCGCCAGAAGCTATGTGGCGGCTTTTAAAATTTGATATGCACGATAGATCACATGCAGTATATAGGTTAGCAGTACATTTGCCACAAAGACATTTAGTCTCTTTCCATGCTGGAAATGGCCCAAAGAGAGCTTCATCACACTACACTAACTGCATGGTTTCAATTAAATTCTACAGATTCACAAGCAACACAACTCTTATATATTGAAATTCCATATCAATATGTTTTTGTGAATGGATTATGGAGACCAAGAAAAACCAGAGGAAATAAAATAATACCAAGAATTTACACAGTCAGCCCAAGTGGGTTGCTGATACTACCTGGAACCAATCAGCCCAGAGGTTCCACTTCAGAAAAGGTCTCTCAGAAGCTATAAAAGATGAGCTAGCTCGTGTTGATCTTCCTGCTGACTTTGATGCATTTGTGCGTTTGGCTATCCGTATTGATCGGAGACTTTCTGAAAGAAGATTGGAAAGACAGGGCTCTTTTAGACCAAGTACTACTCCAATTTCCTATTCAAGAACTTCTACTACGATCCCACAAACACCTACAGACTCTGAGCCAGAGGCTATGCAGGTAAATCTAATAAGAGGACCATTATCCAACGAAGAAAAACAGTGGCGACGCACTCACAATTTATGCCTGTATTGTGGTAGTGCAGGGCACTATGCCATCCACTGCCCCAGCAAATCCAAAAGAAGAATAGCTATGGCGGCTGAGGGTGCACAGATTCAACACCAATCCCAGATTTCAGATCAACTGGATTCTGTCACACAACCCTTGTTTTCTCTGGCTCATGGTGAAGAGGGTATGTTGACTCAACATCCTCATTTTGTGGTGCCTATCACGTTGGAATATGGTGATCGTAAAATTTCAACTACAGCTATGATAGATTCTGGAGCAGGCGGAAACTTTATGGACATTAAATTTGCAGCAGGAAATATAATTCAGTCTATCCATAACTCTTCACCTGTGTTAATGGAGACAGTAGACGGTTCTCCACTTACGTCAGGCCCGGTTACACATGAGAATGTGCCCTTAAAATTGACTCTGGAAGTGTATCACCATGAGGCTATCTCTTTCCACCTAATTTCCTCAACACAGTTTCCAGTGATTTTGGGGGTACCTTGGCTTGCTCTGAAACCCACAGATTGATTGAAAGATCAGAACTTTGTCCTTTCCTTCAGAACACTGCTTAATGAATTGTCAACCCTCTAAAGTAACACCTGTTGCCACAACAATTAATGAAATGGATGCTACAAACTTGACTAAGCTTCCTCTACAATATCGGGATTTTGCAGATGTCTGTGATAAGAAGAATGCTGATCAGCTTCCACCACACAGGCCTTATGATTGCCCAATAGAGCTGTTGCCTGGGGCTGCTATCCCATTTGGCCGTATATATTCCCTTTCTGAGCCTAAATTGAAAGCTCTTCGTGAATACCTACAAGAAAATCTTGCCAAAGGCTTTATTCGACCATTTACTTCTCCAGCAGGAGCTCCTATTTTCTTTGTAGAAAAGAAAGATGGCAGCCTACGGCCATGCGTTGATTACAGGGACATTAATAACATCACTGTTAAAAACCGCTACCCCTTGCCTCTGATTCCTGAACTTTTGGAGAGACTTCGCTCCGCTAAAATATTTACGAAGCTTGATCTTCGGGGGGCATATAATCTGGTTCGCATAAGACCAAATGATGAATGGAAAACAGCTTTCAGAACCAGGTACGGGCATTACGAATATCTAGTAATGCCATTTGGGCTGTGTAATGCCCCTGCAACTTTCCAGCATCTTATCAATGATGTACTACGAGATCTCCTGGATCAGTTTGTTGTGGCATATTTGGATGATATCCTAATATTCTCTGATAATCTTAAAAACCACAAAAAACAGGTCCGTATAGTTCTGGAGCGCCTTCGTACCCACCACCTATGCAAGTAAAATTAAAGCTGTGCTGGACTGGCCCATCCCCAAGAATGAAAAAGATGTTCAGAGATTTGTGGGGTTTGCCAATTTTTACAGGCGTTTCATTAAGAATTTCTCTGCCGTTATTACACCGATCACTGAACTCACACGTAAAGGGACTCCTTTTCAGTGGTCCGATAAGGCGGATACCGCATTTTCCCTATTAAAGACTCTGTTTACATCTGCCCCTGTCCTGGTACATCCTCAGCCGGAATTACCATTTATTGTGGAAGTTGATGCTTCTGATTCAGCTGTTGGTGCTATACTGTCTCAAAGGACTGGACCTAAGATGCTGTTACATCCGTGTGCCTTCTATTCCCGCCAGATGGTGCCAGCAGAGAGAAACTATGACATAGGGAATAAAGAACTATTGGCTATAAAAGCTGCCTTCACCGAATGGAGACATCTCTTGGAGGGAGCTACCCATCCAATTACTGTCCTCACAGATCACAAAAATCTGGAATGTATTCGATCAGCAAAGAGACTGTCAGCCAGACAAGCACGCTGGTCACTATTCTTCTCGAGGTTTAATTTTTTGGTTACATACCGTCCCGGCTCCAAGAATGGTAAGGTGGATGCCTTGTCTAGAATAGCTGACCCCCTCTATACTACCGTAACCAAGACCACCATCTTGCCGGAGGATATATATATAGGAGTTACAGTCCCTTCTGATCTGATGTCTCGCATTAAAAAGGGCTACGCTGAAGACCCAGTTCTTCGTGATCCTCCTCGTGATCTCCATATGACGATGCTTAATGGGTTTTGGATTTTTCAACAACGTCTGTTTGCTCCGGAGTCAGTGCGACTGGAACTTTTACGTCTTTATCATGACTCAAAACCAGCAGGTCATCCAGGAATCCGAAAGACACAAGAGCTACTTGCTCGATCCTTTTGGTGGCCAAAGTATCATGAGGATGTTAAGAAGTATGTGTCCTCTTGTGTGCCAGACATAAGACTCCTCTCTCATCCCCTGTTGGCTTGCTTCAGCCTCTTCCGATTCCTCATCGTCCCTGGGGATCTATATCCATGGACTTTATTGTGGAACTACCTCCCTCTAAGGAACACACTACTATTCTTGTTGTTGTGGACAGGTTAACTAAGATGGGTCATTTCATACCAGCTCGTGGTCTCCCTTCAGCTAAACAGACGGCTGACCTGGTTGTTCGGGAAATATTTCGCTTACATGGTGTGCCTGATGAAGTAGTTTCTGACAGGTGAGTGCAGTTTACATCTTGTTTTTGGAAACATTTTTGTTCTAATCTAGGTATTAATGTAAATCTGTCGTCAGCTTTACATCCGCAAAGTAATGGACAGACTGAGCGAACCAACCAGACTTTGGAGCAATATTTGGGGTGCTATATTAGTTACCTGCAGGATGACTGGCTGGATTTTCTACCCACGGCGGAGTTTGCCTATAACAATGCCCAAAACTGCTCCACTTCTTTGAGCCCATTTTTTGCCAACTATGGTTACCATCCGACCTTTCTAGTCAGTCTCCCAATTACTACTTCAATTCCTGCTGTCACTGACCGGCTAACCGCCTTACGTGATTCCCAAGCACTGTTGAAAGAGACTCTTTTGGAGGTTCAGGAATGTTACAAAAGAGCTGCTGATAGGCATAGAAAGGAGGCCCCAGTCTATCATGTTGGTGACAAGGTGTGGCTGTCAAGAAAGAATCTTAAGCTTCGGATTCCTTCTCATAAATTGGGTCAAAGTTTCATGGGACCTTTTGAGATCATTGCTCAGATCAATGCTGTCACTTTCCGTTTGCAACTTCCAAATTCCATGAAAATACATCCAGTGTTTCACGTTGCACTGCTTAAACCTTTTCATGAAAATACTTTCCCTGGCCGAGCCCTGCCTGCCCCACCTCCAGTCCTCGTGGATGGTGAGGATGAGTACGAAGTGGAAAAAATTCTTGACTCCAGGATCTTCCGTAACAAGCTTCAATATTTGGATCAGTGGAAAGGCTATGGTGAGGAGGATAGATCGTGGGAACCAGTGGACAATATTCATACTCCTGATCTTCTTCGGTCTTTCCATGCACAGTACCCTGCTAAACCGGGTAATAGGGCATCCAGAGGCTGCGCCTATAGAGGTGGGGGTATTGTGAGGAATTGACTCTGCTGGGATTCGAACCCTGGTTTGCATGTTGCTAAACCTCTTCCCTACCGGTACACCAGCCTGCCTCTTGCAGATTAGCCTTAGATCTGATACCTTGACTCTAAAAGCAATGCAATCAGTGACAACTCTCTTTAGCTGTGTCTGGTCAGCTGTCTGGTTCTTGGGCTATATAAGGCACTTCCTGTCTCTGTATCCTTGCCAGATTATTGTGTGGTACCTGATCACTTCAATAAACCTTGTTCCTGTTTCACCTACAAGTTGCTGAATTAGATTATTACTGACCTAGGCTGCTGGTCTCCACAACCTTGTTATTCCTATATCATTACACAACCAGTATTTGCACATGGCTAATTGTATGTTGCCTTATCACGGTGCAAAATCCACAGGCTATTAAAGTTTACATTGAAAACAATAAAAATCAAGGTGATTTATTAGAGGATGGACGCATTTTTACTAAAAACATTGTCTACTATGAAGTACTGTAACTTTCCATCAAACAAACAAAATCCATGCGAAACCAATTGAAAAACAAACGCAAAAAGATAAAAAAACAGAATCTAACCAAAAAATTATTTAAAAACTTACACACAACTGTCCGTTTCTTTCAAAAGGTCATTATTACGCCACAGAAATTAGGTTTACACAAACAATATTTTCATATTAAACTACATCAAATTGTAAAACACATACAGAACAGTGGTTACACATCGCGGACTAACTTTAAGGTCTCGCGTTCTCTTTTTAGAGAATCACTTTTCCACAGAGAAAACTATGTGCCATTTAAAACAATTACTACACCAACAAACAAAGGTCAACCATTGAAAAATAGCAATAAATAAATTATTCAGTCATTATTCATGGAAGTACTGTTTATGCATGATTAGCCCCACAAAATACTTGCCTTGCATTATTTTAACAAATTCTGTTCAAATGCTAATTAACTATGTTACTGTTTCTAACGTTACAAGTTTGAAAAAAAATCTAAAAGAAAAAAAAAGAAAGTTCAAGTTAGCAAAAATATACTTTCAGATTCCTTACTTAGATATATTACAAAGTTCATGTTAAGAGCACAAGCACGTTTTGAGGCACAATGTAAATGTTGTATTTCATGTTAAACGTTAATCCAGGGAGTAATCTGATTGCCAGTTAATGGGGTCAGGAAGGAATTAATGTTTTTCCCACTTTGATACAATTGGCTACGTTTCAAAGTTTGCCTTCCTCTGGATTCAATGTATATTTAAGTTAACAGTTCTTGAGCTACAAGTTGCATGTTAAAAAAACCATTAGCTCAAGTTTACAATACTCATTAATATAAAGTTCAACTGTTCTTACATTCAAATGTTAATACTTTTACTACAAAACTCTTTAACAGTTACTCACGAAGAAAAGAAAATCTTAAAAAAATAAACCTGTTTAATATAAGATTTGTACTTATTTCAACATAACTAAAACCTTACAAGTGTCAAATACGTATATTACTAACTAAACAAATTTACAAACATACACATCTCATTGCCGTCATTTTTTGACGGGCAAGTCGCTAGTATATACCGTATTGGTCCAAATATAAGCCGCACCCGCTTATAAACCGCACCTGTAAAATTCAAGGGGAAAAAATAGAAAAAAGATAGTACTCAAATATAAGCCGCACCCTTAAAATTGGAGAGAAAAAGACTCTCCAAGTGATCAGCCATTGCAAGAAACAGGCTTTCTAATTAGCACTGTAGCTTTTTTTGCAGGTTACAGGCCTTACAGGATGCTAGAATCACTAAAACCGTAAATCGCTATTCAATACCGCAGTCTCAAGCACGCAAATCGGCACCATTAACTTGCAATTGCGCAAATCGGCAGTAATTTTACATTCGCAAATAGAAGCCACACACTTAACTCGCAAGCTCGCAAATCGGCAGTGATTTTTTTTACGGTCGCGAATATAAGCCGCACCCGTAACTCGCCTATGGTGGGGGAGACACAGAGGGGGGAAGAGACACAGAGGAGGGGGGAGAGGGTGAGGAAAGAGACACAGGAGGGGGGAAAGGGGGAGCAGAGACACAGGGGAGGGGGAGAGGGGGCAAAGAGACACAGAGGAGGGGATAGGGGAAGAGATACAGAGGAGGTGGAAGAGGCACAGAGGGGGAAGAGGGGGGAATAGATACAGAGGAGGGGGGAGAGGGGGAAGAGACACAGAGGAGGGGGGGAAGAGTCAAAGGAGGGGGGAGAGGTTGGAAGAGACACAGAGGAGGGGGGGAAACTATCTATTATACTGAAATTATCATTGTATTATTCAGGGTTTTCCTGTTCATATACAAATATATTGTGGTAAAAACAAGTTGCTCATTAATCAATGTACTAACGGGGGGCCAGGTGGTGTAATGTGCGTTTTTAAGGTCCTGTTGGGGCCTATATGGTCCCGCTTGATGTAATGTGAGTTTTTAAGGTCCGGTTTGGGCCTATATGGTCCCACTTGTTGTAATGAGGGTTTTTAAGGTCTGATTGGGGCCTATATGGTCCGGTTGGTATTTTAAGGTTCTAAAGGTCCGGTTGGGGCCTATATTGTCCTGCTTGGTGTAAGGTGAGTTTTTAGGTCCGGTTTCAGCCTATATGGTCCTGCTTGGTATTTTAATGTTTTAAAGGTCCGGTTGGGGCCTATATGGTCCCGCTTGGTGTAATGTGTGTATTTAAGGTCCGGTTGGGACCTATATGGTCCCGCTTGATGCAATGTGAGTTTTTAAGGTCCGGTTTGGGCCTATATGGTCCTGCATGGTAATTTTACGGTTTTAAAGGTCCGGTTGGGGCCTATATGGTCCCACTTGGTGTAATGAGGGTTTTTAAGGTTTGAGTTGGGCCTATATGGTCTCGCTGTGTATTTTAAGGTTCTAACGGTCTGTTTGGGGCCTATATGGTCACGCTTGGTGTAATGTGAGTTTTTAAGGTCCGGTTTAAGCCTATATGGTCCTGCTTGGTATTTTAAGGTTTTAAAGGTATGGTTGGGGTCTATATAGTCCCGCTTGATGTAATGTGGGTTTTTAAGGTCCGGTTTGGGCCTATATAGTCCTGCTTGGTGTTTGTATTTTTTTTTAGGTACGGTTTGGGCCTATAATGTTCTGATTGATGTAATGTGGGTTTTTAAGGTCCGGTTGTGCTCTATATAGTCCGGCTAGTATTTATGTCTTTTTAGGTATGGTTTGGGCCTTTATAGTCCTGATTGGTGTAATGTGGGTTTTTAAGGTCCGGTTGTGGCCTATATAGTCCCGCTTTGTATAATATGGGTTGTTTAGGTATGGTTGGGGCCTAGATAGTTTCACTTGGTTTCATAAGTGTTTTTAAGTATGGTTGGGTCTTGCACTCTCTGATTTGTTTGCTTGTTTTATATCACACCCAGGTCCAAACACTCTGTGGCTGAAGATTCTTTTGGACTACTACACTTGAAGACACCAGAGAAGGAGATTCATATGTCAGGCCCGTGGGCTAATGAGTACATGGTAGATTTGTGTTTTGCAGTATTGTCTATGATGGTATTATGTAGTATTGTAAATGAGCTATACAAAAAACCTGACAATGGTGGAACCAATGAATATGGATAATTATTCATATTCACTGGTTCCAACATTGTCAGGTTTTTTAGATATCTATAGAGATGTATATTGTTCTGTATTGTGACGCCTGGATTAGGGGCAGTTTTGACCTAATATATAGTACCCAATTCCTTCTTTAATAGATAGGACTTAAAGATTTGCCGAATATAGCTCCATTGGATGAATTTGTACATCCCACAATTAGTTCATCCCAAATATATCATTTGTATAACAAGCAACCCTTATCTAATGTACTAAGTAATGGCTTTAAGTTCATTACAGACTTCCAGGGTATTGTAGGGTTTTATACATCTATGCACATACTTAACACCTTCATTTTTATTATAAGATACCCATTAGACCTGTCTTCTCTTTTTTGTAAGTATACTAGAGACTAGCTTGTCAAAAATGACGACAATAAAATTTGAAGGCTGGCAATGCTGTTTGCCACAAAATGCGAGGATATTGCCCCTCTGAGCAAGATAAACATTCTCTCCACTGTATTCTCAGCATTTCTTCTCAGCACCTTTTAACGACTACATTCACATATTACATCACAACCTTACTCACTAGATTAGGCCTTAATTCCTTTCACTATTCTGGCCATTCATTTAGGGTTAGGACCACTTCCTCAGCATCCAAAAATAAAATCCTCATCCATATCATTAAAGCCATGGGTCACACAAAACCCACTGCTATAGCCGCTACATTTCTGACCCAAAAAACTAAATCAGAGAAGCCTTCGAAAATCTCACACGTTAACCTATTTTCCCTTTGGACCTCTTAGCAGGCCTACCATGGCATAACTTCCGGGCACAACCCAGCTACATCACGGAGAGGGAGCCGACCACAAATAACCAGCAAGGTTACCTGGAATTGTGAGAGGATCCTTCCCTGCACGCCCCTTTAAATAGCCTGCACCTGCACTCACCTTTCTGCAGCCTTTTTGACGCCAAGCCTCACTTCCCTCATTTCTAGCCTTCATAATCTCAAACAGTAATCTAGTTTCCTTTTGGCCCTCTTAGCAGACCTACCAGGACATAGCTTCCAGCTACACCCCAGCTACATCAGGGAGAGGTAGCCGACCCCATATCTATACCACACACCACTGGAGTAATTTTATTTGAAGGTTTGACCATCACATTAACAATGGTGCTAAATAAAGCAATCATAGTTGAGTAACATAAATTGATAACAAAGCTTCTTCCTGTAGTTTAGAAGCATTTTCCCTGTAAGATGGGGTGTATTTTAATCTTATACCTCTAAATAAAGCATACTATATACTTTAGATATGGGAAGGGGGAGTAGGTAAAGAGTAAAGAAGACAGAGAGCCAAGGGAAGAGAGTGAAAATAGGTAGTGGATTAGAAAAAAGTGGTCTGATTACATACATATAGCCATATTCAATTTGAGACAAGTAAACTAATGACAAACGCAATTTTGGCTGCAAGTGCTTTTTTTCAGTAATGTTACATAGTTACATTGTAATTGAGTTTGAAACAATACTTTTAGTCCATCAAGTTCAACCTTTTTAGAACTCCTCTGATCTGCAATATGCAGATTCATTGTTAATTGATCAAGAGGAAGGCAAACAGAAAAAAACACAAGTGAAATGTTGCCAATTGTCTCAAAAGGGGAAAGAAAAAAATATTAAATTTATTTCTGACCCAAGATACTGGCGATCGGATTCCTCTCAGGATCAATACTCGCTCTCGAATTATCCAGGATAGGCCCGAATGCCCTTTTTATTTAAAAAACAATACGTTTTTAAAGTTATCTATCGAATCTGCTGTCACCACCTCCCTTGGTAGAGATTTCCTCAGATTAACCACCCTTACTGTGAAGAACACTTTTCTTTCTTTAAGGTGAAATCTTTTTACTACTAATCTGAAAGGATGTCCTCTTGTCAGTTGAAATCCTCTTGGCACAAAGAGCTCACTTACACATCTATTCAAGGTTTCACAAAAGTACTGTAATATTACTTAGCACTTCTGCAACTCATAAACCCAATCTTGTAAGTACAGCTGCAAGTCTCAGGATAACGAGTAAGGCTGTGCTCAGTAATATTACTGAGCACAAACCCACTGACACCAACGATAATCCCTTGGGATTCCCTACTTCCATGCATGCAGTGAAGGGAATATTTAAATATCCCCTTCGGCACTCACTCCCGTTCCCCCTTCACCGATCACCTCATCTACATAACTATTTGTGTCATCCATTGCATCTAAAATATTAGCCCAGTGTCAAAGGGGTACTTAAAGGACCGCCATGATGCCTAAATGTTAACCACATGGGTTTCCCTCTCAGATCCCAGTTGCACCTACAATTAACCCCAATGAGAAGGACCCCTGCAGCATCTAAAGATTAACCTCTGCTGCAGAGATCTTTAAAGGACCCCCGTAGCATGGAAATTAATTAACCCCTGCTGCAGAAGTCCTTAAAGAACCTCCATGGCATCTAATCTATTAACCCTATACCATAGGGGTCATTAAAGGACCCCCATGAAATCCAAATTACACTCTTAGATACCATGGGGGTCTATACAGAAAACTATAATGTCCTAGCCAAGAGTATGTACCCTAATTCTCCTGCTTTAGCTTACAGGAACAATCTCCATGGTTGTGACTTTAGTGTTCAATCTCTCAGCATCCAGCATGCCTCAGGACCATCTCTCAGAAACTCCAGAAATCCCAGATTACAGGTTCTTACTAATTTATTTAAAAAAAATAACCCATTTTTCCTATCCCTTTATGGATATCCCAGAATTAAAAAAAATAGAAGCAGACACACCATTGCTTAAAATGTCAGACTCATACTGCCAGTTTATTCTTTCTTACATAGATATTCTACACAGCACCAAAGGAATTCACCCACACACCCCTCATAATTCCTCTCCCTATATTAGGGGGTCTGCTCTCTTACTGTTATATTCTAACTGGCAAGTACTGGCTGTGTGGTACATGTGACAACAATCTCCCATATTATTCATATGTCTGGGCTATTGGGGTATAGTGGCAAGATGAAAGCCTTTTCTTACGAAGAAAAACATCCAAGCCAGGCTACATTTTGCAAAAACACATCTGAAGGCTCCCAAAAGCATGTGGGAAAGGGTGTTATGGTCTGATGAAACCAAGGTTGATCTTTTTGGCCATAATTCCCAAAAATATGTTTGGTGCAAACACAACACTGCGCATCACCAAAAGAACACCATACCCACAGTGAAGCATGTTGGTGGCAGCATCATGCTTTGGGGCTGTTTTTCTTCAGCTGGAACTGGGTCCTTAGTTAAGATAGAGGGAATTATGAACAGCTCCAAATACCAGTCAATATTGGCACAAAACCTTCAGGCTTCTGCTAGAAAGCTGAACATGAAGAGGAACTTCATCTTTCAGCATGACAACAACCCAAAGCATACATTAAAATCAACAAAGGAATGGCTTCACCAGAAGAAGATTAAAGTTTTGGAATGGCCCAGCCAGAGCCCAGAACTGAATCCGATTGAAAATCTGTGGGGTGATCTGAAGAGGGCTGTGCACATGAGATGCCCTCACAATCTGACAGATTTGGAGTGTTTTTGCAAAGAAGAGTGCGCAAATTCTGCCAAGTCAAAATGTGCCATTCTGATACTCATACCCAAAAAGACTGAGTGCTGTAATAAAATCTAAAGGCGCTTCAACAAAGTATTAGTTTAAGGGTGTGCATACTTATGCAACCATATTAATTTTTTTTAATATTTTTTCTTCCCTCTACCTAAAAGATTTCAGTTTGTTTTTCAATTGAGTTGTACAGTTTATAGGTCACATTAAAGGTGGAAAAAGTTCTGAAATGATTTATCTTTGTCTCATTTTTTTACAGCACAGAAACCTGACATTTTAACAGGGGTGTGTAGACTTTTTATATCCACTGTATTTTAATACCTAACATCACTTTACCTTTAATTTAAAATACAGTATTGTTTTTATATTTGCACTAGCGAATTGCCCGTCAAAAAATGACGGCAATGAAATTGTAAATGAGCTAATGCTGTTTGGTGTATAATAATAAAATAATAATATATTAATAAAGTAATATACTTTACCTATTTTAAAGTAATATATGCAGGAAGCATTCTGTTCAAGAGCTGGCAATCTGTTTTGATGTTGCTGCAGCATTAGTGCTGTGGAGCTGCTGTGTAAGTGTGATGAATGTGTACAGTATAATAGTGTAAGTGCGCAAGACAAATCCGTTAGCGTAGCTGTGTACTTCCGCATTATATAAGTTATTGTTCTAAAATGGCGGCTAATGTGTGGTATGAGGCTGTGGGTGATTTACCGTCCTTCGTACGACTTTTTCGGAATATCCGTAGCTGTTTGGTGGTGTTTTGCATGTTTATGGTGGTGTTTTGCGCGTTTAGGGTCCTGTAGCCTCGTTTTCGTTTTGTTCTGCGGTCATTTTTTCTCTCGCTTAGGTGATTTTCGAGTGTCTAAACTCGGAAATTTGTACTTAAATCGAGGTGTAACTTGACTTGCAGAGGTCCTGGGTGCCCCCCCCCCCCTTGCTGTGGGTAAGCTTTTCATGTGTTTGTTGTTTGTATTCATTGAGTATTGTAAGGTTTTTGGGGTCGCGCGGGTGTTTTGCCTCTTTAGACTGCTGTAGCCTCGTTTTCGTTTTTTTTTCTCTCGCTTAGAGAATTTTTCAGTGTCTAAACTCTTTTATTTTGAGTTAAATTGAGGTGTAACTTCAGTTTTGAGGTCCTGGATGTCCCCTCTTCCTGAAGGTAAGCTTTTTATGTATTTGTTGTGTGTATTTATTGTGTTTTTCATGTTTTGATGTGCGCGGGTTGAGGGCGATTTTTGCGAGGTTGTAATTGGTCGTAACGTGTCTCGTATTTTTTTGCGAGGTCCGCAGTTGCTGGCAACAGCTTGCATGCTCACAACTATATATGTGATTTACAGTGCTACGGATTGGACTTTGACCCCCTTGCAGGTCCTCTCTAGTAGGGTTTTTGGCTCCATTTGCCGCTTACGGGTTTGAACGCCAGTTTGTAGCAGTTTCATTTAATTCGTAGCAATTTAATAGCAATTGGCGATTGTAACATTTATGGGCTTGACAGATCAAAGGCTTAGCTGTAACGGAGTTCCGATTTTGACGACTTGTGTAGTTTTTCCGCCTGTAACCTGCAGATCATTTGCGGGTAGCTGAAAGAGGCCAATTTAATAGCAAAGTCTTGCAGGCTCTTTTACGGGCTACAAATTCTTTAGTAGGAGGAATTTAATAGGGCTGCTTGTATATCATGTTGGGAATTTTTCTAATATGCATTGAATAATGTTTACAAATTTAATTTAAAGGGATATGTACATTTACTGGATTATGAATACCTCTGATAGAGGAGAATTGATAGTGTATACAAACTTTTTTTGCATGAAAAAATCCCCAAATAAAAATGTAAACATTTGAGGTCAGCAAAATCTCTTGTAATTTTTGACAGTTGAACTTTGGGGTTAACACCCTCCAAACCCAGACTAAATTAGCATTAAATTTAAAATTATTTGTTTTGGTCAATCAGGTTAGCTGAACATTTTTAATTAATTCTGTGTTCCAGTTTGTGCTGAAAAGCAGCCTGGGATATGTTGTGTATCACTGATATGTGCTATGTACCGCTTCTGACATACAGAGAGGAAGCTGCAAGGAGATTGGCTGAGAAAGCAATAGCAGGCACATATTGGGTTAATATTGCTCCCTTGATGCTGCATGCTGATTGTGGGTATCAGATGCCTGTATAGGCAGCCCCTAAAGGTGTCAACATAATAATTAGAAGGATTTTTAGATATTAATACAAATAAAATGTTATATGAGGTGTGCTGCATACAAACAGGCTGCTTATTGCCTATAGAGTGCAGCAATGAAACTTTCATATCCCGTTAATTAGTTTTACATAAAAAGCAATTGCATTTTTTTTAAATGATATGTATAAAAGAACATGCTAGTTTTCAGTATCCCTTTAATTGCTTACCACGTTCATTCAGACTTTGACTTTATGCTGTTAAAGCATACAGCACTCCCAGAAATTGCAAAACATTTTACTGGTGCTGTATATGAACCCAATGGTCTTGAATACCATGCATGGGGATTGTGAATACAATGTAGGGTGATACTGCTTAAAAAAATCACAGTGAGAATGTGTATTCCAAAGAGTCTTTGACCGAGAAACTGATAAAAGGAAACATTTTGTTTCTGGTAATTTAATGGATTAAATGACTATAACATCTAGTAATGACCTTGTTATTCTGTTCTCTTGTGAAACTGACTGATATTTTCCACAGGCCTTAACCATCATATCCCCTACCTCTGAATGAGTAAACATGTTTTTCTACTTTAACTGTAAAGAAAAATATTTACTGTTGATTTATGCTTTTTTCTGTTCACATTTAGACATGTGATCTGTTTTTGCTTGCAATGTTAATGTTACAAAGAGTCAAGAGATGATGTTTATCAAGTAGGCTTTGGTGAGGTTATGTGGAGTGAAATTAATGGAAAACATTTGCCCATGTCATATGTATTGTTTTAAACCTATTTATAAATGAGGTTCAACTAACTCCATTTACTAAATTGTCTCTACAGAAAACTTATGGGACATTTTAACCCATTTGATAAATATACCTACTTAATACATAATACAAGCAGCTTATCAACTATTATATTTGCATTATTTAGCATTTCAAGGTTATATAAGTGATTGTGCAAGCTGAATGTAATGCTTTATTTTGTATACCATAATTGTGTCCATTTTATACCCATGCTTATCAGGTATGGTTTATTGACAAAAGTGTATTCTCTTCAGTTGCACCCATAGAACTGCCTGTTTTTTTTTTGGGGCTGTTGAACATAAGTAAAAATAATTATGGCATATTTCTCTTTTTAGGCTGGGTTGCAAAGTATTTGATTTCAATCTACACCATCCCAAGGCATCGGATCCTGGTAACAGTGTAGGTTAGGGAATGAACAAGAGACAAAATGAGAAACTTTGAAAGATGTCAGCCTCAGATCCACTAATCTGTATCTAACACATTTCAAAGATTGATTTGCCTTTCATGAACTTTGTGACAATGTTTTGATTGGAACCTAAATAAACATGTATTTGTTAACATACTAGTGAATTCACTCTTCTGCATCAGCTGAGGTTGAGAGGAACCACTGTCCATTAGGAAGAACTTCCAACACAGGTACAAAACCTTGAACATGCAAACTCTGCACTACACTGAACTATACAACTGAAATAGCAAACTCATTTAATTGTTTAATTAAATGAGGCTCACAAAAGCTTACATAGTAGTTCATTATAATGTGGCTTCAGAAAAAAAATATATATATGAGAGGAAATCTAAAATTGTTTTAGCATATAAATAAATGATTAAGCAAGCATCCTTTGTTCAGCTTAAGATACATTACCAAGAAATAGGATTCATCTGATTTAAGATAATGCTCTAAATCTTCACAAATGTAATATGAATATCCTTTCTATGTGAACAAAAAAGCAGAATACATAGAATTATTAAATTACTTCTATGTAAAAAGTCAATAGATTGAAAATAAGGAACAATACTACATTCACATGTAATATATATGTATATATATATATATATATATATATATATATATATATATATATATATATATATATTGTTATGTTTAGAATAAAAGTTTGTCTCTGGCAAATTAAAATTTATAGATATTTTTTCGCCGAATTTATTTTTCAATTCAGTAATTACAATAAATAACTATGTAAAAGCTGAACATGAAAGAGAAAACCATTATAAGTATTTTAGCTTTTTATTTCATTTGACGAGTCATTAATAAGTGCCAACTATTTGAATATCCTTAAACTGCATGCAGAGTACAACATTAACAAGGAAATAACAGTATAACATTTATAAATAGAACAATGCCAAGTAGGAATGATCCCTCAAGTCTAAAGCATAAATTTAACAAAAAATTGCCTCCGAAGTGTTTTGCTACTTTCAGAAAACTCTTAGAATAATACAAATTACTTTGTGGTGATTGTATTGAAAAGCAGGTATGTCTATCATAGATTTGTACACTCTACCTGGAAGTTCACTACTCTTTTATGATATGTTATCTACAAAATAAATTATTTTGTTTTGAAGATAGAAGCACAAAAATAATTTGCGTACAATAGGATAATATAGGATAATAATAGGAGACAATAGGTGTGAACTGCTCATTGTATGAAAAATTTAAGAAAAATATTTTTGTAGTTTTTTGGGCTTATCATTTTGTAATTTAATAATGGAGCTAGTGAGTGGTTGGCTGCTATATATATATATATATATATATATATATATATATATATATATATATATATATATATATATATTTAAGGGGTAGACAATGTAACAGAATTAACAGACCTAGTAAATATTATTTACACTCTTTAACTTAATTACAGCTTTAGTTCTTTTATTTTTTGTAGTGCTGTCATACAAGTCATGAATTGTATGTAGTTGGATATTGCACCATTTTCAAGAATAACACCTCTATTTCCTTGATGGATTATGTAGATGAGAATCTACTTCACACTCTGCATGCCAGAAATTCCTATACATGGTCAGTGGTGTTTAGATATGGTGACTGGGGATTCCATGAAATGTGTGTGATTTCAGCCTGGTGTTCATGAAACCACTCTTGAATTTGTACTGAATGGAACTTGAAAATTAGAGATACAGAACTTTGGTTGCGCTTGTGCAGTTACTAAGCTCCTGATTTCAATAACTATCTTAATAATTATCTTGTAGTTTAAGACCTTTATTCAACATATTTCTTAAAATGGAATGAGAAAAAGAGCAAATTCACTCAATGAAAGTAGTCCCATAAAATGCAGTACAAACACACATCCAAACTAGTAAGTTTATATCAGACACCAATAGTATGTGAATAAAATATCTAAAAACAGAATAGGGTCACGGTTCCCTTATAATTTCATGATTGGTGTAAGAATTGCAGGCTGTAAAATCTACTTGAACACAGTCAAATTTGTATATATAAGTGTGGCCCTAACAGGGAATCTCACAATTCTTCTCTATAATTCATAAATGTATCAGACTGAGGATCAACAGTGGCCCTAAATTAATGCCTACCGACCATTTCACCAGTACATTCTGGTTCCTCAAAGTCAAATTAGCAATATTGACCGCAGCATGACCGGCGCATAATGTGTCTAGTTGTGCTTATTAATAAGGTTATCTTGGCAAAGATATTGTAGTGGGTTGCCAAATCCTTCTCCAGTGGATCTCAATTTGTCTTACCTCTCTGCTATGACTTGCCCATCTTTGAAGACCCTACATGGTTTAGCTCAAAGCATTAGGCACTCATCCCTACGACCCACGGGACTGCTGTGGGACTTAAGCAATGCGAGCTGCTGGTGGAGATGAGCACTGTAGGACTTTTAGGCGACGGCCTCGCAAAAATACGACTGGGCGACGGCCACAAAATTACATCCTGTGCAACTTAGTACCCGGCCTTGCAAAAATACGATATTAATGACCGAAACACAGAACTGGAAAGACCTTCACAAAACACAAATATTGCTCAAATTAACTTACAAACTCAGATACAGCACAGGGGGAGAGCCAGGTATCCTGTGAGTGAGGTTGCCAGGTAACTTAAGGCATATTTTCCGTTTATGAACAACCAAAATTCGCTGAAGCGAGAAAAAAATTGGCGGCCCAAAAAAACTAAACACGGCGAAAACGAGGCCGAATCAGGTAAAAACGACCATCGAACTCGGAACACTTACCCACAGCCAGTATGTATAGTCACATTGCAAGGCCTGTAGCAGGAAAAAAGATAGGAAAAGAAATAACACAACAAAAAATTTAAAAATTAAATTGGAACAATAAATTAAAGAAATGATGAAAAGTACTAATGTACTATTTATATTTACAGATAACTATGGCGGATACAAAAAACAAAGACGAACAGAAACAATATCAAACAAAAGAACAGGTGCAAATATGGAAAGATCGACAGACGCCGGAGGAAAAGAAAATTAGATGAGAAAAAGAACGCAAGAGAATTGCATTCAAAAGAGAAGCAGCTGACAAAGTAACATCCAAGCCCAAGAAGGCAACCAAAACAAAAACATGTAGAAAATGTATCAGAACAATCTGAGAATGTTTGTAATGTAGATTTACAGAGTCATATTGATATATTTTCTCATGATTGTCCGTTAGTTAAATCCTTAACAGTAGAGGTTCATAATCTTGGTATTATGAACATTGTCTGTCAGTTTTGTGGGGCTTATCATTTCCAACAGGAAAGACCCAGAGATGGGGAGTTCATTAGTTGCTGTCAAAAAGGCAAGATAAGACATCCAGACAGACAACAATTCCCTACATATTTATAAAGCATTATGATTGAGCCTACTTTCCCTAATTACAAAAATGTCAAAATAAACATAAGATCTTATAATATTGTCATATCTTTTGCATCTATGGGTGTAACGTTAGCTGGTAATATTCCAGGACATGGCCCTTACAAGGACAAATTTACCATTGTGCTTCACATTTACATCCAGAAGAAGGGGAGCAAAACAAATTTGCTCAACTATATGTCCTAGATACAATGGAAGCTGTTGAACAACGTATGCAGCTTCAAGAAAATGAAAAATGCTTACCCATTGTTTTTATAGAGCTTGATACATTTATGGTCAAAAACCTGTATACTCAAGCTTACAAAAAATTGTCAGAACTAGAAAAAGAACAACAAATTCATGCAGAACTAAATCAATTGCCAATCCCAAAAGGTAAAATGGTTCTTAAAAGAGATTGCCATACTGATAAACGCTGTTATTACTTACCAACATCAAATGAGGTTGCAATGGTCTTTCAAAATGACGAGGGAGAATCAGTTCAGAGGGATATTAGAATATATCCCAGAAATGAGGAGCTACCTTTCCTTAACATAAGTATCTTAAGTACTAATTTGGATCCAATGACATATCCCTATTTTTTTCCCAATGGGGAACCCGGATGGCAACCCAAATTAACACTTGACAGTTACCCAATTCTAAAGTACGTGTCAGAAATAGTATTTCCATGCTTGAATTTAAAGTGGCTCAAACTGCAATTCGAGATGGATTAAATCCCATTTTATGTGGTGGAAAACTGGCACAACAGTAGGTCATTGATTCATATTTGCAAGTTGAGGCAAATAATTTAAATTTCATAAAATATCAACAAGATAAACTACGTGTAGAAC
Source organism: Discoglossus pictus (assembly GCA_027410445.1). Taxonomy (NCBI): domain Eukaryota; kingdom Metazoa; phylum Chordata; class Amphibia; order Anura; family Alytidae; genus Discoglossus; species Discoglossus pictus. Next base: position 349,365,949 of record CM050164.1, read on the forward strand.
AGTATTGTGGACTGATGGATTATGTAGCTGAGGTGGCTACAAACCAAAATCTGGCAGCTGGCAAAGCCATCATTTTACGGTCTTCTTTCCAATGATCTCCTCGCAATATGCGAGAAAGATACAATGATGCTATGGCTATTGTAACTAAATTTGGCAAACCAGATTTATTTAATACATTTACATGTAATCCACAATGGCCAGAGATTGTACAGAGTCTGCTAATTGGACAAACTGCTTCCGATAGATCAGATTTAGTGGCAAGTGTCTTCAAAATAAAATTAACTGAATTAATACATGACATAACCATAACTCAGTTATTTGGCAAATGTTTGGCTTATGTTTATATCATAGAATTTAAAAAAAGAGGCCTTCCACGTGCACATATTCTTATAATCCTTCAAGAGAAAGATAACTGGGATACTGGTGATAAAGTGGATTCAGTGATTATTGCTGAACTACCAGTTCCAGAAATACATGGTAGACTATATGAGATTGTAACTCATTGTATGATTAATGGACCATGTGGAGATATCAATCTACAGTCACCATGTATGGAAAGTAATAAATGCACTAAATAATTTACAAATGATTATAGAGACAAAAAGTATGCTAATTGTGATGGCTATCCATTATATAGAAGAAGAGAAGGCCAAAATGCCATTATTCGTGGAAAAAGGTAGATAACAGATATGTGGTGCCACACAATCCACATTTGCTCATGAAGTATAATGCACACATTAATGTGGAAGCTTGCACTTCTATAAAATCCATTAAACGTGTCTACAAATATATTTACAAAAGGCTATGATGCAGCTACTGTAGTGGTCAAAAGTGCAGACAATCCAGAACAAAATCATTACAAGCAAAAAAATAAAAATAAAAGTAAATTAATTAAAATAGATGAAGCAACAATGATGTTGTGCCATGCCCTACAATGTATTGATTGTTTGTTGCGTTAAGTCATGGATAATAATTTGCCATTTGGGGGAAATGTCATGTTGTTAGGTTGAGATTTTAAGCAAATATTACCTGTTGTTGTCCATGGAAATCGCACAGACATTGTAGAAACATGTATAAGGGCAAGTATACTATGGAAACTATTTACCGACCTTAAATTAGAACAAAATTTGAGATCTGAAGGCCAAAATGAATTCAATAATTGGCTCATTAAAATTGGAGAAGGAAAATCAGAGTGAATACATAACTTACCCGATGATACAGTGGAAATTCCATTACAAATGATTTGCAAACAGGATCTCATATCGGCTATATTCCAAAATACAATAACTAACGGCGATTACGCAGAGCTTGCAAACAAAGTAATAGTAACATCCAAAAATAAAGATGTATTGCTTCTCAATAATGAAATATAAAAATTAATAGATGCACCACAAAAAATATTACAGTGCTGATTGTGTACTTGGTGATGACAAACAAAGTGAGACAAACTACTACATTGAATTTATTAATTCATTAACTCCATCAGGAATGCCACCACATATTTTGCAGCTAAAAAAAGCAGCAATTGTTACTGCAAAATATGGATCCAAAAAAAGGACTAAGTAATGGGACCAGATTAATTGTTCAAGAATTAAAAGACCATTTCATAAATGCTGAAATTCTGAATGGTACCCATAACGGTGAAAGAGTTTTCATACCAAGAATAGATTTGGTACCAAGTGAAAGAAGCCTCCCATTTGTACTTCAAAGGAGGCAATTTCCCATCATCATGGCATTTGCCATGACCATCAATAAATCAAAAGGACACATTTTCAAATCCGTGGTTATCTTTTTAGAAGGACCAGTATTTGCACATGGCCAACTGTATGTTGAATTTTCAAGATGCAAGAATCCAGAGGAAATTTAAGTTTACATTGAAAAAAACAAAACAAAGTCAATTACAAAAAAGGATAAAAATACAACAGATGGACAAAAAAAAGGAACAGTGCTTTTATTTCAAGGACAATTTCACTAAAAACAATGGAAGAAAACATAGAGAACAGTGGTTTCATTTTGAGGATGAACTTTTATGTCACTCTGACTCTTTTTAGATCATCACTATTTTACATAGGAAACTGTATATGCCATTTACAACAACTGACAAAAACAGACAGAACAAAAATGACAACAACAAAACTAAAGAAATGAGAAAAAAACTAAAGAATAGTGGTCATATCTCAAGGACTAACTTTTATGTCTCTTGCACTCTTTTCAGAGAGCCACTATTTAAAAACCAAATAAAACAGTGGTTTCATCTTGAGGACAAACTTTTATGTCAATTGGGCTCTTCTTAAAGGACCACGGTTTCACATAGACAACTCTATGTGGCATTTTCAATAACTACACTCCTAACAAAAAAAAAAAATGTTTCAAATACACAGAACAAACAAATAAAAAGTGGTTAAATCCCATAGATAAACTTTCAAGTCTGCTGGCCTCTGTTTAGAGGAACCGCTAGCACATAGACACGTTTTGAATGCAAAAATAAAATTATGCAAATTGCAATGAGTCTCTTCACATCTTCTTGGAGAAAGCTCCACAAAACAGATAGATTGCATTTCAGACAATTCCAGTTTAAATTGTATTACATTAACTTACTGTTTGTACTGTAAAAAAAATATTTTACAAGGTGTGAAAAATTGCTTTATTGTATGTAAGTAACGGTTCATGTCAGTAGGGGGAGGATAATTTATTTGCAAATTATTTTTTCACCCCCTTTGACACAATTGGCTAAGTTTCACTTGGGGTTTCTTTTGTTTGCCTTCCTCTGGATCCAATATTTAAGATCACTGCATTTTCATACAATTCAAGTTTATACGTTATTACATTACATTAATGTTAAAATTGTTGACAAGGTTTGGAAAGTAGTTTTTTATATGTAATTAAGGGTTCATGTCTGTAGGATGATGATCATTTGTTGGAAAATTTAAATGTATAATAAAAAAGAGAGTATTGATCTAGGGAGTAATCTGATCGCCAGTTACTGGGGTCAGGAAGAAATTCATTTCCCCCCCCTTTGACACAATTGGCTAGGTTGCAATAGGGTTTGTTCTGTTTGCCTTCCTCTGGATTCAATATCCACGATCACAGGACATCTTAAAATGCGATGTCTGAAATAACATGTAATTAGTGATGTCGCGAACATCAAATTTTGGGTTCGCGAACAGCTGACGCGAACTTCCATCAAATGTTCGCGAACATCGGCGAACCCCATACACTTCAATGGTAAGGCGAATTTCAAAACCCACAGGGACTCTTTATGGCCACAATAGTGATGGGGAAGTTGTTTCAAGGGGACTAACACCTGGACTGTGGCATGCCGGAGGGGGATCCATGGCAAAACTCCCACGGAAAATTACATAGTTGATGCAGAGTCTGGTTTTAAACCATAAAGGGCATAGATCACCTAACATTCCTAAATTGTTTGGAATAACATGCTTTAATCAGGTATGATGTTGCATCGATCAGGTAGTGTAAGGGTTACACCCACTTCACAGTAACAGACCAATCTCCCCGTTTAATGCACCGCAAACAGTCCCTTTGCACAACCGCAAACTCCCCATTTGCACAAGTTTGAATACCAAGCTAGCCATGTCCCGTTCCTTGTCCTCACTGATGTCATTGAAGGTCTCTTCCTCCACCCAGCCACCAAGGGTCCCCGAAAGGTGACCACAAGCCCTGCTGTGTTTGGTCTTCCACCTCCTAAAAAGCCACCTTCCTCCTCTGACTCCTCTTCTTCAGACTCCCAGAGTCTGGGGGCTTCCACTGCCCAGCATGGAAGATTATACACTTCAGGGTCTGGGGGCTTCCACTGCACAGCATGGAAGATTATACACAGGTCAGAGTCTGGGGGCTTCCACTGCACAGCATGGAAGATTATACACAGGTCAGAGTCTGGGGGCTTCCACTGCACAGCATGGAAGATTATACACAGATCAGAGTCTGGGAGCTTCCACTGCAAAGCATGGAAGATTATACGCGTTGCCTCTGTCTGCGTTATTATAAGGTGTGTACTATTAAGTAGTACTATTCCTATCGGTTTAATCCCTGTTACGTCCACTATCAGGGGACGTGTATATGCCATGCATTTTTGGAAGCGGGAGATGGAAGAAGATGCTTGGTCGGTCCTTCCACTTCAAATTTGAGCCACGTATTCCATGCTTGGCAGCCATCACCAGGTTTACCCAATGCGCAGTGTAGGTGATATACCTGCTCTGACCATGCTTTGCAGACTAGTTATCAGTGGTCAGATGGACCCTTGCACCAACACTGTGTGCCAGAGATGCCATTACTTCCTTTTGCACAACCGAGTACAGGTTGGGGATTACCTTTTGTGCAAAGTAATTTCGGCCGGGTACCTTCCACTGCGGTGTCCCAATAGCTACAAATTTTCTGAAAACCTCAGACTCCACCAGCTTGCATGGTAAAAGCTGGCGGGCTAAGAGTTCAGACAAGCCAGCTGTCAGTTGCCAGGCAAGGGGGTGACTTTGTGACATTGGCTTCTTACGCTCAAACATGTCCTTGACAGACACCTGACTGTGGGCAGATGAGCAGGGACTGCTCAGGGTGAGACACGGAGTGGCGGATGGTTGAGAGGGGGCAAGCAGGAAAGCAGTGGTTGAGGTGGCTGAAGATGCTGGACCAGGAGGAGGATGGCGGCTTTGACTTTGTGTGCTGCTTGTACTCATGTGTTGATCCCATAGGCGTTTGTGATGTGACATAATGTGCCTTCGCAAAGAAGTTGTACCTAGGTGGGTGTTGGACTTCCCACGACTCAGTTTCTTTTTGCACAGGTTGCAAATGGCATCGCTCATGTCACAGGCAGACACACCAAAAAATTGCCACACTGCTGAGCTCTGCAATGACGGCATTCTGGTAGTGGCAACAGCATGCGTTGACTGGCGTGCTGTCTGGCTGACCCCGGGTGCCGATGAATGCTGTCTGACTGTGCCATTAGCTACTTGCGACGACCTTCCCCTGCTTCCAACTCGTCTCCTCCTCCTCTCTGTCTCCCCATCTAAACTTTCCTCCTGTTCTTCTTCTCTTATAGCACCCACGTGACATCCAAGGACGCATCGTCCTCATCAACCGCTTCACTTGTATCTGACAACTCAACAAAGGAAGCAGCACCGGGTACAACATCATCATCATCATCAGACCGTACGTCCATGTGTGTAATGCTGCCTGACTGGGACATATCCCTGCTATCTACATCCTCTGGCACTAATGTTTGTGCATCACTCATTTCTTCCAACGGATGTGTAAATAACTCTGCTGACGGATCAAGTGAAGCGGCTGTGGTGCTTGTGTTTGTGGTGGCGGCAGGCGGGTGAGTGGTAACTGGAGAGGTGCCCGAAGCTAAGCTGGAGGAGGATGGTGCGTCCAGGTTCTGAGCGGAAGCTGTAGAAGAATGGGTGTCCTGTGTTAGCCAGTCAACCATGTCCTCAGAACTTTTTAAGTTCAGGGTACGTAGCCTCTGAAAACTGGGCATTATTCTAGGGCCAAAGAGAATCACAGCACCACGACCACGATGGCCCAAGCGGGGTGGCCTGCCTCTGCCTTTCATTTTTTTGCAGATTAGTGGTACTATGCGTGCAAGCTACCTTGACACCAGATATGAGTGTCACTGTGCACTGGCAAAAGTTGGCAGAGTAGATGCAATAGGCTTCACACACACGCCTGTAGGTAGGCAATTGCTATTCAATCTATTACAGTAAAAAAAGTGTTGTTTTATTTCACTGAGCACAATATAAGCTGTGAGCCTGACACATGCAGGCAACTGAAATTAGATTACAGGAAAAAAATGGTTGTTTTCAATGTATGTTACACCACCAGGTATGAGTAGTGAAAATAAGCACAATATAAGCTGTTAGGTGTTAGCCTGTCACACACACACGCTGGCAGGCAGGCATAGATTACACAAAAAAAAGTATAAAATAAAAGAAATGATGTTCAAAGTTTCCTCAATGATAAAGTATAGGGGGCGAACCGAAAAGCTCATGTGTTCGCCGTTCGCGGCGAACGCGAACATGCAAAAATCGCCGCGAATAGTTCTCCGGCGAACTGTTCTGGACATCACTACATGTAATACTTTACAATTCAAATATTGCATCGAAACAAGTTGAACCATTGTTATATGATTCCTGCATAGTTGACTATTCAAAATGTTAAACATTTTAAACATGGATTGTTTGCAAGCTGTTGAACTACAAGTTGCATGTTAATAAAATAAATTGAATAAACTTGCTGAACTTTTTTAAAAAAAACATGGAAAAATAAAAACAAATTTAAGGGTGTCAGATACTCACATTGGGTGGCAGCATTCATAGCCTACACAATTTAATTGCTGTAATTTTTTGACGGCAAGTAGCTAGTCATATATAAGCAGTTGTGACAATGGGATATCCCAATCCCATTTAAGTGCAATCTACATATTTACTAAAAGTCTTCAAATCTTCAGATATATTTGTGTGAATGATACATGCTTATGAAATAAAAATTAAAACATGATGTACATGCACTAAAATTATAATAATTGTAAAATATGCTCCAGATGAGCCTTCCTTGCTTCTGAAGAAATAGAGAATTCTTGTAACCAAGGTTAAGATCCATTTGGATATCATGCAATGGTGTACAAAAGATGTATAAAATATACATGGTACCATCATCCAAGGAAAAAAAATAATAATATTGCAAATAATTGTTTAAAACAAGTGATTTTGTGGTTAAGCTATTACATACTCACACACATGAATATACAGTGCTTACAGCAGAATGGCATTAGTCTCAAAGAGGCCTCTGATTAACTAACATACTGTATAGCCAAGAGAGGTTCCATCAAGTTTGTGCAATTCATATTGTTTTACTTAGAATATTTTAAACTGTATTTTATTATTATTATCTCTCACAGAAGGGGCCATGTACTACAGCTGAACTGTGCTCCATAATGCTCACTGAAGATATTTTATGCTTTTTTATTAGGTACACCATTATTGAATGCAGCCTTTTGCAGTGCAACCACTGTAGAAGAAATATTATCATTGGTCTCAACATTAATGGGTGTTTAATGCATGGTGCTATGCACTTTTACAGTGTGCTAGAGAGCGTGATTAATTATGAGTGGAATATCAATTAGAGCTTTAGTTTACATAATAATGTTGCATCAATAGTATATTATAACCAAGATAAGCCACAGTTTAACAGCAATTGTAGTCAGTGAACAATAGTGCTGGATTAATGTACAATCAATATACATGAAATATATTTTGAGTATTTTAAAGTTATTCCATACATTTAGTTTCAGAGGTGCCACATGTGGTCACATCAAGTTATATTCATTAAAATATGTTATTATATGACTCATTGTTCATAAGTTATAAATAGAGATGGAAAGTTAATAATAAAAGGCCTTTAGGTCAGTAAAATTGCAATCTCTTTTATGAACTTTTAATGAAAACTATAAACCTAGTGTAAATCAAAACTGATTGTGTCACCTTAGGTTTACATTGAATAAAGCTGTAGAGCAATACATGATGATTTGTAATTTAATGTATTTGTGAGACATCAGTGGGATACCATAACCATTTTAAAGAACTCCCAGTAAACTCAAAATAATATGAAAACTGAGAAATATTAACAAAATATTAGGTATAAAGGCTTAACCTTTGATTTGCTACTAGTGTTTTTGGACAATCTAGAGTGCTATTACACAAGAAAATAGTGATCAATCATTTCAAAAATGATATTTATTTTATTGTATCTCACCTCTTTCCCACCTATTTGGGAATTTATAAATGTTTTTTTAAATGTTTGAATCCACAATTTAAGTGTTTAGATGTTCATACCAGCAGCTGCTTTAGATGTCTGTATGTGAAGATTCAGAATATTTTCTTTCCCTCGGGAATGCAGGAAATGCATGGAGCCAAAGATGTGGGTAAAAATGCAAGCAATAATGAATTCATGATAATCACCAAAGAGCACAGACTATGATTGTTGCTAGGAGATATAAAAATGTGAATACTTACCATATACTAATACACTTGAAGACCTTTTCAATCATCTGCAAAAGTAAACTTCACAGCTATTCCTAACCATAACTACACCAATGTTTGTCTCAGATACTGTGCTGGTTAATATTTCTGCTTGAAAGCTGCCCATATATCTCAACTCCATCTAATTGTAGTGTGCCATTACCTCTGGACTATAATTTACTGTTCTTGATTGCTACCCTTCCTAAACCTTTGACTTTAATTATAAACATTTAATCTGGAACAACACAAACCTTGCTATCAACATTCAAGCCCTCGTGACCTCAACATTATGTACCATACAACTTTTGTAACACCAGGCTCCATTACTATTTTCCAAATGAGCAGTGTCACAGCACCGCAGGATATATATGCTGGAAATTACATATTTGATGCCTCATGCTAATCACAGAAAAAGCACCTGCGAGTTCCCTAACTAATGAGCAAACCCTACTTAGATATGTTAAGCCCTCTCCCCTACAACATTGTGAACAAACTGTTTCAGGTAACTGCTCAAACACAGCTGAAAAGCAAGACTAAAATCTCCATTGATTTTTGCCATGACAATAAATTATGAGTTACTTCCTGACACTCTGACACCCAAACCATATGCTAATAAAAACATTCCCCTCACATGCAAACTAGAGCACTCCTAACTTCCAAGGACTGAAGAAATACTTAAGGGTACCAAAGAACACTCATGATGAATTTAAAAGCCTTTGCTGTGTGCAGCAGCAGCCCCTAAAGAGACAGGATAGTGTCTCAAAACTACTGCCCCGGACCCTAAACCCCCAACTCCTGCAAGCGGGGGTAATCAAAGACTCCCTGGCACCTAACATTAACCCACATGCTGCGAGGTCCAGATTGAGAGCACTGCAGCATATCTAAATTCAAAGTTAACATTTAAAAGACCCCCTGCAGGAGTTAATTAGTGCCATGGATCCTTTAAGGACTTGGTGAGGGATAATGGTAGGTTCTAGGGAATCAAGATGTGCATTCCATGGCTTTTGGGGGTTAATAGGTGACATGGGGACCCGATCAGGGTCCCCTGCAGAATTGGGGTTCATTCTTTAAGAACCCACCTTGCAGGAATTAACTTTAATTCCCATGCGGTCTGTATAGACCCCATGGTTATGTAGATGGGGTGATCGGGCATTGAGAGGGGGTAGGGGATGCCTGAGGATTGCTTCCAGCAAGGATTTAAATGGAAGGAATCCCCAAGGCATGTTGTTAGGGCTTTCTATTGGCTCCTAGAGCTGTTTCTCATCTGTGAAGCTTGGTTTGGGTGCCTCTCACAAGGATTTATGTATGTGAACTGAGTGCCCAAATGTAGGGGAGCAAAAAATCTACATACTGTTATAGAAAGTCTCCCACAGACTTTTTACTGCACTACCCTAATTTACAGAACATGATTTACATGGGGCTCTTGGTTTTTAAAATCAGTTACTTAGCAATGGCAGCAATGGAAACGTATATTTGTATATTACTATTAAGACTAGGGGTTATTCTTCATCACCATGTACTTAATAATTTACCATCTAAGCATCGCACTGTCGAAAGTAGTTCATTAATGCATTCTAATTGCATTGTTTGTTTCTTTTAATTGATGGATTTTGTTTTAAATTTAATCTTTACTCTTTTAGCACTTTTCTGAGGTCTGAGTGTACTTGTTTTTTAAATGGTGTTGGTTGTCATTCCAATGATTACTTTACAGTATCCTAAATATTTATAGCCTGCTAACAATACAGAGGGTCAAATAAAAATATATGTAAAGCCAGAGCCATATCTCTTCGTAAATCTGTAGAGATAATATATTCCTTTTAGTGTTATTTCAATGCATATAGATCCAACAACTCACACTTGATTGACCAAGGCCCTTATTCAACTTAGAAAATTGTAATTACTGGAGCCCGTAAACTAACTTGCTATTTAATTGGCGTCTTTTCACTACCCGCAAACGATTTGCGGGTTACGGGCTGAAAATCCTTGCAGTTGTCAAAATCGTAACTCTGACTCAAATGCACTTTTAAAGATGGGGAAAGTGATGAAAGACATTATAATTAATTGCACAACAGTCTCAAGCTCGCCACCTACATGGACTAGAACAGTATCACCATTCATTGTTATTATTTTCTTCAATGCCGGATTGCAAGTTCGATTACATATCGGACTTCTAAGCGCTAATTGATTGACATTTAACCTTCATGTTTTACTGACGTCATGATGACATCTCATTTACTATTGGCTGTTTCTACATCAGTAGTTACGGCCTTGCTTAATTGATTATGCTCATGCTCTGAAATGCTACTTACGGGTGCATGGTTTACGGTTTAGGCTTCCAGCCAGGTAGCTGTGGCCTTCCTTGTTCAATTGAATCGCTATGTAACTGTTGCAAATTTCAATTGAATAAGGCTCCATGTACTTTATTTATGATGCCTGTCTTCTGTCCTTTGTGGGTTTGTTATTACTTAGAATCCCTGCTCTGTATATTCCTTAAATATGCAAGTGAGATGGATTATGAATGCATCTGATAGAGGAGAATTAGTAGTGTATAAAAAATTGTTTGCATGAAAAAATACCAAAATAAACATTTAAACAGTTACCCTAAAGTTTGCTGAATTTCTTGCATTTGCAAACTGTTTTCTATCAATGTTGGCACCCCCTGAAAATCCCAGCGAAAATAAGCATACATAATACATTGTATCTTTTTGGTCTGTGAATTGAGCTGCATCTTTCCTTTAGATTTCTGTAATACCCAGAAAGAGGTCTGTGTCCCTTCATTCACTGATTGTTTTATCCACATCCCAGGTGAAATTCCCCCCAGCCCCAGTGGTTTGCCATTGTGCCCCCCCCTCAGTTAATTGCCCCTGTGATCTCTCCCAGCCCCAGTGAATTGCCCCTGATATCTCTCCCAGCCCCAGTTTTTTTAATACAAAGCTAAAAAACATAGTGCATGCAAATAAATGTAATCATACACTACTAATTCCCTTCTATCAGATGCATTCATAACCAAGCTCACTTGCATATACCTTTAATCAGTATTTCTTCTGACTTGATAAAGAGAGGTGTACACTCTAACTAAAATGTTTGATGAATAAAAAAAGGTATCACTATATACACATATAGGCCCTCATTCAATTGCTATTTTGGACAATTGAATTGGGGTCTAAATAAGCACATAACATATTTTTTTTAAGTAAGTTTTTACTTAGTAAGCATCTATCTAAAAGCAAGGTTTTCACTAACTAAAAACTTATTTAAAATATATATGTTATGTGCTTATTTAGAGCACTATTCAATTGGCCAAATCGCAATTGAATGAGGACCATACAGTTTAGCAATTATAAGCATGATTTACCAAAAATTACTTTAATATGTTATGCTTAATAATAGCATTTTATGAATGTTATGCGGAACTGATTATTAAGGCAGAATTTATTAATGTATAATCCTAACTTTATCAATTGGATATAAAAATAATCTTTGTTAAGAATATATAGAGGATTAGTATGGATTAGATGGCAGAAGACTGGCAGAAGTCATAATTACAGCTCTTTCTTTGGGTTTTAAGAGCATATTTTATAAAGTATTTTTCATTATTCATATACAGTAGATAACAGTGCGGGGAAATATTGTTGTTATAAATTTTATTGTTTTTAATTAAGAGTAATATACAGTATATAATGTCCAAAAACATGTCCAAAATATGAGAATAAAAATACTCCAAGGGAATTTCAGAGACATCCAGAAGTGGAAAACATTGGAAACAAAGATGATCACATTTATCAACACTTAAGATACATTACTTAACATTGACTGGCTATTTCTATCACATTATCAAATTTCCTGTGTTCCTGCCTCATTCCTAAATTCTCATGTTTCATTGTTATTTTTATGCTTTGTGAGGAGAAATCAGGGGCAAATCATAGAGGACCGGTACATAAGCCATAGGCTTTACCGCTCCTTGTGTCCAGCTCTCAAAGAGTTAAGGCACTTGACTCCTCCTGGTCCAGTGCTACACAACAAAAACCCCAGGAAGTCCCAGTAAGAGGAGGGGTGTGGGCTGCTGGAGTATATTGCTAATTAGGCTCTGACCTGGGAGGTGTGAGAGGAAAAGCCAGAAGCTGAGGCCTAGCAATGAGGCCTGCTGATAGAGACACTGGCAGTTTCAGGGGACCCCCAACCAATGTCCAAAGGCCCGATAAGAGGGAACCCAGAAGACAGAGAGGAGACGAAAGACCCTCATACAGCCCAATAGGACGACCAAGTACATTTGGAAGCCGGTACAAGTGCTTTCATTGCGGAGAACCTGGTCATTTAGCCGCGCAATGCCCTAATCCTGAGGAACCAATGCAATGTGAGCTCGGACTTAAAACACCTAGGTGTGACTTAATAACCCTTGTAGGACTAACAGAGACAGTACACCAATTTACAACGGAAGTCCTACTTAACGGGAAGAGGGTCCTGGGCTTGATAGACTCTGGGAGTGCAGTCACTTTAATATCCGGAAAAACCCGGGTCCCCCTCAGTACCAGAACGAGGAAGAAAATGGGCATCGCTTGTGTACATGGCACAGTCATGACGTACCCCACCCAGTCATTTCACCTAGAGGTACAAGGGATCAAAGCAAAAATGATCCGGCCCCGTGGTTCCTAGACTCCCATATCCTGTAGTCTTGGACGAGACTTTCCTGACTTCGACAAACTGCTACAGATGAAGCCCCCGCAGATTCAGGAGAACAGACAGGATATACAGGTCAGCTCCATGGGACAGCTTGGGGAAATATTCCCCTTCGAGGATCCTGACCTGTTCTCTTCCCGACCAAAAAACAAGAAATCGAGAAAAGAAAGAAGAAAACAGAAAAGATTGGGAGCCGAGTGTATAAACACACAGATCCAAGGGGAAGTGCTAGCAGCCTCTCCAGACAGACCCAATGAAGAAATTCCCCGAATAGGGAATACTGAAAATTTTGGCCGAAGCCAAGCAAATGACCCCCTGCTAATGAGTATACGAGAAAAGGCCGCCGAGGTAAACGGCAACCCGGTAGCTGGAAGAGAACATCCTTCAGGACCATACTTCATAATCCGTAATGACCTCCTCTACCGAGTTGTAAAGACTGCTGGGGTGGTTGTGGAGCAGCTGCTTATACCCCAGAATTTCCGAAGGAAGGTCCTGGATTTGGCCCACAGCCAACTCCTGGGGGGCCACCTTGGGGTAGACAAAACCATGGATCGTATCTTAAAAAGATTTTATTGGCCTGGAATATTCGAGGAGGTAAGAAGATATTGCTTGTCATGTCCTGACTGCCAACTGACCAGCCCAAAACCCAGCCTAAGAGCTCCGCTGGTACCACTACCTATCATAGACGAACCCTTTCAAAGAATAGCAATGGACCTAGTAGGACCACTTGAGAAAACCTCCAGGGGTCACCAATACATCCTGGTAATCTTAGATTACGCGACCCGGTACCCCGAAGCTTTCCCGCTACGCACAGCAAGCTCAAAGAGCGTGGCCAAAGAACTCTTTCTCTTATTCTCTAGAGTAGGCATCCTGGAAGAAATTCTCACCGACCAAGGCACTCCCTTTGTCTCTAAACTCATGGCTGACTTATGCAAACTGCTGCAAATCCGAGCTCTGCGGACCTCAGTCTATCATCCCCAAACAGACGGACTGGTCGAAAGATACAACCGCACCTTAAAAAGTATGATACGGAAGGTCGTTGATCGGGACGGTAAAAATTGGGATTTGCTGCTTCCCTGCCTTCTATTCGCCATACGAGAAGTACCTCAGGCCTCCACCGGGTTTTCACCCTTCCAGCTCCTGTATGGACGCCATCCTAGGGGACTCCTAGACACGGTCCGAGAGGAATGGGAAGAGCAAAGAGTGCCAGGGCAGAATATCATTGAATATGTCCAAAGCCTAAAAGAAAGAATGGCCCAAGTCAGACCCTTAGTCCGGGAAAACATGGAACTGGCCCAGGCTCAACAGAAGACATATTATGACCGCATCGCTCAAGTTCGGAAGTTCCAAACAGGTAATGGTGTTAGTCCCTACCGCTGAGAGCAAGCTACTGGCCCGATGGCAGGGGCCCTATGAAGTCATAGAAGCCATTGGAGATGTGAATTACAAAATCAAGCAGCCTGATCGCCGGAAGCCCGAACAGATTTACCATATAAATTTATTAAAGGCCTGGAGAGAGAGAGAAGTCGAAGTAAGTTTTGCCTCCCCTGTTTCTGAGTTGGAGGAACCTGTTACCGAGATACCTATCTCCGCCGAATTGTCTAGTTTACAGAAGGCCGAAGTGTTGCAGATGGTTACCCGAAATCGGGACGTTTTTTCAGTGTATCCAGGGAGGACCACGGTGGTTTGCCATGACATCATTACAGCACCCGGCGCTAAAGTAAGGATTAAACCATATCGGATACCAGAAGCAAAAAGGGAAGAGATAAGAAAGGAAGTACAGAAGATGCTGCTAGCTGGAATTATTGAAGAGTCATCCAGTGATTGGTGCAGTCCCATCGTCCTCATACCCAAGCCTGATGGGAGCACACGGTTTTGTAGTGATTTCAGGAAATTAAATGCCGTTTCCCAATGGGATGCTTACCCACTACCCCGGATCGATGAGTTAGTGGATAACTTAGGCAAGGCCCGATTTTTGTCCACGTTGGATCTCACGAAAGGCTACTGGCAGGTTCCCCTAGCCAAGTCTGCCAAGGAGAAGACAGCGTTCTGTACTCCGGAGGGACTGTTCCACTATAACGTGATGCCGTTTGGGTTGCATGGAGCCCCGGCCACCTTCCAACGTTTAATGGACAAACATCAGCGACCCCACAGGGGCTACGCAGCAGCGTACTTAGATGACATTGTCATATATACCCCTGATTGGGATACCCACGTGGAAAAACTCGAAAGAGTCCTCAAAACCCTTCAGCAGGCGGGGCTTACAGTCAATCCGGCTAAGTGCAACCTTGGGAAAACAGAGGTAAAGTACCTCGGGTATGTTGTAGGCCGTGGATTGGTTCGTCCTCAATTGAATAAAGTTGAAGCCATTCGGGACTGGCCGAAACCTCTACGGAAGAGGCATATACGAGCTTTTTTGGGTCTGATCGGTTACTACCGAAGATTCATCCCAGACTTTGCTACCCTGGCAGCCCCCTTAACTGACCTTACCAAGGCTAAACTCCCAGAGGCGGTGAGATGGAACCCGGAGGCTGACGCAGCTTTTGATACTCTTCGGTCAGTACTTTGTCAGGAGCCAGTCTTAATAGCACCAGATTTCGACCAACGATTTTTGCTGCAAACTGACGCCTCCGAGGTAGGGTTGGGGGCTATATTATCCCAGGTGCTGGATGGAGAGGAACACCCGGTGCTCTATCTCAGCCGGAAATTGCTACCAAGAGAACGAAAGTACTCCGTAGTGGAAAAGGAGTGCTTAGCAGTAAAGTGGGCCGTGGATACCCTACGTTACTACCTCTTGGGAAGGCGCTTCACTTTGGTCTCGGACCACGCTCCCCTACAGTGGCTGCACCAGAATAAAGGAACGAATGCCAGAGTAATGAGATGGTTCTTATCCCTGCAGCCTTTCAGTTTCGACTTAATTCATAGGGCAGGAACTCTCCAGGGCAACGCTTTATGCCCTTTCCCGGATCCACTGCCTCTCGGCGGACGCTCACCTCCCTGTCGTTGAGCTGAGGGGGGGGATGTGTGAGAATGTAAGGAGAAATCGGGTGCAAATCATAGAGGACCGGTACATAAGCCATAGGCTGTACCGCTCCTTGTGTCCAGCTCTCAAAGAGTTAAGGCACTTGACTCCTCCTGGTCCAGTGCTACACAAAAAAAAAACCAGGAAGTCCCAGTAAGAGGAGGGGTGTGGGCTGCTGGAGTATATTGCTAATTAGGCTCTGACCTGGGAGGTGTGAGAGGAAAAGCCAGAAGCTGAGGCCTAGCAAGGAGACCTGCTGTGTACCAGAGCCTGAGAGAGAGAGACCACTGTATTCCAGAGTGGGTTCACAGAAAAGACTTCTGTGGTATCGGAGATTTTCCACTGAGCAAGGATTAATGAAAGACCCCATCCCTAAGAAGCTGAATGCAACAAGGGATAAAAAGGTTGGTGACAGATACATGTTTTCACCATATGAGGATAAGAAGCACAAAGGCCCCAGGGAGTAGAGTGCGTTGAGATTAAGTAATAGTCCCTCATCCCCAGAGGGTGACAAGGGTCCCTGGGGCGAAGCATAAGGGAGAGAAGGGTGGGCCCTATGCTTCACCCACCATAAATAAGAGACTGTTTGTTTCCTAGCCACAAGCTGGCACTTTCAACCAAATAAGAGACTGTTTGTTTTCTAGCCACCAGCTGGCATTTTCAACCGGATAAGAGACTGTTCATATCTTGGCCACTAGGTGGCACTCTCACCAGTCTCAAGGACTAATCGTATGCTGGCCCCAAGGGGGCAGTCTCCCCAGCTTAAAGGACTGTTGACAAGCTGGCCACAAGGGGAGGGCAGTTCCCAAGTTCCAGGACTGTTTACAAACGGACCACCAGGTGGCAGACTCCCCAAGTTTAAAGGACTGTCTCAACCTGGCCACAAGTTGGCATTCTCCCACCTCACGGAGAAGTAGCTATTTATTTTTCGTTATTTTAAGCAGAGCTACGGCTACCGCTGTTATTTTTCTTTCTGTAAATAAACCGATTTGCTACACTTCCAAGAAGGTATCAGCCTTTGATTTAAAAACCCACCGCTATACGCTGCCATCCTGATCACAGCTTGTTAAAGGAACACTTTATATTGTACAATTTGGACCACATAGAAGTAAAGATCTTCTAAAAGCTAAAAGCATGTTGAAATACTTTTTACATTTTTGAAATACAAGCATTTTTCACTGAGAAATCAGTCAAGGAAATCTTTGTTTACATGTGGCACTGACTGCCCACTGGCAGACCCACAACTACAGCTTTGTGTAGTGAGCAAAAGAAAAAAAAAGAGTTAACCATTTGCAAATCAATCTGTGCTGTGCATGGAATGCTGGAATCACCTAAACAGGTCAGTTATAGGTTAACTGGTCAGTGCAGTCCTGAGTTCAGGGGAAAACTGCTATAAATCACTGCCTTCACCACAGTCCTTGGCTATCTGTTATTTATCATGCAACAGCCAGTAGGCAGGATGCACTGTGTTTGTAAACAGACTTAAAAATGTAGATGTTTTTGCTGTTACTAGTGTAAGTAAAATACCATTGTAGTACACAATCTTCTGCACTTTCACACCATGCAGAACACTTACAGTGAGGTAAATGTCTCATTAATATGTGGGGATATTTAAGGCTCTAACTTATATTACTCTACTTTTTTCTTATCTCAATCCATGTGTATAGACACACACTTGACTGATTAGTACATACATTTATGAGGTCTCCATTTTGGACATTTCCACTTAGGGGTGTACTCACTTTTGAGTTATTTTAAGGGGACAGCAAATTTACACAGTTATACAGTCTGTACACTTACTACTTTACATTGTAGCAGAGGGTCATTTCTTCAGTGTTGTCACATGAAAAGATAAAATAAAATATTTACAAAAATGTGAGGGGTGTATTCACTTTTGTGAGATACTGTATATGTATACACACACAAGACATAGGGAGGGGAGAGATAGGAGAGATACAGGACAGACAGAGACAATACATAGGGACAGAGAGAGGGAGACAGACAGGAGAGAGAGAGAGAGAGGCGACATGAGTGAAAAGTGAGCTTTTTGTGCCAAGAGGTTTCCAACTAACAAGAGGACATCCTTTGAAGTAAAAATATTCCACCTTCAAGAAAGAAAAGGGTTCTTCACAGTAAGGATGGTTAATCTGTGGAATTCTCTATCAAAGGAGGCGGTGACATTGGATTTGATAGATAACTTTAAAAAGGGAATGGATATATTTTTAATTAAAAAGGACATTCAGGGTTATCCTGGTTAATTAGAGAGAGAGTATTGATCCAGGGAGGAATCTGATCACCAGTATCTGGGATGAGGAAGGTTTTCTTTTCTTTTTTTTTCTGTTTGCTTTCCTCTGGATCAATTAACAACTAATCTGAATATTGTAGATCAGAAGAGATCTTAAAAGGTTGAACTTCATGGACTAAAAGTATTTTTTCCACCTCAATTACTATGTAACTGTGTAACAATCCCTCTGTCAAGAAGAGGGACCAGCTGTGCCAGCCAATCACATATATAGTTGTGAGCGTACGAGTCGTTGCTCACGCTTGCGGGCTCGCGTAGTGAGCCCGCAAGAACTGCGTCCCTCGCGAAGCGAGGGACGCAGTTCGCCGCAAATGCGGGTCCTCGCGAAGCGAGGGCCCGCATTTGCGGTTGTGGAGGCTCAACGTCGGCTGTGTTAACACACACATACACACACACGACTTTTTTAACAGAATAAACCCAACCGCCCAGCCAACAAAAACCCAACAACGTCCCCGCAAATGCGGATCCTCGCGATGCGAGGGTCCGCATTTGCGGTGGTGGGAGCATCCCAACATCGGCTGTGTTAACACACACATACACACACACACAACTTCATAACAAAAAAAAACTCAAAGTCGCCTCACACCCGCTTACACCCAGACACACAGACGCAAGACTTAACAAAAAAACAGTAAAAAAGGCCCTTCACACGCTCTTAACACACATACGCACGACTTAGAAACAAATACACTGCGTCGTACACGTAAAAGCTAACTGCGTATATCGCAAAAAAATACGGCAACATCGCAACAAAATACGGCCGCATCGGAAAAAAATACGGCCGCGAAAGACCCATTCCAACCGCCGCGCATCAAAACATCACAAACACAAGAAATAAACACAACAAACACATAAAAAGCTTACTTACAGCACGGGGGGGCATCCGGCACCTCCAAAAGTTAATTTACACGTCCATTTAAGTCAAAACAAAGAGTTTAAACGAATGAAAATCGGCTAAGCGAGAGAAAAAATGGCCGCCGAACAAAACGAAAACGAGGCTCCAGACGTAACTACACTACACTTACTCGCAATAATGAAACACATACTATGCGGAACGGATCACACTCATATTAAACACCATTTTAACCACTACTACGCACAAAATGGCGGATGGAACGCAAATTGTAAGCTGGAACGCAAATAGCGCATGCGTATTACGTTCTAACGGTCTAACTTTCCAGAATGTTCTACAAGTTGATAAATACTGTCTATTTGACAGAGAAAAATACATTTCTCCTCAGGTGATGAACAGAGTGACTTCGGAGATAACTGCTGCTAAAACTTGAGAAGATAATTCTTTCCTAATTTACTACTTTACATTGTGCAAATTACAACTGAGAGGTAAGCTATAATATATTACTTATTTTCAAGACAGGACATCAAAAAAAAAAATTAAAGAAGACAAAGAGGTTTATGTATACTGACAAGTGACACGCACATATATGCGTATAATGTATACTGACATGTGACACGCACATTTATGCGTATAATGTATACTGACAAGTGACACGCACATTTATGCGTATAATGTATACTGACAAGTGACACGCGCATTTATGCGTATAATGTATAGTGACAAGTGACACGCACATTTATGTGTATAATGTATAGTGACAAGTGACACACACATTTATGTGTATAATGTATAGTGACATGTCACATGCACATTTATGTGTATTGCCCCTGCAACAAACTAATTAAACAACTACATTTAAATTACATTACAAAAAAATAAGTTGGGACTATTAAAATACTATTAAAATATGAGTCATGTATACTGATATGTGACACGCACATATATGTGTATCATCTATAGTCACATGTCACACACACATTTATGTATGTTGGCCAAAAATAAAAATAAGGTTAATTTAACAATTAAAATATGATTCATGTATAGTGATATGTCACACGCACACAAAAAAATTACTTTCAACTATGGAAATGTGCTTCATGTATGTGACATATGTGTGTAGACCCCACCAAAAAATAATGTTAATTCAAATTAATTACAGAAGTATATTTCAATGAAATTAATTTACTGCAATTTAATAGATCAACTAAAACTCAATCTTTCTACTTTTTTAATATTCAAACAGACTCTGCATCAACAGCGTCTCTCAACAATTTGCACTGTGCACTGTGAAGCACAATCCCTTTTAAAGAACACCAACAAAGAAGAAGAGGTAAGATACAAAAATACTTTAAATGCTGAAAAGGCCATGGTTTGTTAAATACAAATAAAAAATTCTATAATTCACTATTTCACTTTATTTTTCAAACAGACACTACAAGAAGACCGGCGGATTAAGATTGGCAGGAGGGGACCCTCTGTCATTCCACACTTCAATCAAGGTAAAGTATTAAGTATAAAAAAGAACCGAACCATGAGCCTTATTCAATTCTGAGTTGGCTAATTGAATAGGGCTTTATATAAGCACATAATAGGTCTTCACTAACTAAAAACTTCTGTCCAAAAAAAATTTATGTGCTTATATAGAGCCCTATTCAATTGGTCAAAACGCAATTGATTCAGGACCTAAATATGTTTAATGGCCGAGGGCCTCATTCAAATGTGATTTGACCATTTCAATAGGGCTCTATATAAGCACATTTGGCTCAATTTAACTAAAAACTTCTGTTAAAAAATATGCTCTGTGCTTATATAGAGCCCTATTGAAAAACCAAATTCAATGAGGCCCTCACAATATAACAAATCCAGCAAACAAAGGCCCTCATTCAATTGATATTTTGGACAATTCAATAGGGCTCCAAATAAGCACATTTAGGGCCTCATTCTATTATCGGCCGCAGCCGCTGCGGGGCCGCAAGGACCGGCCGCAAGCTATCCGGCTATTCTATTCCCTTACGGCCGGGGACTCCGGCAGGCTTGCGGCCGGTGCCTTGCTATCTCTTGCGGCCGATCGCGCCGGAGGAAAGCCTTTGATCTAAAACGGCCGCAAGAGATTTGCAATTCAATTGCTCCGGGAAACCTCTCTGCAAGGCTAAAAACGAGCCGCAGTTACTTGCAGGAAAAAGGTCTCGCTAGCACCAATTAAGCACATAAAATAGCTCAAATAAAGCCATCCTGCACTTTGAGAAGACTATAAAGGGATTTTAGGTGTTAGAAAAAATAGCACATAATCATCCTGTACTCAAACCCGTAAAATATTTCATTTTTAATATCCGTAAAATATACATGTAAAAAGTCCAGAGTGCTTGGAGCACCTCAGACACGCCCACGCCGCAGCCGGCAAATAAACAGTTAATTTGAACTCGGGTTTGGGCAGATGTGCAAGCTTGAGAGTGGGTTCCTTTTATTCCTCATGTCCCCCAATATGATCCCTAGCATTTACAGAGCTGTACAGTGCAGGCTTGAATTTATTTTTGACTTTTTATATTTCACAGATTACGGCCGGTTCCAAGATATGCGGCCGGCCGTAAAAGGAGATCCTTGCGGGGCCGTATAATAGAATCGCGAGTAAACTGAACCCCCGCAAGGAATCGCAGCCTTACGGCCGATTTACGGCCGATAATAGAATGAGGCCCTTAGAACCCTATTGAATTGGCCAAACTGCAATTGAATGAGGGCCAAAGTATGCAACATATGGTACACACAAACTGGTACACACAAAACAGGATTGTAACAAACACATAGCAAACTAAATTTATATTCTTTTTGTTTAACAACCTATAACCATTAGAAAAAACACTACATAAGTATAACAAAAGTGGTGCCCATCAAAGAGGATTGTACGAAAACTCACACAAACACATAGCAAACTACATTTAAATTCTTATTTTAATGTTTAACAACCTATAAGCCTTAGAAAGAAGCCTAAATAAGCATACCAACATTGGTGCGCACCAAACAGGATTGTATCAAAACTCACACAAACACATAACAAACTACATTTACATTCTTATTTTATGTTTAACAACCTATTAGCATTACAAAACTACATTAATAAGCATACCAACAGTGGTGCGCATCAAACAGGATTGTATGAAAACTCACACAAACACATAGCAAACTACATTTAGATTCTTATTTAATGTTTAACAACCTATAAGCCTTAGAAAGAAGCCTAAATAAGCATACCAACATTGGTGCCCACCAAACAGGATTGTATGAAAACTCACACAAACACATAGCAAACTACATTTAGATTCTTATTTTATGTTTAACAACCTATTAGCATTACAAAACTACATTAATAAGCATACCAACAGTGGTGCGCATCAAACAGGATTGTATGAAAACTCACACAAACACATAGCAAACTACATTTAGATTCTTATTTAATGTTTAACAACCTATAAGCCTTAGAAAGAAGCCTAAATAAGCATACCAACAGTGGTGCGCACCAAACAGGATTGTATGAAAACTCACACAAACACATAGCAAACTACATTTAGATTCTTATTTAATGTTTAACAACCTATAAGCCTTAGAAAGAAGCCTAAATAAGCATACCAACATTGGTGCCCACCAAACAGGATTGTATGAAAACTCACACAAACACATAGCAAACTACATTTAGATTCTTATTTTATGTTTAACAACCTATTAGCATTACAAAACTACATTAATAAGCATACCAACAGTGGTGCGCATCAAACAGGATTGTATGAAAACTCACACAAACACATAGCAAACTACATTTACATTCTTATTTTATGTTTAACAACCTATAAGCCTTAGAAAGAAGCCTAAATAAGCATACCAACAGTGGTGCGCACCAAACAGGATTGTATGAAAACTCACACAAACACATACCAAAGTACATTTAGATACTTATTTTATGTTTAACAATCTATAAGCCTTAGAAAAAGGCCTAAATAAGCATACCAAAAGTGGTGGACAACAAACGGGATTGTAGAAAAACAAAGAAATAATGTCATTTTTTAGTTCATACAAATACATTAAAATAATATTACATTTTCATTTTTATTTTATATCAGATACTGCGTCAAGAACATCGGAACAGGAGTTTCAACTGAGGACCACACCAGCGGACGAGGACTTTCAACAGAGGACCAGACCATTGGACGAGGACTTTCAACAGAGGACTACACCATCGGACGAGGACTTTCAACAGAGGACCAGACGATTGGACGAGGACTTTCAATACAGGACCAGACCATCAGACGAAGGCTTTCAACACAGGACCAACAAAGATTCTGCTTCAAATCAAACTTCAACCAAGGTACAGTATAACAAGTAAAAAAAGAGAAAAATTAATTAATATTCTTCTTTAATGTTTAACCACCTATAAGCCTTAGAAAATAGCCTACAGAAGCATACCAAAATTGTGGCGCACCAAAAAGGATTGTAGAAAAACACAGAAATAATGCCATTTTTTCATTAATACAAAGACATTCAAATAACATAACATTTTCATTTTTATTTTATAACAGATACTGCGTCAAGAACATCGGAACAGGAGTTGGAACTGAGGACCACACCAGAGGACGAGGACTTTCAACAGAGGACTACACCATCGGACGAGGACTTTCAACACAGGACCAGACCATCGGACGAAGGCTTTCAACACAGGGCCAACAAAGAATTTTGCTTGAAATCAAACTTCAACCAAGGTACAGTATAAAAAGTAATATCTATCATCTATCTCTTATTTGTCTTTTAGGGCCAATAATCTTTAACAATAAATACAAACTTCAATGTAAACTTAAAAAATAAATTGGCATAGTCCAAAAAAGTCTAAAAACACAGAATCTATACAATTTGTCATTGTAACATTCCAGTCCTAAACCCTAATTTAATTGCCATTTGACAAATTGAATAGTGCTGTAAATAAGGACATAACATCTTTTTTAAAATACCTTTTTAGTTACTGAAACACTTGCTTTTGGATACATGTTTAATAAATAAAAATTTCTTTAAATAATTATCTCATGCCCTTATTTAGACTTTTAGGGCCTCATTCAATTGCGATTTGGCCAATTGAATAGGGGTCTAAATAAGCACATAACATATTTTTTTAAATACGTTTTTAGTTAGTGAAAACTTGCTTTTGTATACATTTTTGCTAACTAAAAACTTCTTTAAAAAAAATATGTGATGTGCTTATTTAGACCCCTATTCAATTGGCCAAATTGCAATTGAATGAGGGCCTTATTCAATTGACCGCATTGAAATTGATTAACTAT
The DNA here is from genome assembly GCA_027410445.1 of Discoglossus pictus. Lineage (NCBI taxonomy): Eukaryota > Metazoa > Chordata > Amphibia > Anura > Alytidae > Discoglossus > Discoglossus pictus. The sequence continues at coordinate 349,390,154 of CM050164.1, forward strand.
AAAATGTTAACACACTATTGATAACTATTTGTCATGAAAAACAACTTAACATCTCAAAATAAACTAATGGTACATTATTTTATTTTTACAGATTAACATGGCTGATAATGAGAGTAAACAAGAAAAGAAAAGACGCCAAGCTAGAGAACGACGACAGAGAGCAGACAGCCAGCAGACACCGGAGAAGAAGGAAATTCGACGAGAAAAAGAACGCAAAAGAATTGCAAGCAAAAGACTGTCACTTGCAGAAATTAAAGATATGTCAAAAAAAAAAACAAAGAAAATAAAGCATTTACAACCTGTTGCTCAAACATCAGATGACATTTTACCAGAAAAAAGACAAGAGATACCAAAAAAAGCAACAAAGAAAACAAAGCATTTAGAACCGTTTCATGAAACATTACATGACATTTTACCTCAAACAATACAACATATACCAAGAAAAGCAACGAAAAAAACAAAACATTTAGAACCTGTTGTTGAAACATTATATGACATTTCACCTGATGAATATGAAAGTCAAAATCCTATATGCTTTGCAAATTGTCCTCTACTCAAGTCTTTAGCAGTAGAGGTTCATAGTTGTGGGGACATGACTACTCAATGTCAGTTTTGTGAGGCTTATTATTTTAAACAGGAGAGACCCAGAGATGGACAATTTATTAGTTGTTGTCAAAAAGGCAAGTTCAAACTTCCAGAAAGGAAAGAATTTCCAATTTATTTACAAAATATTATGACTGAACCTACTTTTCCAAACTACAAAAATTTTAAGACAAACATAAGATCCTACAATAGTGCCATATCCTTTGCATCCATGGGGGCAACATTAGCTGCTAATGTACCCGGACATGGTCCTTACTGTTTTAAAGTCCAAGGACAAATTTATCATCGCACTTCCCATTTACATCCAGAGGAAGGAAATAAAAGAAAATTCGCTCAACTATATGTCCTAGATACAATGGAAGCTGTTGACCAACGTATGCAGATGGAAGAAAATAAAAAATGCTTACCCACTGTTTTCATAGAGCTAAATAACATTATGGACAACAATCCCTACAGTAAAGCTTATAAAAAATTGGCAGAAGTAGAAAATGAACAACTACTTCATTCACAAACACATCAATTACCAATGCCGAAGGTTAATATGGTGCTTAAAAGAGACAGACATACTGATAAACGTCGTTATAACTTGCCAACAACAAATGAGGTTGCAATGGTGTTTCAGAATGATGAAGTAGAACCACCATTTCAAAGAGACATTCGAATATATCCTAGAAATGAGGACCAACCGTTTATTAATATGAGTATCTTAAGTCCAAATTTAGATCCAATGACATATCCCATCTTTTTCCCACACGGAGAAGCAGGTTGGCAACCAAAATTAAATCTTCCCAGTTACCCAAATGCTAAAGCCAGAATCCGAAATAATGTTTCTATGCTTGAATTTAAAGTAGCTCAAATTGCCATTCGCAATGTATTTAATCCAATTTTATGTGGTGGGAAACTAACACAACAATGGATTATTGATTCATATTTGCAAGTTGAGGCAAATAATTTAAACTTTATCAAATATCAACAAGATAAACTCCGTGTAGAACAATATTCTGGACTCATGGACTATGTTGCTGACGTGGCTACAAGCAGAGACATGACAGCTGGCAAAGCCATCATTTTACCATCTTCCTTTCAAGGATCTCCTCGGAATATGAGAGAAAGATACAATGATGCTATGGCTATTGTGACAAAATTTGGCAAACCCGATCTATTTGTGACATTTACATGTAATCCACAATGGCCAGAAATTACACTAAATCTACTTCTTGGACAAACTGCTTCAGATCGACCAGATTTAGTAGCCAGAGTTTTTAAGATTAAATTAAATGAATTAATACGTGACTTCACTATAAATCAGTTATTTGGCAAATGTCTTGCTTATGTATATACCATTGAATTTCAAAAAAGAGGCCTTCCACATGCACATCTTCTAATAATACTTCAAGAAAAAGATAAATTAGATACTTCAGACAAAGTGGATGCAGTCATTGTTGCTGAACTACCAGATCCAGAACTATATGGTAGACTATATGAGATTGTTACTCATCGCATGATTCATGGACCCTGTGGTGACCTTAATCCACAATCACCATGTATGGAAAATAATAAATGTTCCAAAGAATTTCCAAAAGATTATAGAGACAAAACCTATGCCAATTGTGATGGATATCCACTTTATAAAAGAAGAGAAGGAGATAGTGCCATTATTCGTGGAAAAAAAGTGGACAATAGATATGTAGTACCCTACAATCCACATTTACTCATGAAGTACAACGCCCACATCAACGTAGAAGCCTGCACTTCCATCAAATCCATTAAATATGTCTACAAATATATTTACAAAGGTTACGATGCAGCTACTGTAGTCGTCAAAAGTGCAGACAACCCTGAAAGTAGTGAGTTAGTACATGATGAACTTGCATCTCATGTAGATGCTCGCTATGTCAGTGCGCCAGAAGCTATGTGGCGGCTTTTAAAATTTGAAATGCATGATAGATCACATGCAGTATATAGGTTAGCAGTACATTTGCCACAACGACATTTAGTCTATTTCCATGCTGGAAATGAAATGAATGCATTGGCCCAAAGTGAAGATCGTCACACTACACTAACTGCATGGTTTGCATTAAATTCCACTGATGCTGAAGCAACACAATACTTATATATTGAAATTCCATATCACTATGTTTTTGTGAATGGATTATGGAGACCAAGAAAAACCAGAGGCAATAAAATAATTCCACGAATTTACACAGTCAGTCCAAGAGATGTTGAACGTTTTTGCTTACGGATATTACTTTTAAATGTTCCAGGAGCACAAAGTTTTGAACAATTAAGAACTGTTAATGACATTGTATATGAATCCTTCCATTTAGCTGCAAGACATAGAAACTTACTCGCTGATGATACAGAGTGGGAAATATGTTTAGAAGAAGCAGCACAATGTCAAATGCCACGACAGATGAGAGAACAATTTGCTTTTATTTGTATCTTCTCAAATGCTCCAAATGCATTAGCTTTGTGGGAGACTTTTAAAAGTAATATGGCTGAAGACTTTATGCGACGATACAATGAACCCATTGCACACTTAAAAGCGTTAATGGAAATCCAAGAAGTCTTTTTAACTCATGGATTAAGTTGTGCAAGTTTTAATTTGCCTGATCCAGGTCTTATAGATGACATTAACTTTGAAGACTATGACATTCAACTACAAGCAGAAAGAACAGAAGAAAGACTTGCAACTTTAAATACACTACAATTGCAAGCATTTCATGCCATTAAAAATGCTATAGATGATGACATGGTGACAGAGCGTTATTTCTATCTTGATGGACCTGGCGGATCAGGAAAAACATATTTGTACAATTTATTAATGAGTTCAGTACGAGCCCAAGGAAAAATAGCAATGGCGTTTGCCACTACTGGAATTGCTGCACTTTTATTAGAAGGTGGAAGAACTGTTCATAGTGGATTTAAACTGCCAGTGCCTATTTTAGAAAATTCTGTGTCAGATATTCGCATGACATCCTTACAAGCAAAGAAATTGAAGAAATGTAAATTAATTATAATAGATGAGGCCACAATGATGTCATGCTATGCCCTCCAATGTATTGACCGTTTGCTTCGTGAAGTCATGGAGAATACTTTTCCATTTGGTGGAAAGGTAATGTTGTTGGGTGGCGATTTCAGACAAACATTACCTGTCGTTGTACATGGAAATCGAACTGACATTATCGAAACATGTATAAAGTCAAGTATAGTATGGAAACATTTTACCCATCTTCAACTGCAACAAAATATGAGATCAGAAGGCCAAACTGATTTCAATGATTGGCTTATTAAAATTGGAGAAGGCAGAACAGAAAAAATACTACATTTACCTGATGACACTGTAGAGATCCCACCTCATATGATTTGTCAACAAGATATTATATCGGCTATATTTGAAGGGAGCATAAATAACGAAGAATATTCCGAGCTTGCCAACCAAGTCATACTGACGTGTAAAAATAAAGATGCATTAATCCTCAATAATGAAATCTTAAAAAAAATGTATGCACCACAAAGAAATTATCACAGTGCTGATTCTGTACTTGCTGATGACAATGAAAGTCAGGCTAACTTTTCGACTGAATTCATAAACTCTTTAACTCCTTCTGGAATGCCACCACATATTTTGCAGCCAAAGAAAGGTGCAATTATCATGTTACTGCGAAATATGAACCCCAAAAAAGGCCTATGCAATGGCACAAGATTAATTGTTCAACAATTAAAGGACCATTTTATAGATGCTGAAATTTTAACTGGGACCCATAAAGGAGAGAGAGTTTTCATACCAAGAATAGATTTAGCACCAAGTGAAAGTAGTCTCCCTTTTATACTTCAAAGAAGACAATTTCCCATTATTATGGCATTTGCCATGACCATTAATAAATCACAAGGTCAAACTTTCAAATCTGTGGGTATTTTCTTGGAAGAACCAGTTTTTGCACATGGTCAATTGTACGTTGCGTTGTCACGGTGCAAAAATCCACAGGCTATTAAAGTTTACATTGAAAACAATGAAAGTCAAGGTGATTTATTAGAAGATGGACGTATTTTTACTAAAAACATTGTCTACTATGAAGTACTATAACTTTGAAGGATACAAATTAAAGATGCCAAGATTTTTTTAAAGCATTGCAAAATACATAACAATTGTTTGTTTAATTCTGTCATAATTAATGGAAGTCATGTTTATGAATGATTTGCCTCACAAAATACTTGCCTTGCATTGTTAGTAAAAATTATGTTAAAATGTTAAGTCACTATGTTAATGTTTCTAATGTTACAAGTTTAAAAAATATATTTTCAAGTTATTTCATTCAACAGATTACAAAGTGGATGTTAAGAGGTCAAGCACCTTTTAAGTCACAATGTAAATATTGTCTGTTATCTTAAGATTACTACCTACATTAATGTTTATCGCCAGTTTATGTGCTCAGTAATAAATTACTTTAATTACGTACGTTTTAAGAAGAGTTTTACTGTATGCCTTCCTCTACATTCAATGTATATTCAAGTTAACAATTATTGTGATAGAAATTGAATTTTAATACTGATTAATTTAAATGTCAATTGTTTTTACATTCAAATGTTAATACTTTTAATAAAAAATTAAGTTACAAAATGTATTCACTATGTTCCTGTTTATAATGTTCAAAATTATACCAATGTTTTGTCAACTTCTAAACTTACATAAAAAATAAAGTTCAAGTTTAAAAATATATACTTTGATGGTTATTGCTTACATATAGTTTAAAATTCATGTTAAAATTCGCGACGTTTAAAGAAGGGTTTTTACTTTTTGCTTTCCTATTCATTCAATGTATATTAAAGTTAACAATTCTTCAGATACTAATTACATTTTAAAAAACCATTACATCAACATTTTACAAAAATACACGTTCATATTAAAATACTTACAAGGGTCAAAAATATATGTTAATAACTAAACAACTTGACAAACATATACATCACATTGCCGTCATTTTTTGACGGGCAAGTCGCTAGTAATAATAATAATAATGAATCTCTCTGGTTAGGTCTGCTCCACTACAGATTTCTGTTCATTTATGTCAGGGATTCCCCTGAAAATAAACTTTCTTTAGGCAAAACAGCAGTTGGTAAGTGACTCTGTCCTGCTGAATGATATGTGCCACTGGCTAAGCGTCATGTAGAAACAGCCGTCTCAGTTCAAACTGTAAATAGACCAGGGAAAGATGGCAGTTGGTAAGTGACAGTACTTTGTCTAATGCAGAAAGCAAATGTCTAACTTGTAACTGTTATTGTTGCCAGGGTAACTTGCAACACCACAGTACTTTATTTCAGCCTGTCGTCACACCCCCATAACCTATGAATATCTACATCAAAGAGATAAATGCAAGGACTAGATGGAACGTTTAACATCCGGGTCATTAGGCAGAAAAGGCAGTGAGTGCATCTCTGCAGGAGACATCATGTTTTGCACTATGTTAAACTTAGAACAGACATTCTGAATGACAGAAATTGCAGGAGGTCCCGTGCCAAAGCTCCTCTCTTTTTCATATAGCATGCTAGGAGGTATAGTCCCAACAATTCCACATGCATGGTTCTAGAGCGGGTAATTATAGTGTTATTTATACTATACTAGCGACTTGCCGGGCAAAAAATGACGGCAATAGAATTAAAAGGCAGGTAACGCTGTTTGCCACACAAAGTAAGATTTTTGTTGTGTGAGTACCTTCGGCCCTCATTGTGAGCCTCTCGGTTGGTGTAATTTTGGTTATCAGAGCTCCTTTGGTGCTCATTGCAAGGTTTGCGCTGATCACATTTTGCCGCTCATTGCGAGCATCTCCCCTGGTGTAGTCTTGCTCCTTTAAACACCGTTGGTGCATCTTGTGAGGCGCACGCTGAGCGCCTATGGCGTTAAGTGTGATCCTGTTGACTGTTTTTTTTTTTCTGGTTATGTATTTTTTTCTGATAATTTATTCATACAATCATAAATTAATATACTTTACCTATTTGTAATTAATATATGCAGGAAGCAATATGCTGAAGAGCTAACAATCTGTTTTGATGTTCCTGCAGCATACAATGTAGAGTTGCAGTGTTGTGGAGCTAAGGTGTAAGTGTCAGCAATGTCTGAAGTGTGTAGTGTAAATAGGCTGTGTGCGCGAGTGGAAGCTGTTTGTTTAGCTGTGTAGTTCCACATTTTGTAATGGTAATGGGTGTTAGTTTCAAGTTAGTGTTGTAAAATGGTTGCGATTGTGTATGTGTTACGTGAGTGTGGAGCATTTTGCGTCCTTCCTAATAGTGTATTTTGTACCTCCTACATTCCTGTGTAAAAGTCGTATGTGCCTGGCGGTGTTTTGCGTGCTTAGGGGTCATGTAGCCTTGTTTTGTTTTTTTTTCTCTCGATTGTTGAGTGGCGAAAGTCTTGAAATTGTACTTAAATTTGCGTGTAACCGCACTTCAGACATCCTGGCTGTCCCCCTTTGCTGTGAGTTTGTATTTTGTGTGTTTTTCATGTTTTTCGCCTATGGTGCTCATCTCCACCAGCGAAGTGAGCGCCTTTGGCACTCCCTGCCTAAGCCCTACAGGGTCGTAGGGATGAGTGCCTACGGTGAGGTATGCAAGGTACGCAGTTTTAATGTTGCGTTGACAACAGATTTTAGTAAGGCCGCGCTGCTGAGAACTATATATGTGATTTTAGTGTTATGGTTACTCTGTCCTGAATTGTGATTATTAGTACACCTAAATGTTGGATTGTTGGATGCGTCCACCTCAATCTGCTGATCTTTTGAATCAATCAGGATAAAATTGTTGATTCAAACCAGTGTCTGTTTTTTCTTAAATTCACCTAATACTGTTAACTTGCATCCTTGTCTAGTTCCATACATTTTATATGCATTTCAAACATGTATTTTTTATGATTATGAAAAAGTAGAGTGTAATATCAAATACTATTACACAGCCTAAAAATAATGTTATTTTTATTTTGTGGTTAAGTAAACCGTCTTTCTAATATACTTTTCTTGTATCTTGTTTTACCTAGTATAACTCTTAATAATATGTAGATAATTAAATATATACAATATAAACCTAATCCAATAGGAACTAGGACGAATGAACAACATTTTACTGAAGTACTGAATATGGAAGAACAGAAATTTCCCAAAACAGTACTCAAATGGACCTCTTTTGAATTAATTTGTAGCAACTCAAATCATAAAAGGGAATAAAAATAACAATAAACTTTATTAGTGAGCTAGGGAATTATCTACAATATATGCAAAATATACATAAAAGAAAAGGAGAGGGTCTCGACTGATAAATAGCTCCAATATACACTAAAAGCACAATCCAAATACAGAGTAAGAATACAAGAAATGGATTGTAGGGAATATATATCTTTATAATGAAAAGGCACAACTTTGTACCTATAGGTGTGCTAATAATCAATGTACTAATCAGATGAAAAAATAGCTACCTAATCATAGGAAAAACTGCAGACTGTGGGAAATCAGAAATAACACAGTCTGCAGTGTTGAAATTTCTTGCTAGCACAATATGTCATACTGTAATTAGCAATACATGCTTCGTTACCTTACATCACTGGCGAAAGTACTCCTGCAGTCACCCGTGAAACAGACTAGACTGCTGCCGATAAAGTGCTGGAGCTAAGTCGGGACACCCTCCTTGGAGTTTGCAGCTCTGATGCGCGTTTCCCTACGCACTCGCAGATTCTTCAGGGATGCTCATTGGTACGCCACTGGCACCAATATTTAAAGGAAAAGGACTCCTCACATTTAGTGACATTTATAACAATTACAGAAAAGCTCAAAGAGAAGTACAAATGCAGGAAAAGAGGAGGGAAGAAGAGAGGGGACAAAAATGATTTGACAACCATAAACGCATCATATGGATGCAATAAACAAACAACATAATGTGGCTGTGAATCCGGAAAACAAAATGTATGTAAACATATGTATCAAAGGGATAATGATCCCCTAAATCTTTAATTTAGGAGAACTCCTCCTAAACTCAAAATATAAAGATATAAAGACAGTGGTCCGCTGATCAACTATGACCTTATTTCTACCCTCCCGTTATTTACATGTAATGTGCCCAATTACAGGTGATTCACATTATATGTTAATATGTAGATAGTCTAGGTGGTCAGAAGCCTGCTCAAACTTAAATAGGGGATCAATGAATTGGTGACTTAATGTTGGTGACTTCGATCAAAGTCTTACATAGATCCTATTATACTCCGGACAAACTACACAAAATGAATCCCCTAGAGAGTAACCTGTGTTTTAAGGGTTGTCAAACGTTAGGGGATCATATACATACATGGTGGTTTTGCCCAGTATTTCAAAATACTTGAGGACAATTAATTCAACTCGCTTCTACACTTTTTAAATCCCAGATTCCTTTGGCAATGGAATCATGTCTATTGGGGATACACGTTGATAGCTTAACCTCTTCCCAAAACAAGTTACTCCAACTTATGGCAATGGCAACCAAAACTCATATAGCTGGCGGCTGGAAGCTACCGACCTTAAACTTTTCAGAAGTTCATACGAAAAATTAACTATATACTAATAAATGAACGTTTAACCCATAGTATATCATTTAATTTTCCCCAGCTTCTCAAAACATGGGAACCCTGGATAATGAATCCAATTAGTATATCCCTCATATAACTTTTACTTGCCAGATTATGAATATGGATATTAGCATGTGAGGCGGAGAGCAACCGAATTAGGACATTACCCGGAGTTATGGAAAGGGAAGTTAAGGTAAAAAGCTGATTTTTCTTTTCTATTTTATTTATTTTAATTTATATTTTTCTTTCTCTTTTTTTCTCCATTACCCTCCTTGTTTCTTTTCCTCTACTGGGAGAATGTATTTCACTTATATATTACAATTAATTAGATATTTTGCAGATATTTAGCTCTCTCAGTATTATACTCTGATTTATTGCTTTTGTTCTTTATAGTTACGATTATTGTTATAATCATAAAATGTGAAAAAAGACAAGGCAGGGAAAGTATACATCTATATAATGTTTTATGTACATAATACAATATGACTTAGCAAGTACTTTTAAAATGTACACTGTACTATTTACAGATGCTTATGTAACTCATGTATGTGAAATGCAATGATGCACTATCATATGTGTTTAATCACATATAATAGTTGTCAAACTACGAAGCGTCGTCACGCTTTGCGAGGGGCCGCATTTACGGAAGGTGGAGGCTTTATGATACATGACTTTGTAACAAAACAACCCTGCATAATCCTTAACCCGTAGCACTTTTTGGCCTACGCTGCCTCAAAACACTAACAACACAACCCCGCATTGTTAACTCGCAGCACTTCTCCTACGGCGCCACAAAACACCATACAAAACTCCCACACAAACTTTAACTCGCAGCTATTTACTCCTACGGCGCCTCAAACCACCCCACAAAACTCCCCCAGAGAAACCTTAACTCGCAGCAATTACTCCTACGGCGCCACACACCACTGCACCAAACTTGCAGCACTTAGCTAATCAAACACGCGTAACTTAGCCTGCAAACACACCAACACATGACGACCGTGGGATTTAGAAATGAAAAATACAACTCGTAACATGAGTCGTAACACTTATACGATATATACAAACTTACCGGCCGAGACGCGCAAACCAAAAAAAAAATAAAAACACACTAAATACACCCAAAAAAATTACAAAAACATTACACACAGCATGGGGCAACAGCCAGGACATCTGTGAGTCAGCTGGAATGCGAATTTAACTTGATTTAGACGATTTTCGCCACACGAACATCACATAAGAGAGGAAAAAAATGGGCACTTAAAAAAAAATGAAAACGAGGCTGCACAACCCCAAACCACGCAAACCATTGCAAAATGCGTAGCACTTTACACATCACACCACGACCTACAAGATACACTATTACAAAAGCCGGAAAATGCTCACGACACGCCAAGGACTTAAACAGTAGCACTTAGCCAATGCGAGCATAGCGAAGCGAGATGAGCCGTTAAAATACAAGACGCAGGACTTAGAAAAAAATAAATACCAGACGTGGGACTTAGAAAAAAAAGATACGAGACACAAAAATTTACGAGATTAGACGCCGAACACAAAACCCGAAAAACACACTAAATATACCCACAAAAAATCACAAAAATGTCAGAGACAGCATGGGGCAACAGCCAGGACGTCTGTGAGTGAGGTGGAACACGAATGTAACTCGATTTAGATGATTTTCGCCACTCGAAAATCGCCTAATCGAGAAAATAAATGGCGGCCATAAAAAATGAAACGAGGCTACTCGACCCCGGACCACGCAAAACACTGCCAAACGCATAGCACTTTACACATCACACTACGTCCTACAAGATACACTATTACAAAAGACGGAAAATGCTCACGAGACGCGTACCACATTAATAACATTACGACTATACAATGCCACTTTACACAATAAACCAAAGGCTTTACCTCGCGCATGCAGCCTATTTAGAATGCACACTTCAAACATTCATTACACTTTATAAGCAGGGCACTAACACTCACAATGTATATTCTATGCAGATGCAAAATACAAACAGATTGTTAGCACTTCAGCCTATTGCTCGCTGCATATATCAATTATAAATAATTAAAATATATTATTTTATTGAATAAATCATTAATTCTTACTCAATTAATGAATTTAATAAATCATTAATTATTACTTAACCACATATACATAGAAATATTTATCTCTCTCAGAGGACCAAAAGTACACGACAGGAGAGGCTCGCAATGAGCGCCGAAGGTCCTCACAGTACAAAACGGTTTCAATTATGTCTCAAACAGCATTCCCATGGTTCAAATGTTATTGCCCCGTCATTTTTGACGGGCAAGTCGCTAGTAAATATATATTTTTGAAAAATGTAGATAGTATAAGTAGGAATTATATTAGTTAATTATGTAGTAGTATCTACTAAACCACATAGTAGTGGGAATATAAAAGTTTGTTTTAACTAGTTAAAGCAACTAAATATTTTTTGGCTCATATTGGTTGTTTTACTGATGCTAGAATCTAGTGACAGCTATAGAATACCTAACCACACTTCACTAAGATGAGTGAAATCTAGAAGAAATGCATATATAAAATGACATGTAAGTGTATCATCAGTTTCAGTAATTATAGGCCACCATTGATATATACTCCCTTATAATTCATTGTACCCTCTCCTTACCTGGTGTGCTCTGATTGATTGATTCCTAGAAGGATATTTCCACACTTTGACTGCAAAGTGGTTGACAGCACGTAGATGAGCTAAACTACACATTTGTTCCATGGACCTTCTCACTAGGATTTTTGGAGTGACCCATTTCCAAGGGCTAAACAAAGAATACAAGAGATACATCTGACAATATTGGAATTCAGAAGGTACTATTTTAGAGCCCTAATAGTCTTTTTTACTATATAACTCAAACTAATTTTATTTAGAAGGAGTTTGGAAATCAATAAAGAGAGTCAGGGGCAGTGGCCACTCTAGTCCTCCCAAGCCCTCACACACTGAATCCAAGATGATGGACAGGGGACTGTAGTAGTAGTGGTTAGCTATTTGCTTTCCTCGTTGGACTACTGGGCCAATAGAAGATAGAAGGGGTAGGTATAACTTAGTATAGGGGGATTGTTACGGCCCACCCTAGCCATAGGGAAGAAGTATTCATCTTTAACAATGTATTTATGTTTATCCTCCCCTTATCCTGCTGAAGGATGGAGGTGTGGAAGGAGTATATTTTTCAAGATAACCTTAGGGATAAGCATAACCAGAGACACCAGAAGATGAGCCCTTCAGGTCAGAAGGTGCCTATTACATTACTGGGGAAGAGCAGAGGATGAGTACAAGTAGCACAAGATGTAATTAAGTGAATAGACCAAAGCTGAGAGGACACCCAGCTGCAGATGTGACTGGAGGGGAAAGGAGAGTTTGTTGCTGCAAATAACTGGAATGTTAGAAGTGTGGACCAATGCAAGCTAGATGTAATCAAAGATAGGATGACAAGATTAAACATTAATATTCTGAAAATTAGTGAACTTAAATGGACTGGAATGGGACATTTCATATTAGACAACCACCAGATCTTCTATTTTGATCAGGAATCCTGCAGAATAAATGGAGTAGTAATGCAAAGGGTGTCCAAAGCAGTACTCGGTTACAACCCAATAAATGACAGAATTATTTCAACTCAAATTCCAGGGAAGCCATTTAATATCACTGTGATCCAAGTCTATGTCCCAACCAAGGACACTGAAGAGGCTGAAGTTGTCCAATTCTATGAGAATATTCAACACCTCATAGATATAACACCAAGAAAATAGATTACTTTCATCATAGGTGATTGGAATGCTAAAGTAGGGAACCTCAAAATACCTGGAATAATGGGTTTGGCCTTGGAGTACAAAATAAAGCAGGTCTGACATTAGTAGAATTCTGTCAAGATAATTATCTGGTCATAGTAAACACCCTCTTCCAAAAGCCTGAGGGAATACTCTACACATGGACATCACCAGATGGACAATATACGTAGAAATACAATTGACGATATACTTTGTAGCCAAAGATGGAGTGCTCAGATCAGGTCATAAGCTTCTTATTGCCAACTTAAACTGAAGAAAAGAGGGAAAATCATTAGACCAACAGATATGAAATAAATAATTTCCCCAATGAATATGAAATATCTATATAAGAAAACTGTATCTCAAAGGAGCCTTTCATGCCAAAGAGGGTATAATAAAAAATAAAAAATGGTAGGGATATAACAGAAGCAAATCAGATAAGTAAGAGGTGGCAGGAATACAAAGAAGATCTATACAGGAAGGATCTTAATAGCATTGATAACCTTTATACTTTGTCCTACAAGGTGGAGCCAGACATCTTGGAGAGTGAAGTGAAATGGGCCCTATGCAAGAGTTGCTGAAATCCCTGCTGAAAGCAAGAGAGTACCATAAAAACATTTACCTCTGCTTTATAAACTATTCTAAATCCTTCCACTTTGTAGATCACTATAAAATTGTCACAAGTTCTTAAAGAGATGGGGATGCCAGACCATCTCATCTGTCTTCTGAGGAATCTTTATGTGGACCAATAAGGCACGGTTAGACCTGAGCATCGAACTACCGAATGTTTCAATATTGGGAAAGGACTGCAACAAGGTTGTATATTATCCCCACATTTATTCAACTTATACACAGAATACATCATGTGTAAGGCCAGGCTAGACAAATCCAAAGCAGGAATTAATATTGCTGGGAGAAATATATCAACAACCTCAGATATGCTGGGGATACTTATCTGATGGCGTAAAGTGAGGAGGATCTAAACGGCCTGTTGATGAGGATGAAAGAAGAGAATGCAAAAGCTGGACTGTTGCTCAACATTAAAATGATAAAAATCATGACAAACGGCAATGTCAGTTCCTGGCAAATAGATTGGGAAGAAGTGGAGGCAGTGACAGATGCCAGTTTTCCTGGGCTGGACTGCAGGTGGTGAATGTGGTGAAAAGATGTTTGCTTCTAGGGAGGAAAGCTTTGGCAAGTCTGGAAAAGCTATTAAAAAGATATTAAATCATTAGCAAAGGTCCACATTGTTAGAATTATCATATTCCCAGTAGTAACATAGGGATTTGACAGCTGGACCATAAAGAAGGCTGACCACCGTATATTTGACACCTTTTAATTGTGTTGGAAGAAATTGCTTAGAGTCCCTTGGACTGCAAGAAGATCCAATAAATCAGTTCTTCAGGAAATCAAGCCAAACTGTTTACTGGCAGGTATGATCATGAGGCTAAAGCTCAGACATATTGGCCATATCACGAGAAGGCAGGATTACCTGGAGAGGACTCTGATGCTGGGAAAGATTTAAGGCACACAAAGAAGGTGTAGATGAATAGATGAGGTAATTGAAGCAATGAGCATGAGCTTGATGAGCTCAGAGGGCAGTGGCTTACAACTATGCCTGGCAGGCAGTGGTCCATAAGGTTGGACACTACTAAACAACAACAAAGTTTAGAAAGAGAAATGAAAGGGCAGAGTGAGTTAATTTTAAAACATGAAAAAAACAATTGTAAAGTAAGCTGATTATACAACTTGTTTTCCTTGGTCTAGGGTGTGGCTGAAGTGTAAAACATGATATAAGAATGTAGTAGGTAAACTACTCAAGATACATACCTAAACAGGTAAACATATTATTTAAAGGACATGGAAATATTTATTTATATTTCTTTTGATTTAGATAGTGTCATTTTTAGTTGTCTGTATTGTTCCTAAAGCCCTCCCAGAACAGTCTGCATAGATAATATGGTCCAGGCTATGGCAATCACACTGATACAGAGATTCATACACTTTAAATTTTCTATGTGTATTTTAATGATTCCGTAGTAATATTAACCAAATAGATGCCGATTATTTATAGGTAAATCGTAACGTCCAGATTTCTTATTGAATAGTGCACTTTGTACTTTTCAGTGATATATATTTGTTATGTGCTCAGAGGTTTATTTTTAATAAATGATACACTATGTGCTTTCTTCTATATAGCTTATGTTCAAAATATTCATTTTTACTTAAGATGTTTTCTCACTAAGTAATGCACTATGTGCTTGAATAGTTACAATTATATTTCTCAGTTCTTCCCATGCTGTATGTTTTTAATTGAATAATGCACTGTGTGCTTTCTTTCCCCATACAGCTTATTAGGTAATACAATACTCTTCATTTTGAGTTATTCATTCCAATATCTCATTTTATAGTTGTCGTAATTGCGAGTTGTCGTAATTGCGAGTTTTGTTAAATTACAAAAAAATGCAAAAGTTGCGAAATGTGCATGCACATTGCTTGCCATTAGCAGCGCATGCGCAATGCGCAGAGTTAGCCAAGTGGGCACGCGCACGTGCAAGCGTCCATGAGCGGAGACACAAGAGGGAGAGGAGAGGAGGGGGGAGACACATATGGCTCGTGCAGGCAGCCGTGCATGGGAGGGAGAGAGGGGGAGATAAATGGGAGGGAGAAGAGGGCGGAGAGAAACACAGGAAGGAGAGGAGGGGGGCGAGACACAGGGGAGGGAGATGGAGGAAACTAGACACAGAGGAGGGAGATGGGGAAGGAGACACAAGGGAGGGAGATGGGGGAAAGAGACACAGGGGAGGGAGATGGGGGAAGAGACAAAGGGAGGGATGAGGGCAGAAGAGACACAGGGGAGGGGGCAGAGACACAGGGGAGGCAGAGAGACACAGGGGAGCGAGAGGGGGAAGAGACACAGGGGAGGGAGATGGGTGAGGAAGGAAACACAAGGGAGGGAGAGGGGGAAGAGACACATGGGAGGGAGAGGGGGAAGAGGAACAGGGGAGGGAGAGGGGGAAAGAGACACAGGGGAGGGAGGGGGGAAAGAGACATAAGGGAGGGCGAGGGTGGGAAGAGACACAAGGGAGGGAGAAGAGACACAGGGGAGGGAGAGGCAGGGGAAGAGAGACAGGGGAGAGAAAGGGGGGAGGAGACACAGTGGGGAGAGGAAGTAGAGGGGGAGAGGCTTGCAATGAGCACCTCCCATCAAGTAGAGGGGGGGGTAGAGGGGGAAGAGGCTCGCAATAAGCATTAAAGGCACTCATTGCAAGGCCTGTGATGGGCTCCAAAGGGACTCATTGCAAGGCCAGTAAAGTAGAGGGGGGAGAAGCTCACAATGAGTGCCTACCGTCAAGTAGAGGGTGGGAAAGGTAGATGGGGGGAGAGGCTTGCAATGAGCACTGAAAGCACTCATTGTAAGGCCTGTGATGAGCGCCGAAGTCGATCATTGTAAGGCCAGTAATATAGAGGGGGGGAAAGGCTCGCAATGAGCTCCTCCCGTCAAGTAGAGGTGGGGGAGAGGCTCGCAATGAGCACCAAAGGAGTTCATTGCAAGGCCCGTGATGAGCACCAAAGCCGCTCATCGCGAGGCCAGTAAAGTAGAGGCAGGCAGTTTAGAGGGGGCAAGAGACTCACATTGTGTGGCAAACACCATTGCCAGGCTTCAAATTTAATTGCCGTAATTTTTGACGGGCAAGTCGCTAGTATATATATAAGACTGAGGTAGCCATGAGTGCCCAGTAATCCAGATGAATAATAAGAGTATTATAGTATATCAGGAGTATTGCAGTATATCAGAAGCAACACTTGAAAAACAGAGTTTCGCTAGTCATAATATTTATGAATAAATTTGTCCAATAAAAAAAGGTATCACTATATAGTGCAATACTCTGATTATTCATCTATATATATATATATATATATATATATATATATATATAATTGAATAATTAGAATATTGCAGTGAATAGTGATACCTTTTTTATTGTACAAATGTATTCATAATAAAGCGGCGAGCTTTCGAGAGATAATCTCTCGAAAGCTTGTTGCATTATTATGTATACGTTTGTCCAATAAAAAAGGTATCACTATTCACTGCAATACTCTGATTATTCAACTGGATTACTGGACATTCACGGCTACCTCACTCTTCATATGTATATATAGATATATATATATATATATATATATATATTCAAATATATTGGTCAGCACCATGCCCCTCAAATCTCCTGCTAAATGAGAAATATCAAAACCAGGTTAAAGTTTCAATATTTTTAATATTGAGTTAGTGCTCATAATATTCCACCATTAGTTTTTCTTTATTTTTTCATGTTTATTTCATGTTTAACAGACAAGACAAAAATATTTTGCACAATGTTTCTATTGTAGCCCTTTGTCAAGCCATATTTCAGCTGAGTAAACAGAGCTATTTAAAACACAAAGGTTGGCATGAAAAATGTCCTGTGATGACATCAGGTGTTATCATGACAACAATCAACAAACACAAAATTTCATAATAAAGTGGATTTATAACAAATGTCATTAAATGATGCCAGACATTTTATATACAGTTCACACAATTTACAATTAAACACAATACCTACATATATCAATCAAAAATTGCATTTACAAGAAAAACCTTATTAAATCATAAACAAAAATTACATTATATTAATAGACTTTGGGCCTCATTAAATTCCAAGGGCTTGAAATTTGCAGCAGTTACAGATCGATTAAATTGAACAAGGCTGCAAGTACAGGGTCAAAGCCTCAAACCCGTAAACCATGCTTCCATATGTAGCATTTCAGGGCACGATCATGATCAAATAAGCAAGGCCATAAATTACAATTTAGACACAGCCAATAGTAAATTAGAGCGTTATCATGACATCAATAAAACATGGCATTTAAACCACAATCAATTAGTGTTTAGAAGCCCGATTTGAGACCGGACTCACAATCCAGAAATGTTGCAATATAAAAATATCAATAAATCTACTATTCTAGTCCATGCGAGTTCAATGATATGTATTAACCCATTGACTGCCGGGATCGATATAACACGGAAATTACACATAAATAAAAAAAATGATTGCAGATTTGCAAACTTGAGACTGTTGTGTAATTAATTCTAATGTCTTACATTGCTTTCCCCTTTTTTAAAGTGCACTATTGAGTTTTTATTTGCTTTTTTAGTGTTAGGAACAGGTGTTTAACCCCCTCCTCTCTAGTACTCATCGGATTTTTGGCTACATTTGCCAATTACGGGTATGAAAGCACTTGCAGGATTGAAGAATTGTAGCAATTTAATAGTGATTTGTGATTTTAGCGATCTTAACATTTGTTGGCTTGAAAGATCAAAGGCGTAGCTGGGTTGGAGTTATGATTTTGACAGCCCTTAGGGATTTTCAGCCTGTAACCCGCAAATAGATTGTGAGTAGCAAAAATAGGCCAATTTAATAGCAGTAATTTTTGCGGGCTTCAGTAACTACAATTTTTACAATTTAATGAGGCCCATAAAAAAGCCCATCAGATTAATGGAAATATATCTAACTCCTTATTCATACCTCTCAGTTCAATGCAGTACAATTGCCTAATATGCTTCCTTTCACAAACACAGTAAAGAGGTGGCCACAGGAAAGGAGGTCAATATGATTTTTTATAGACTGAGATTAATATGACTTGATTTTTTCAAACACTGAGATTAGTTTTCTAATAATATTCAAAAGAAAGTGAAATTAGGATATTATGATGTGTACTAAAATTGTATGATATACATTTGTGTATTAGAGGTGCATATAATCCACCAAAACATATCTATATTGAGAAAATGTATAACTCCTGGTCTGACATCATATGGGATATATAACATTAATTGAAATATATGGCATTTTGACTGATTACAATCACAGTTAACTGATTACTTCACAGTTTGACTAATGACAATTAACCCTGCTGATTGGGGGAGGTTTAACATTAATGGATACAAATCAATATTGTAAGTTAGTTATGGTTCAACTTTTGAACACTAATACATTTTTATTCTTGTCTGGTAATTAATTGAAAGGGATTTTAAAAACATGAGTTGTGTTAAACAGAGCACTTAAAGATGGTAAAATGTATCAGGTTTCTAGATAGAGTTAATCCATTGACATTTCATTTTTATATTTTACTCAAAACAAGACTTTAGAACATCCCCGATAGTAGGTCTGATACATTTTTAAGTCTTTTCTCTTTTTATTTGGATTGAATATGTAATCCCTTGGTTAAAAGGGGCAGATCATTTATTCCTGATTCTATAAAATCAAAATGGCGCAGTTTGGTGCCTATTTATAATATTTATGATTACTGCAACCTATCATATCTCTTCCGGTGTTCAGAGTACATCACATCCTGTTACATCACAATTTCACAGGCTAAATAGTCAATTGCGAGATGTCTGGGCATGGCCAAACACCCAACAGCTCACAAACGAAAGTCAAACTACTCTCCAGCTTTGTGCAGCTCTACTAGAAACCAAGCCTTGAGCAATCTCTAATGCCAGTACACTGAGGTGTGAGTACCAAACAAAGAAACAAATGGAACACTACTTAATGGGTAAGATCCCCAACCTTATCATAATATGAAAGATGGGCAAACTGTCTGATCTCTTTAGTTGGATGAAATAATACTTTATATTTTATATGTTCTAGTACAGGCATATCATATACCCTTGAAGGGTGATTCTTTATATACATCCTGTATTGGTTTGATTGTTAATATAAATTTTTAGTGCACAGTGCATATGTGCCTACCTAGAAGGTGACAGGATTACGGTTCCTGAATATGACAATAATCCAGAACTTGGCGGTAGACGTCATTCATTGCTTACCAATTTTTAGAATATCTTAGAGAAGATTGTGCATGAAAGGGAGAGGGAGGGAAGAAAGAAATGAAACATGAGATATGTGAACACAGTAAACACCAGTGCGGTCAATACCAGAGCATATCTTTTATCTCAACTTATATTTGAAATAATCGAATAAGGAGCCTGCTACTCCACCTGCAATTCTTCTTATACAGCCAATAACACCATCATTATCTTTGAATGGGTGAAATGTTTGGCCCAATAGTTTTTCTAGGTTAAATGAAACATAGGTGAGACCTAAACCAGGTAACCAAACATTTTGAAGGATGCACATGGAGCCTGCCAAACTATCTGAGAGATCTTCATAAATGCAGAAAAAGTAGACCTTAATTTATTATTTATAGAAGACAACAATTCAGTTTATTATAACCTTAGGGGACAAAGCTTGACTTGAGTAGCTGATGATGCAGGTTAAAGTAGAATCCTGTTGTTGGAAGGTACCAGATTCGAACAACTTTATTCCTAATCATAAGCCTCTAATAGACCACTGGGTAAGAGATAAAACACAACTGAACAGGAATTCCAAGATCACCCTCCAATTAAGAAACCTGAGACTTGTTCTATCTGTCCACATTGAACCAACTGAGTAAGTTTTTTTTTAAAAAAAAGGGGATCCAGAAGCAGTTTAAATCTATCCACACACAATTTCTGTAAAACTTCTGTAGACTTATTAAAATAGCATTTGTATCAAAATGAAGACTACATCTTCAGACTCAGTCACATCACAATGCTCAGAAGCCTGTATTTCTACACTGATTGATGTACTACTACTTAAATAAATACTGGGTTGATCCGCCAGTATTTACTTAACTATTGGTTGATTAATCAGTAGCTCATGTTAGATTTTTACAAGGTTCCACAAGTGTTTTTACTATTTTTATGAAATCCCAAATGAAGCTACACAATTTTATTTGGAATTTTTGGGGGTAAAATTTAATCAAGGACTGAAGTGGGGGAAAATAAGCAAAATGTGATAATCACCTAATATGTTTCATGACAATCAGTCCTTAAAACATAACAATATATTTAATGTAATAATTTGCATAATTATTCTATGCACCTAAAGTGCAAGCCCATTTGTATACTTGCATTCATATTTTCACTTTTGTAGTGTAAATTAGTAAAACTTCACAGACTAGCCAAAAAGATTAATTGATAAGAATAATAAGGGATTTATTGTTTTTTTTTTTTTTTAACCAACATTATTTAATATGTGCATTCATATTTAATATTAAAGAAATGTTTAAAATCTGGGGTAGTTATATAGATTTTTTATATTTTTTTTAAAATGGTGAACATATGTTGCCTTGAAATTATTTACATTATTGTATAATATTCTTTATTAAGCACAAGAATGCTCAAGTAATGATGTCATGTTATACCTAGCTGGGCTTGAAAGACATTTGTATGCAGTTCTTTTTTATTTTTTGCTTTAATAAGAGTAATTCTATTAATGCACATTATTCACATCTATGTACTGATGCATAAGGTTCTTTAGCAAATATCAAAACTGACACACACTGGCAAAATATTGGATCGATAGATGTAAATAAATAGATGTAAACAATAACAAAAAAATTCGGACAAATATTTTTGAACCAAATGCATAGATTTCATTGTTTATAAGGGGTATTCTATTTTCTTTTTAAAGTACATGAAAGAAATTCAAATCCTTATATGCCAATTACAGTCATTGATCATTTATAAAAAAAATGAAATGTGTTCATGGCTAGGTTATAGTGGTTGTCACTAATACTAATACATTACGACATTATGCCAAAAGAATGACTTAATTGTATTTTGCTGCCATAATTCATGTGTTAATGTAATTTGCAAGTGTGCATCATCTCTTCTCTACATTTTACACAGTTGAAGGATAATAAAATATGTACTATTTCTTGGCAGACAAAATGCACTGCAGAATATATACTGTGGTACAGCAGCATTACCAAAATGTACAGTATTTGAATAGTTACTTTTCTGTTCACTACATTTACATGTGATACATCTGAGGCATTTGACTCAAATTTTTTTGGTTTTGCTCTAAAAATGTCTAATTATTCTTAAAGCCTACTACTATTTTCTAATTCTTCTTGATGTATCTGCTTCTTTCCACAACGCTGATCACCTCCTTCTGTTTCAAACTTTTCAGTCCTTTGGCATCTTTAACACTGCACTCTCTTGGTCCACACAGTCTTACTTCCCATCTCCAAGTATCCCCCCCCCAAGCCATCCGCTTTGATCTGCTCATGACCTGCTCCTAGCCTCCTGTCTAATTACCTCCTCCCACTCCCATCTCTGCCTACAAGACTTCTCCATGTTGCTTCTGAACTTTGGAATTCTATACCTCCCTCTGTCACACTTTCCTCAAGGTTTTAGAATTTTAAAAGGCATTTTAAGTTTTACTTTTTCATCCTAAACATACGACATAGTTACTCATTTCCCCTGGTCCTAAATATCTCCTTTAGAATATAAACTCTCAGGAGCTGAGATGTATTTATTTATCTGTATATAGATCTGTGTAAAATGTTGGAGCTAGAAACAAAGGTTAATAATATAATGATAATGATAATAATAAAATCATAGGAAATGTTTGTCATTAGTTTTAATGAAAACAAATCTCTGTTTTCTAGTTTCTGTAGTAGAGAGAGGGTAGTACCGGGTTAGCAAGCTCCAATAAAAAGAAAACAAAATAAAAGTACAGTAGTGTGTGTATATGTGCATTTAAAGTGCTAAGAGTTGGACTTTACCCGCCTTGCTGGTCCTCTCCAGCCCTCGTTCGCTTCTTGGCTCCATTTGCGCGTTACGAGTTTGAACGCCAGTGATCTTGATGCAATTTTAGAACTGAACAAAGATTTGCGTCCGCAAAGTTCCACATTCCCTGTCCCGTAGGCTTTTTTCGGCCCTGCTGTGTCTTAACAACCCAAGTCGCCTGCGGGTTGTTTTAAGAGGCTAATTTAATAGCCTTAAGTCCTGCGAGCTATGTTACAAGCTACGATTCTTAAAATCGTAGCAATTGAATGGTGCTGAAAGTCTTGTATTGGCCCTGGATATATTTAGGTAATCATATCCCCTCTTAGATGCCATTTTTCTAGAGAACATAAGTTTAATTTGGTAAATTTTTCTTCATAACTTAGCCCCTTCATTCCCCTTATTAGTTTCATTGCACTTCTCTGTACTTTTTCCAGCTGTCCTATTTCTGAAGTGGTGCCCGCAATTTTACTCTATATTCCAAATGAGGGCGTACTAGGGATTTGTATAGTGGCAGAATTATATTTGCTTCCCTGGCTTCTATACCATTCTTAATACATGATAATATTTTACTTGACTTTGCAACTACTGCTTGGCATTGAGCACTGCTACCTACGTAGTTGTCCACAAGGACTCCCAAATCCTTTTCTATATGTGATACCCTTATATTTGCTCCATTAAGATTATAAATTACATGGCTATTTATTCCTTCCCAGATGCATAACTTTATACTTATTCATATTAAATCTCATCTGCCATTTAGGCACCCATTTTTCTGGAGGGATTTAATTATCTGATTTAATTACCTTGCACAACTTAAAAAATGGAGACAATACTTTCCAATCCTACTTCTAAGTCATTAATACATATGTTAAAAAGGAGAGGACACAGTACTGAACCCTGAGTAACCCCACTTACCAATCTGAGTATTTTCCATTTACAACAACCCTTTGCTTCCTGTCTTTAGCCAGTTTTCAATCCATGAGCAGATATTTACTGCAATTCCTGTATTCCATAGTTTGAACAATAGTCTCCAATGTGTCACAGTATCAAAAGCCTTTGCGAAATCCAAAAAGACTACATCCACAGAGTTGCCTTGATCCAAGTTACAACTAACCACCTCATAGAAACTAATTAGGTTTGTTTGACATGACCTATCCCTCATAAATCTGTGTTGACTCCTATTTCTAATCTTGTTTAAAAATACATTTTCTTGTATACTATTCCTTTATAACCCCTCTAAAAAGCTCTCCCACTGCAGAAGTGAGGCTTACAGGTCTATAACTTCCTGGATTTGTTGTTGCTCCCTTCTTAAATAAAGGTATAACCTATGCTTTTCTCCAGTCATCTGGTAGAGACCCTGTGTTGAGTGAATCTTGAAAAATTAGTTATAATGGTGGTGGTGGGGGGGGGGGGGACATGCCCAGGAAATGGTTGGTTTGGCACGCTGACCAGGCGCAGTTGCTTCTGGATCCCAGGAACGCTAAGAGAAGGAACCTATTCTGAATGACGGTGCTGAGGCCCTCTGAGATGCAGAACATTGCAATGGAACCCGGTGGATACTCTCTATGAAGCTGACAATAAGATCGTTATACACATTTCTGAGGCTGTAAATGTGATAGCTTTAGACCGTGTGAAGAGAAATTATAAGGTGCTACAGCAAGAGAGATAGCTGGCACTCAAGGAGAGAATCCTGGAAGTTTGGAAACGCTGCAAACCTGGAAGTCTCTGCATTAACCCAGTCAACGTACTGAGGTGGCTAGGACAACAATATAAGATAAGTGCATTCTCTATTCGAAGCATATAAGTGTTTTACCGGCAGGATTTGCATGATGAAAATGGTGATATTATGCACTTGAAAGCTTAGATCTCCTGGATTTGCTACATGTGGAGGGTAATCCTCAGTAGGTGCTTTGAAGATCCACAGATAAGGTGCTTATTAAGCTCTTTAATATGGAACTATAATAAGTTCTCAAATATTTCAGTTACCTATAGAAGGATTTAAGCTTCCCTTAAATTATTGCATTTAATGGAGCTGGGTATAATTTAGGAATCCCATACTCAGGATTAATAAACCTGCAGTACTATAACTGTTTGGGAGCACTGAAGAAATACAGAACAAGGGGAGGATATGCCCTAAAAATAACAGATTCTGTAATCATCACTACATACGGCAACTTTTTACAAATGTGATTAAATTCCCACTTATTTACATCTTGTTTTGCTGGATATGTATGGGTATAACCCAGAAATGTCCACAATTTACTTTCTACAGACTTGTTAAATCTATAACCTTCAACAGGTACACTGAAGAACTATGGATAAGTTATGATTAAAATCCTTAAGAATGCCCTGATATTTGGATATTATTGTAAACAATTGAGTGTTTTATAAAATCTTCCTTTTTTGCCTCTTTCATATTCTGAAGAGACCAAATAGGCAGATTGCCAGGAGACGGGCTACTGGGTATTAGACACAATTAAGGATATGCCCATTTGGCCTAAAGTAATAGGAACAATTTTAGGATAGACACCGGACTACCTTTTAGAGCCTGTTCTGATAATAAATAAATAAATAAATAAATAGTAAATCAGGAAGAGACATAAAGAGAACCCCAGGGGTTAAATCAAAAGCTAAAGAGAAAAAAGATAGTGTAAGATCTCCTGGAAACGTATTTCCCCCTTAGATAAATCAGTAAATAAAGAGAAAAACCCTAGGCATTCACCTTCAGATATGCAGTCAAAAGCCAATCTTACACAATTAAGTAATAATGAGAACACCCAATTAGAAGAAAGTACCGAGGGGGAAAATTCTGAAGTCAATCAGAAGTCGTCAATGTGGGAGCGTGACGTCAGCCAATGAGAATGCGCAGATGTCTTAAACCAATCACTCCGTGGGGGTGTATCCCATAGTGATTGGCTGAAGGCATCTGCACCTTGTGATTGGTTCCAATAAAGATTGACAGGTGCTTTAGCCAATCAGGGTGGGATTTTTGGGTGTATCCCTTCCTGGCTCACACATTGACAACTTCTGATTGACTGAAATTGATAGACAGCTTTTTCAGCCAATCACAAGCCGCCATTGCCAATTTCCTCCGGGAAAAGGCTCCGGGAAGCTCATTAGCATCGGGGAGGTTTGCGAGTGCAGACCTCCGTTAGTTTTTGATTTTTATTTTTTGAGACCGCAGATGGTTGCAGGGCCCAGCCGGGGCTGAAGGGGAGGAGGCCGGGGACATCGCAGGGAGGTAAGTTGAAGGTATATTTATATGTTTATATGTTTATTTTATTTGGTGTCTGTATATTGTATTAATGTATTGTGTATTTTTTTAAAAGGGCCGCGCCGGAGTAGAACTGAAGAATGATGGGACATGCTGTAAAGGTGAGTAGAATATTTAGAATGTATATAATGTTTATTTATTTTATGTTAATGTTTTGTACTAATTTCTTTGTTTTGTTTTACCCCTAGGTTAGTGATCTGAAGGGACATCTTAAAGGTAAGTGGTCTTAATTATTTTAGTTTAGCTTAGAATTAGGGTCTGTGTATGTAGTTAGGATTTTAATTATTGTATATTAGCTTAGAATTTGGGTTTCTGTATGTAGTTAGGATTTATTGTATATTAGATAGATAGGGGGATGTATTTGATATAGTTAAGATTTATTTTATATTAAATAGATTGTATGTTAGATAGATAGGGGGTATTAGATTTGTATTATATGCAATGTATTGTATGTAATGTATTGTATGTATGTATTGTATTGTGTATGTCTGTCTTTCCTTTTCAGGTGTGTAATTTTATTTTTTTCTGTAGTGGGGGGGGGGGTTGTAATGTATTTTTTTATTTTCTGTAATGTAGGTTTTGTTATTTTCTGTACTGTAGGTTTTTTTATTTTTGGTGATTTAGGTTTTTTTATTTTCTGTAAGGTAGGTTTTTTATTTTTTGTAATTAGAGTGGTGGGGAGGTTTATTAGGGGGTAGGTAGTGTAGGTAGGTAGTGTAAGTGTTAATAGATAAGTGAAGAGGGGGGTTAGTTTAGATTTAATGGTTTATTGGGGGTTATAGTGTAGGGTTTGTAGTTAGTGTCATGATGGTCCTTGTGGACCGTCATGGCACTTATGTGGTTAATGTTAGGGTTTTAACAGCCCCATAAGTGTCATAATATAGCCTTATGGAACTGATGGGGTTAAATAGAGGCTTAAGGGGTCTGTTCCATTCAGGACCCCCGTGGCAAGT
The DNA here is from genome assembly GCA_027410445.1 of Discoglossus pictus. Classification (NCBI taxonomy): domain Eukaryota; kingdom Metazoa; phylum Chordata; class Amphibia; order Anura; family Alytidae; genus Discoglossus; species Discoglossus pictus. The sequence goes on from CM050164.1 coordinate 349,417,043, forward strand.
GATGAGGTGCGGGAGCTTACAAGATCATCTTGCAGGCTGTCACTTCTCATGTACATTTTCGCAGTGTTGATACGTACTGCCCTGCTGCATAGCTCATACGTTGCTTGCAGCAGGGCAAATGTAATAGCATTGTAACTTTGAGAAATTTTGCAGTACGTAGGATTTAAGAAGAAGCCTCTTATTTACGAGGCTGGAATTTAATAGGGCCCAAAATGTTTAAAATATGATAATCTTGCGAGAAACAAGAATCTTAGAGGTATCCCTGAAAGTATTAGTAAAAAAGAATTGCTGCCATTTGTTAATACCTTTGTTAACTATATAATTCCGGTACTGACCACAAATGATTGGATAATTGATACTCTGTATCATTTTCCTCTACCCAAGCATCTTAAAAAAAATCTTGCAAGAGATGTCATTCTTAGAATGAACCAACAAGTGTATAAAGATGTAATTTTGAAGGTCTCTTTTGAGAAATAAGAAGTTGGACATACCTTATGACAATAAAACAATATTCCCTGATGTCCCTGGGGAAATGTTATCTTGGTGTAAACAATTTGGGGAAATTACAAAAAATCTGAGAAATAATAACGTAATGAATAAATAGGGTTTTCACCTTAAACTAACAATTTATTTTTCTGATGAAAGACATGTGGTGTACTCTGTCAATGAAGGAGAAAAACTTCTCAAGCTTTGGCATTTAATGCCATCAAATGTGGAATCTGCTTAAGTGGTCACTTATAGTACTAATTTGAACCTTGGTGTGACTTTTACACTCCTCGATTGGTTAACAAAAGAGTACTGATAGTTTGAAATTAGCTAATAGAGAGACAAATACTATTGAACCACTAGAATATGGGAAGTAAAGAGCACCAGAATATTATAATTTACAATTTAACACTGGAGAAATATAAGATTTAATTGCTCATTTGATCACTGTAAGTTTAGATACATTTTTTACATTATAAGCAAAAGTAATAAATACTACAACTAGTTCGACACTTCATTTGGTAATGTCTAGTATATGAAAGTTTTCACTGTTGATTAATGAATAATCCATGACCAGTTTACATAATGGTATTAATCACTATGTAGATTTTACTGTCACAATTAATTAGTTTTTGTTTAAGAGTATTGTTTTAATTTGAAACTTATACAGTTATGGGGAATTCCTATCCTATATTGGGAACTTTGCTATGTGGTTAGTTTATAGAGATTTGGATTCAATGAAATTGATTATATAGATATATGGGAAATGCAGTGTTAAGTGTGCTACCTGGAGCATAGGTGAAATTAAGTGGGTTCAAAGAAGACATGTATACATATATTAGACTGGAATTATAAGGGTTTCACCCAGTAAAAGATAGATACTTCCACTTATAAGATACAGCTTATTAACTAGAGAGTGATCATGGATTTGTTGTCTTGCCGGAATGGATTAGAACTAGTAATATAACGGGTTTAGAAATATAAGGCATTTTAATTTGCTTGGAGGCGTTCCTGGGTTATCCAGAGCCTGGGAAGTCAACTAAATTAGTTTGACGTTTCCCTACTTTTCGATCTCTAGTAAGATTCTTTGGGTCCAGAAGTATGGGGAATAGAAATCGACATTGGGTTGGGAATGTATTTTATTCTTTATTTGTTAATTGTTGTATGTGGCTTTGTTTTTGTATCTTTTCTGTTAGAGACACAGGGCAAGGTTTGCAGGAGTTAAAGATGGATATTCTGGTAAGGGAACTTATTGTTCCCTCTACTAAATTACTTTTAAATTCATATCAAAAAATGTGCAGGGTTTGAATCATGGTGCCAACAGAAGATTGGACTTTGCAGATATCCTATGTATTCAAGAGACATATTGGGCCTCATTCAATTGCAAGGTCGAAACTCAGAGTCTTTGGGCTTAAACTCTGCTACAATTATGGAGCGATTCAATTGAACAAGCCCGCAAGTTACGGGCTGAAACCATGCAATCGTATTTAGCATTTCAGAGCGTGAACAGGATCAATTAAGCAAGGCCATATCTACCCATTTAGAAACAGTCAATAGAAAATTAGACCGTTATCATTACACCAGTATAAGATGGAGGTGACATGTCGATCAATTAGCGTTTAGAGGTCTTTGCAAACCCGCAAAATAAAAAATAATAAAAATGAATACTGTTTTAGTCCATATGGGTGGCCTGATATTTATTAACTCATTGATTCCCTAGATCGATATCACCCTGAAATGAAACATAAAAATAAATTATTTTGTATTACCGATTTGCAAGCTTGAGACTGTTGGTCAATTAATTATGTCTTTCATCCCTTTGCCCATCATTTACAGTGCAGTATTGATTTTTTATTTGAATTTACAGTGCTACGGACATAACTTTAACCCCTTTGCAAACCCCATCTGGTACCCATAGGAATTTCTTCTACATTTGCCGTTTACGCGTTTAAAATATTTTGCAGGCTTGCAGAATTGTAGCAATTTAATAGCGATTTGCGATTTTAGTTATCTAACTCTTGCAGATGCGATAGATCAAAAGCCATAAATGAGCAGGAATTTTCAGCCCTTAACCCGTAGATCATTTGCAGCTCGCAAAAAGAGGCTAATTAAATAGAAAATTAGTTTACGGGCTATATTAGAGGCTCATTGGCAGGAAGGGAAGCTTCCTTATATTGCACATTCTATGTTTCCTAAGCATTATAACTCTACATTTCATAAAATGTCCAAAGGTGTTTAAATCTGATAGAATAATTTTTTCAAATTGATTAAGATGGGAGATTTATAATTTGGTCTGGCAAATTAAATAACCTTGATTATACCATTGTAAACATCTATGCACCTAACCAAGGACAAAACACATTTATAAACAGGGTATTAAAACAAACTGCTTAATGCAGTCGAGGACAATTAATTATCTGCGGAGACTTTAACCTGTGCCTCAATCCTATATATGACAAGAAATCATCCAAACAACCTCTACCAGACCATTAAACCTTAAGGAAATATAGAGCCTTTCAACAAAGTCTATTGAACTTATTTATGATGCCAGGCGAAAGAATTTACGTTGTATTCTAATAGATTCCAATTATATTCGAGATTGGATTATTTTTTAGTAAATTTGTAGGCTCGAGATAAAATAATGAAGGTGGAGATACAAATGGGCGGACCATGCAATGGTGAAATGAAAAATAGACAATTTTAAAGGTATGAGGAAGCCTTGGAAAAATAATTTTTCCGTACTAGTTGAGGGCCACATTCAATTGTTAAGTTTTTGAGATCCTGGCTCGCAAATGGTGATCGCAAGCTACGTTGCTATTCAATTGCCTTCTGTTGGCGAGTACCAATTGAGTTACGTGCTGCGAGTTACTGTTCCTAGGGATTTGTTCAATCACAACTTACGATAGGCACAGTGCCAAGGGATGAGAGGTCTGTCAAGCACAGGTTCGACATCAGGGCCAAGGTGTGGAAGATGATGGCTAAAGAGGACAAGGACCAGAGTGTGACCTATAATGAGTGGGAGAGGGTTACCAAGGATCCACTGAGACAGGTGCCCCACCCCTGGATCTTCAGGCCTGGTGGCCCAGCAGGACCCAACCTCCATGTCAGGTGAATATCACATACACCAACATGCCACCACATGAACATCACACACACTACACATGTACATGATGACCAACAAGGACACTGACATGTCAGCTCCATGGAATTAACAAGGAATAAATGGATGCGTAATATAAATCCATGAAGCTAACAAATCACTGTCATTCCTGGTCACAACAACAGTAATCAAGCAATAGAGTCAATTTATTGGTGTGCCCACTGCAGCCTACTGTGCCTACTGGCTCGGAGTAGGAAAGGATGTAATATGGGTGGTGGGGTCACCATCCGAACCTCCGGCAACTTCGCCGGCATTGAGCCCCACTAACCCCTCCTCCAAAGACTTTGAATCTCGCCAGAGCCATCCAACTGGTCATACAATGACCAGAACCGCCAATCACCACCTACTTCCACCCACAGCAGTTCACTGGCATGGCCGCCACCACCACCACCACGAGCCCACCTACACCACCGCAAGTTCTGACCCAAGCTCCAGCCGAGCCCAAGACCCTCCATCACCGCCACCTCCTCACCTGGCCATGCCCCACAGGCCTCCATCCCCCACATCAGGCCAGGTGGCACAGGGGAGATGGTGGCCCTCATGCAGTTTCAATCCAATCCAGTTTCACACATACAGTGTGGTGAAAAAAACAAAAATCTATAAAAAAGAGGTCAACTAAAAAAAGGCGGAGGAGAATAAGAAAAAACAATCAACCTGCATGTACAGTACAGGGCTAAATACTGCAACAATATACCAACTCACCTGATTTCCATCTGCAAGCATTACTATCTATAAGATAATCAGAAATATCTATTGGATAATCAGAAATATGGGAAAATACCCATTAATACTGAGAGGACACAAAGTTCAGCAGCCATAGCGGTATTAGTCTACGTTTAAGCTAACAACAAGCATGTCTTAGATATTAGGCTATATGATAGCTTTAAGATTGTGGGAGCTACATGATAAGGGGGGGAAGGGGGCTGTCATTGATGGAAAGTCTACCTGAGATGCACTGGGAAAACCTTACACCTCATACATTTCCTCCACAATCCCTGCAGATGCAGAAGATGCCTTCATGGACCTGAGTTGTACCTAAAACAAATAAAGAGAAAAAAAAACTAAACATACAAACTAAGGCCTGAAAAATCCCAGGGACTGCAGTATCTCTTCTCAACAGCATTCCTTAGTTACTATCAATTGGTGACATGTTAAACAGAACCCTACGTATCCACAGAGAAGATGATTACGGACCATGTTATGGGAGGTAGCTATCTGCATACAAAATATCACCATCACATAGGCCAAGATCCAAGACTCTGTAGCCAGGCTAGATTAGGTTAACATTGTGACCAATAGATTGTCACTGAGGAGTGCAGCAGCCCCTATGTCCTCTTATGCCTTGCCACAGGGCCCACATCACCACCAGCAGGGAGACGGCGGGTGGCTGCGGACGCTGGTGGTTGGGGGAGGTAACTCCCCGGGAAGCAGCAGCATAACAAGTGGCGGTGGTGGAGGCATGGTGGAGGAGAGGAGGGAGTCCTGGGGATACTCCTGGGGTAGAGGAGGCAGGGCTGGGTACTAGTCCAATCCTGAGCAGCCAGATGATGATGCCTCCTCTCCTCCCTATCGCATTTTACAAGACTGCACATGAGCTCCACATGATTGGAAGAGATGCTGGCCTGGGTCCTCCAAAGTAAGTCCTGCAGATGCCTTATTCCATGTAAATACAGAATACAAGCTGTACTCTAGGAGCCTGAAAGGAGGTCCATAATAGGGATGCAGATGCCTTATTCTATGTAAATACAGAATACAAGCTGTGCTCTAGGAGCCTGAAAGGAGGTCCATCATAGGGATGCAGATGCCTTATTCTATGTAAATACAGACTATAAGCGGTACTCTCGGAGCCTGGAAGGAGGTCCATCATAGTGATGCAGATGCTTTATTCTTTGTAAATATAGAATACAAGCTGTACTCCAAGAGCCTTTCTTCCAGCTTGTCTGATATATACAGGGTAGCTAGCAACATACAGAGTATTGAAGGTGGCTGAGGCTCTGCACTCAGCACACTGACCCAGGAGTTGTTGTTTTTTTTCCAATAAATCTATCTATTTATCTAGATGCATGGTGCCTGGGGAAGAGACAGGCAATATGATAGAGAGAATACAAGTCACACAGAGAGAATAAGAGAGTCACAGAGAACAAGAAAGAGAGAGAGAATAACAGACAGACTGAAACTCCTCACCTGGACCTGAACAGCTTTTTCAACATGGCAGCCCTCACTGAACTGAAGATACGTTTTCGGCTTTTGGCCCCTAACTTGCGGGCTTGTTCAATTAAATAGCACTGGAATTGTAACAGAGTTCAAGCCCACAGCAAGCCCGCAGACATACGGCCTGTATACCGCGAGATGCGGGCTTCTAATTGAACCAGGCTCTTTGTCTGTAATTCTGTCTGTTTATATTTATGTGGAAAATGCTAAAAAAAATAAAAAAAATAGATATAATGGTTTGTCTATTACAGATCCCATTTCCCTCAGTACCACTGGATGTATTCCATCAGGGTCTGGGCCTTTATCAACATATATTTTTTACAACCTCTTTTGGATTTCTTCCTGCGTTAACCAATTATTTGCCCCATTTTGTTACTGTATCCCAACCACTGGTACCTCCCTTGAATATACCGAAGAAAAGAAGCTATTTAGCTCATCTGCATATTCCTGGTCACTAATTATCAGATGGCATGTGTCACATTGTAATATTCCTATAGCGTCCTTCCTGGCCTTCTTGCAATTAATATATTTAAAAAATATTTTAGGGTTAGTTTTACTCTCCTGTGCAAATAACGTTTTATTTTCTATTTTATCTATTCTAATTGCCCTTTTGCAAGCCTTGTTGATTTCCTTGCACTAATGTAAAGCAGTCTCTGTACCCTCTTTTTTGTATAACTTAAACACCCGTTTTTTACTCCTTATCTTGATCTTAAAATCATTTTTAAGCAACATGGGATGTGATTTACTTCTTCTTCTTTTATTTCCACGTGGTATATGGTGATAAGTATGTATATTAAGTAAAGATTTAAATGTTCCTTTATGTTCAGTATTTTCACCTGTCAATTCTTTGTCCCAGTCTATACTTTGTGATGCTGCCCTTAGACTGTTAAAATCTGACTTTTTAAAATTGAGAGTTTTGCTTTTTTGCTTTTTTACTTTAATCTTAAATCAGAGAATGTTGTGATCACTGTTTCCCAAAGGTTGCCCTATTTCAACATTTAATACCATATGAATATTATTTGTGACTAGCGACTTGCCCGTCAAAAAATGACGGCAATGTGATGTATATGTTTGTGAAGTTGTTTAGTTATTTAAATATATTTTTGACCCTTGTAAGTATTGTGATATGAACATGTATTTTTGTAAAACGTTGATGTAATGGTTTTTTAAAATGAAATTTGTATCTGAAGAATTGTTCACTTTAATATACATAGAATCCAGAGAAAAGTAAAAAGTAAAAAGACTTTTTTAAACGTGCCGAATTTTAACATGAAGTTTAAAATATATGTAAGCAATAACCTTGAAAGTATATATTTTTAAAATTGAACTTTATTTTTTATGTAACTTTGTAATTTTTGCAAAACATTTGTCTAATTTTGAACATTATAAACAGGAACATAGTAAATACATTTTGTAACATAATTTTGAATTAAAAGTATTAACATTTGAATGTAAAAACAGTTTAACTTTAAATTAATCAGTATTAACATGCAATTTATATCAGAATAATTGTTAAGTTTAATATACATTGAATGTAGAGGAAGGCATACAGTAAAAACTCTCCTTAAACCGTACGTAATTAAAGTAATTCATTACTGAGCACATAAACTGGCGATAAACATTAATGTAGGTAGTAATCTTAAGATAACATAGAATATTTACATTGTGACTTAAAAGGTGCTTGAGCTCTTAACATGAACTTTGTAATATGTTGAATGAAATAACTTGAAAATATTGTTTTTAAACTTGTAACATTAGAAACATTAACATAGTGACTTAACATTTTAACATAATTTTTCATAGAAAAGTATTTTGTGAGGCGAATTATCCATAAACATGACTTCCATTAATTATGACTGAATTAAACAACCAATTGTTTTGTATTTTTGAATGTTTTTCCAAAATGTTTGCATGGCTTTAGTTTGTATCCTGCAAAGTTATAGTACTTCATAGTAGACAATGTTTTTAGTAAAAATACGTCCATCTTCTAATAAATCACCTTGACTTTCATTGTTTTCAATGTAAACTTTAATAGCCTGTGGATTTTTGCAGCGTGACAACGCAACGTACAATTGACCATGTGCAAAAACTGGTTCTTCCAAGTAAATACCCACAGATTTGAAAGTTTGACCTTGTGATTTATTAATGGTCATGGCAAATGCCAAAATAATGGGAAATTGTCTTCTTTGAAGTATAAAAGGGAGACTACTTTCACTTGGTGCTAAATCTATTCTTGGTATGAAAACTCTCTCTCCTTTATGGGTCCCAGTTAAAATTTCAGCATCTATAAAATGGTCCTTTAATTGTTGAACAATTAATCTTGTGCCATTGCATAGGCCTTTTTTGGGGTTCATATTTCGCAGTAACATGATAATTGCACCTTTCTTTAGCTGCAAAATATGTGGTGGCATTCCAGAAGGAGTTAAAGAGTTAATGAATTCAGTTGAAAAGTTTGCCTGACTTTCATTGTCATCAGCAAGTACAGAATCAGCACTGTGATAATTTCTTTGTGGTGCATTAATTTTTTTTAAGATTTCATTATTGAGTATTAATGCATCTTTATTTTTACACATCAGTATACCTTGGTTGGCAAGCTCGGAATATTCTTCGTTATTTATGCTCCCTTCAAATATAGCCGATATAATATCTTGTTGACAAATCATATGAGGTGGGATCTCTACAGTGTCGTCAGGTAAATGTAGTATTTTTTCTGTTCTGCCTTCTCCAATTTTAATAAGCCAATCATTGAAATCAGTTTGGCCTTCTGATCTCATATTTTGTTGCAGTTGAAGATGGGTAAAATGTTTCCATACTGTACTTGACTTTATACATGTTTCAATAATGTCTGTTTGATTTCCATGTACAACGACAGGTAATGTTTGTCTAAAATCGCCACCCAACAACATTACCTTTCCACCAAATGGAAAAATATTATCCATGACTTCACGAAGCAAACGGTCAATACATTGGAGGGCATAGCATGACATCATTGTGGCCTCATCTATTATAATTAATTTACATTTCTTCAATTTCTTTGCTTGTAAGGATGTCATGCGAATATCTGACACAGAATTTTCTAAAATAGGCACTGGCAGTTTAAATCCACTATGAACAGTTCTTCCACCTTCTAATAAAAGTGCAGCAATTCCAGTAGTGGCATACGCCATTGCTATTTTTCCTTGTGCTCGTACTGAACTCATTAATAAATTGTACAAATATGTTTTCCCTGATCCGCCAGGTCCATCAAGATAGAAATAACGCTCTGTCACCATGTCATCATCTATAGCATTTTTAATGGCATGAAATGCTTGCAATTGTAGTGTATTTAAAGTTGCAAGTCTTTCTTCTGTTCTTTCTGCTTGTAGTTGAATGTCATAGTCTTCAAAGTTAATGTCATCTATTAGACCTGGATCAGGCAAATTAAAACTTGCACAACTTAATCCATGAGTTAAAAAGACTTCTTGAATTTCCATTAACGCTTTTAAGTGTGCAATGGGTTCATTGTATCGTCGCATAAAGTCTTCAGCCATATTACTTTTAAAAGTCTCCCACAAAGCTAATGCATTTGGAGCATTTGAGAAGATACAAATAAAAGCAAATTGTTCTCTCATCTGTCGTGGCATTTGACATTGTGCTGCTTCTTCTAAACATCTTTCCCACTCTGTATCATCAGCGAGTAAGTTTCTATGTCTTGCAGCTAAATGGAAGGATTCATATACAATGTCATTAACAGTTCTTAATTGTTCAAAACTTTGTGCTCCTGGAACATTTAAAAGTAATATCCGTAAGCAAAAACGTTCAACATCTCTTGGACTGACTGTGTAAATTCGTGGAATTATTTTATTGCCTCTGGTTTTTCTTGCTCTCCATAATCCATTCACAAAAACATAGTGATATGGAATTTCAATATATAAGTATTGTGTTGCTTCAGCATCAGTGGAATTTAATGCAAACCATGCAGTTAGTGTAGTGTGACGATCTTCACTTTGGGCCAATGCATTCATTTCATTTCCAGCATGGAAATAGACTAGATGTCGTTGTGGCAAATGTACTGCTAACCTATATACTGCATGTGATCTATCATGCATTTCAAATTTTAAAAGCCGCCACATAGCTTCTGGTGCACTGACATAGCGAGCATCTACATGAGATGCAAGTTCATCATGTACTAACTCACTACTTTCAGGGTTGTCTGCACTTTTGACGACTACAGTAGCTGCATCGTAACCTTTGTAAATATATTTGTAGACATATTTAATGGATTTGATGGAAGTGCAGGCTTCTACGTTGATGTGGGCGTTGTACTTCATGAGTAAATGTGGATTGTAGGGTACTACATATCTATTGTCCACTTTTTTTCCATGAATAATGGCACTATCTCCTTCTCTTCTTTTATAAAGTGGATATCCATCACAATTTGCATATGTTTTGTCTCTATAATCTTTTGGAAAATCTTTTGAACATTGATTATTTTCCATACATGGTGATTGTGGATTAAGGTCTCCACAGGGTCCATGAATCATGCGATGAGTAACAATCTCATATAGTCTACCATATAGTTCTGGATCTGGTAGTACAGCAACTATGACTGCATCCACTTTGTCGGAAGTATCTAATTTATCTTTCTCTTGAAGTATTATGAGAAGATGTGCATGTGGAAGGCCTCTTTTTTGAAATTCAATGGTATATACATAAGCAAGACATTTGCCAAATAACTGATTTATAGTGAAGTCACGTATTAATTCATTTAATTTGATCTTAAAAACTCTGGCTACTAAATCTGGTCGATCTGAAGCACTTTGTCCAAGAAGTAGATTTTGATTAATTTCTGGCCATTGTGGATTACATGTAAATGTCACAAATAAATCTGGTTTTCCAAATTTTGTCACAATAGCCATAGCATCATTGTATCTTTCTCTCATATTTCGAGGAGATCCTTGAAAGGAAGATGGTAAAATGATGGCTTTGCCAGCTGTCATGTCTCTGCTTGTAGCCACGTCAGCAACATAGTCCATGAGTCCACAATATTGTTCTACACGTAGTTTATCTTGTTGATATTTTATAAAGTTTAAATTATTTGCATCAACTTGCAAATATGAATCAATAATCCATTGTTGTGTTAGTTTCCCACCACATAAAATTGGATTAAATTCATCTCTAATGGCAATTTGAGCAACTTTAAATTCAAGCATAGAAACATTATTTCGGATTCTGGCTTTAGCATTTGGGTAACTGGGAAGGGTTAATTTTGGTTGCCAACCTGCTTCTCCATGTGGAAAAAAGATGGGATATGTCATTGGATCTAAATTTGGACATAAGATATTAATATTAATAAATGGTTGCTCCTCATTTCTGGGATATACTCTAATGTCTCTTTGAAATGGTGGTTCTCCTTCATCATTCTGAAAGACCATTGCAACCTCATTTGATGTTGGCAAGTTATAAGACGTTTATCAGTATGTCTGTCTCTTTTAAGCACCATATTAACCTTTGGCATGGGTAATTGATGTCTTTGTGCATGAAGTAGTTGTTCATTTTCTACTTCTGCCAATTTTTTGTAAGCTTTACTGTAGGGATTGTTGTCCACAATGTTATTTAGCTCTATGAAAACACTGGGTAAGCATTTTTTATTTTCTCCCATCTGCATACGTTGGTCAACAGCTTCCATTGTATCTAGGACATATAGTTGAGCGAATTTTCTTTGCTCTCCTTCCTCTGGATGTAAATGTGAAGTCCGATGATAAATTTGTCCTTGGACTTTAAAACAGTAAGGACCATGTCCTGGTACATTAGCAGCCAATGTTGCCCCCATAGATGCAAATGATATGGCACTATTGTAGGATCTTATGTTTGTCTTAAAATTTTTGTAATTTGGAAAAGTAGGTTCAGTCATAATATTTTGTAAATAGGTTGGAAATAGTTTCCTTTCTGGAAGTTTGAACTTTCCTTTTTGACAACAACTAATAAATTGTCCATCTCTGGGTCTCTCCTGTTTAAAATAATAAGCCTCACAAAATTGACATTGAGTAGTCATGTCCCCACAACTATGAACCTCTACTGCTAAAGACTTCAGTAAAGGACAATTTGCAAAGCATATCGGATGTTGACTTTCATATTCATCAGATGAAAAGTCATTAAATGTTCCAACAACAGGTTCTAAATGTTTAGTTTTTTTTCGTGGATTTTCTTGGTATATGTTGTACTTGTTTGGTTGAAATGTCCTGTAAGTTTTTAGTAAGAGTTTGTAAATGCTTTGTTTTTGTAGTTGCTTTTTTTGGTCTGTCTTGACTGGTATCTTGTAAAATGTCATCTGATGTTTTAGGAACAGTTTGTAAATGCTTTATTATCTTTTTATTTTTTTTGGTTGTATCTTTCATTTTTGCAGCTGATATTCTTTTATTTGCAAGTCTTTTGCGTTCTTTTTCTCGTCGAATTTCTTTCTCCTCCGGTGTCTGCTGGGCGGCCCATCTCTCTTGTCTTTCTCTAGTTTGACGTCTTTTCTTCTCTGCTTTGGTCTCGTTATCAGCCATATTAATCTGTAAAGGAAAAAAAATAAATGTAATTGTGTATATTTTAATTTGTAATTCCTGTTAAAGATTCTTGTGCACAATTGGTGAAATAAAAGGCAAATCATTAATGTATCATTTATATTTAGTTAAATTTATAATTCCTGTCCTCAGTGGCTAAGAATTTGGCCAATGGAATACTGCTGTAAATAAGCATGTAACATATTTTTTTAAAATAATGGTTTTATTTATTAAAAACGTTGTTTGTGGATAGATATTTACCACTGCAAAACTTCTTTGCTAAAAAAAAAAGTGATGTGGTTATTGAACTACGTATTGCATAGTAGCAATTTAAATAAAATAAGGGAGATAGTAAATTAATTATTTTATTTTTCAGTTGACACGGATGCAACTGAAAGCAGTTTCTTTAGTTTTATACTTTAGTACTTATTATACTTTACCTTGGTTGAACTGTGATTTAAATCCGAATGTTTGTTGGTCCTCGGTTCAAAATCGTTGTCCAATGGTGTGGTCCTCTGTTGGAAGTCCTCGTCCGATGGTGTGGTCCTGTGGCGATAGCCCTCGTCCGATGTTGTGGTCCTGTGGCGATAGCCCTCGTCCGATGTTGTGGTCCTGTGGCGATAGCCCTCGTCCGATGTTGTGGTCCTTTGGTGAAAGTCCTCGTCCGATGGTCTGGTCCTGTGTTGAAATTCCTCGTCTGCTGGTCTGGTCCTGTGTTGAAATTCCTCGTCTGCTGGTCTGGTCCGAGTCCTCGTCCGATGGTCCGGCCTGTGGAGAAAGTCCTCGTCCGATTGTCTTGACGCAGTATCTGTTGTAATAGAAAATAGAAAATGTTGTTTGAGTGAAATGTCTTTTAAATAATTTAAAAATTTATGAATTTGGCTGTATTGTATCAGTTATGGTTATTTTTTTCTATCTTTTTTTTTTTTACTTTCTGTACAATCCCACGACTTTTGTTATTCTTATTTAAGGTTCTTAGTAAGGCTTGTGGGTTGTGATATATTAAATAAGAATATTAATTTATTTTGCTATGTGTTTATGTTATTTTTTGTACAATCCTGTTTTGTGCACACCACTTGTGGTATACTTATTTAACCTTTATTGGGATGCTTATAGTTAGTGAAACATGAAATAATATAATTAATGTAGTTTGCTATGTGTTTGTGTTAGTTTTTGACAATCCTGTTTTGTGCGCACCACTTGTGCAAAAGTTATTTATTCTTGATTGTACTGGTTATAGGTTGTTAAACATTAAAGAAGAATGTTAATGTAGTTTCCTATGAGTTTGTGTGATTTTTTTGTACAATGCTATTAGGTGCGCAACACTTTTGTTATTCTTATTTTTGCTTCTTTGTAAGGCTTATAGGTTGTTAAACATTGAATAAGAAATTCTGTTTTGTGTGTAGCAGTTTGTGTCTCATTCAATTGCGATTTGGCTAATTGAATCGTGCCCTAAATAAGCACATAGCATATTTTTTTTAATAAGTTTTTAGTCATTTAAAAAAATTTGGATATATTTTTAGTAACTAAAAACTTCTTTTAAAAAAATTGTTATGTTGTTATTTAGAGCCCTATTCAATTGGGCAAATTGCAATTGAATGAGGGCCTTTGTGTGTACCATATGTTGCATAGTTTGCCCCTCATTCAATTGCATTTTTTTCAATGTAATAGTACTCTAAGGCCGTCATTGAATTGCAATGTTGAAAATTGAATAGGGTTGTAAATAAGCACATCACATATATTTGTTAAAATAGAATAAGGGCCTAAAAGTGCTTATTTATAGCTATATTTAATTGTCCAAAATAGCAATTGAATGAGGGCCTTTGGTTACTGCATTTGTTATATTGTGAGCTCCTCATTCAATTGTGTTTTGGCCAATGGAATAGAGCTCAATATCAGCACAGAGCATATTTTATTACGGAATTTTGTATTTAGTGAACTTGTATCCAAAAGCAACATGTTCACAAAATAAAAAGTTCCTTTAAAAAATATGCTCTGTGCTTATATAGAGCCCTATTGAAATGGTCAAATCACATTTGAGTGAGGCCCTTGGCCATTAAAGATATATAGGTCCTCATTGAATTGCAATTTTGCCAATTGAAGAGGGCTCTATATAATCACATAACATATTTATTGAGCAAAGTTTTTAGTTATTGAAAACCTTGATTGTGGTTAGAAGTTCAGTAACTAAAAAGTTCTGTATAAAAAATATGTTATGTGCTTATATAGAGCCCTATTCAATTGAAGAAGTCGCAATTGAATAAGGCTCATGGTTCTTTCTTGTTTATACTTAATATTTTACCTTGATTGAAGTTTGGAATGACAGACGGTCCCCTCCTGCCAATCTTAATGCACCGGTCTTCTTGTAGTGTCTGTTTGAAAAAGAAAGTGAAATAGTTATTTGTATATTTATAATTTTTCATCTAGCAAAGCATGGCCTTTTGAGCATGTAATGTCTTGTTGTATCTTACCTCTTCTTCTTTGTTGGTGTTCTTTAAAAGGGATTGTGCTTCACAGTGCACGCTGCAAATTGTTGAGAGACGCTATTGATGCCGAGTCTGTTTGAATATTCAAAGAAATAAAAAGATTCAGCTTTATATGATCTATTGAATTGCAGTAAATGAATGTCATTTAAATATACTTCTGTAATTTTTTTCAATTGACCTTATTTTTTGTTGGGGGCTACACACATATGTCACATACATGAAGCACATTCCATAGTTTAATGTAATTATTTTGTGTACGTGTGACATATCAGTATACATGACTCATATTTAAATGGTTAAATTAACCTTATATTTTTTTTTTCCAACACACATAAATGTGTGTGTGTGAGATGTAACTATAGATGATACACATATATGTGCGTGTGACATATCAGTATACATGACATATAATGTCATTTAAATGTAGTTGTTTACTGATTTTGTTTTAAGCTAATTTTGTTGCAGTGGCAATACACATAAATATGCGTGTGACATGTCACTATACATTATACACATATATGTCCGTGTCACATGTCACTATGAAGGGGCAATACACAGAAATGTGCGTGTCACATGTCACTATACATTATACACATATATGTCCGTGTCACATGTCACTATGAAGGGGCAGTACACATAAATGTGTGTGTCACATGTCAATATACATGATACACATATATGTCCGTGTCACATGTCACTATGCAGGGGCAATACACATAAATGTGCGTGTGACATGTCACTATACATTATACACATATATGTCCGTGTCACATGTCACTATGAAGGGGCAATACACAGAAATGTGCGTGTCACATGTCACTATACATTATACACATATATGTCCGTGTCACATGTCACTATGAAGGGGCAGTACACATAAATGTGTGTGTCACATGTCAATATACATGATACACATATATGTCCGTGTCACATGTCACTATGCAGGGGCAATACACATAAATGTGCGTGTGACATGTCACTATACATTATACACATATATGTCCGTGTCACATGTCACTATGAAGGGGCAATACACAGAAATGTGCGTGTCACATGTCACTATACATTATACACATATATGTCCGTGTCACATATCACTATGAAGGGGCAGTACACATAAATGTGTGTGTCACATGTCAATATACATGATACACATATATGTCCGTGTCACATGTCACTATGCAGGGGCAATACACATAAATGTGCGTGTCACATGCCACTATACATTCTATACATATATGTGCGTGTCAGATGTCACTATACATTATAGACATATATGTGCCTGTCAGATGTCACTATACATTATAGACATATATGTGCGTGTGACATGTCACTATACATAAACTTTTGTTTAATATTGAATTATGTTTTTTTGTTGTTTTGTTAAATGAACCGTATTTTTTTTTGAGCCTATACACATAAATGTGCCATATATGTCACTACATAAATCCTATTTTTTTTTTTTCATTTGTTTGACCTGTCCTGATAATAAAATGTAATATATTATAGCTTACCTCTCAGTTGTAATTTGCACAATGCAAAGTAGTAAATTAGTAAAGAATTGTCTTCTCAAGTAAAAGCAGCAGTTATCTCAGAAGTCACTCCGTTGATCACCTGAGGAGAAATGTATTTTTTTGTTTGAAATAGGCAGTATTTATAAACTTGTAGAAAGTTCTGGAAAGTGAGACCGTTAGAACGCAATACGCATGCGCTATTTGCGTTCCAGCTTACAATTTGCGTTCCATCCGCCATTTTCTGCGTATTACTGTTCAAAATGGTGTTTAATATGATTGTGATACGTTCCGCATAGTATGTGTTTCATTATTGCGAGTAAGTGTAGTGTAGTTACGTCTGAAGCCTCGTTTTCGTTTTGTTCGTCGGCCATTTTTTCTGTCGCTTAGCGATGGTATTAGTGTCTAAAGTGTTTTATTTTGATTTAAATGTAGGTGTAACTTGTTTTTTTGAGGTGCTGGCTGGTTCCTCTTGCTGTAGGTAAGCTTTTTATGTGTTTGTTGTGTGTCTTTCTTAAGTTTTAAATGTTTGTATGTCGGCGTGTTGCGTCCGATGTTTGCGAAGTCGTAATGTGTGGTAACGTGTCTCGTATGGTGTTTGCGTGTGTAGCCTCGTTTTCGTTTTATTCGTCGGCCATTTTTTGTGTCGCTTAACAAACTATTTAGTGTCTAAACTCTTTTATTTTGAGTGCAATTAAGTTGTAAGTTGCATTTTTGAGGTCCTGGGTGCTTCCTGTTTGTGTAGGTAAGGTTTTTATGTATGTGCTGTGTGTATGTATTGTGTTTTTAATTTTGTAATGTTCGCGAGTTGCGTCCGAGTGTTCCGAGGCCGTAATGTGTGTGAACGTGTGTCGTATGTTGTTTGTGAGTGTCGTAATGTGTGTGAACGTGTGTCGTATGTTGTTTGCGAGTGTCGTAATGTGTTGCGACGTGAACTTTTTTGAAATTTTGCAAGGGTCGCAGTTGCTGCAACTGAAAACCTCGCTTTGCGAGGTCCTCAGGTGCTGGCATGGAGCGCCTGCGGCGCTCCAAGCCAGCAACTAAGAACCTGGCACAGTGCCCTCACTTCGCGAGGGCCGCGGGCTCGCTACGCGAGCCCGCAGCGTTAGCAACAACTCGTACGCTCACAACTATATATGTGATGACTAAATCCAAGATAGCCTAATTTCTTGTAGGTTCTTGTATAACCTGGGCCAGATAATGATCTCTGAGTGTACTCAAGAACCTGCTCCCCTTAGCTGAACTGATGGTTTCATTAATCCAGTTTATTTCAGGGTAGTTAAAATCTCCCTTTAATAAAATTTTCCCATGATTAGCTGCATTTCCAATCTGTAACAATAATTGTAGTTCCTTACTTTCAATTATATTTGGGGGTTTATAGCATACTAAAGCATACTTGTTGAGCCGCTATTTAACTATAGCCACAAACATTCAACATTATCACTAGTTCCAGCATAAATATCTTCTCAGACTATTGGCTTAAATTCAGTCTTAACATACAGACAATCCCCTCCTTCTCTTTTACCATTGCCCCTATCTTTCCAAAATAGGTTATAACAATCCAGATTAACAGTCCAGTCATGAGATTCATCCCACCGTAAATCCAATTTCTCATTAACTGCTAATAATTTTAACTCTGCCATTTTTCCGTGCAAGCTTCTGGCATTAGCAAGCATACACTTTATGTTATGAGTCTGTAGTTCTGAAGTACCTGCATCTGTAACTTAGCAATACCTCCCTATTGACTATACTGCCCCTGCCCCATCTCCTCTCCTATGACCAGTTAATTCATTCCTTAACCCCTCTACACTTTCTACCCAATTACTTCTCTCTAGTCCCTCCACCCCACCTACTAGTTTAAAAACTCCCCTAGCTGTTCTACCATTCTTTCCCCTAGTACACAAGCTGCCTCATCATTACGGTGCAATCTAGCCCATCCATGCTATAGAGATTATACCAATGTGAGAAGTCTGCCCAGTGCATTATAACTCAAACCCATCCTTAATGCACCACATTTTGGGCCATGCATTAACCTCCCTAAGCTCCTGTCTCCCTGGGCTAGCACATGGCACTGGTAGTATCTCAGAAAATACTACCTTGGAGTCCTTGCCTTAAGCTTATTCCCTAGTTCTCTAAAGTTGTCCTTTAGGACACTCCACCTTCCACTAAATTTTTCATTGTTACCAATATGTACCAAGAAAGCAGGTTAATTTCTAGCCCCTCCCAATAATTTATCTACCTGATCCACAACATTCCGAACCTGAGCACCTGGGAGACAGCAAACTGTTTGATTGCTGGGATCTGGGTGACAAATCAGCCTTTCTTCTACCTTCCTAATAATAGATTCCTCTAGCACCAAAACCTGTCTGTTGCTCTGCCTAATAAGACCTCTCTCTCCTCCAGTAGATATGTTCTCTCGGCTGTTAGAAGGAACAGCTCTATCTGGCATTGCCATTCCTGAATAGACATCCCAACAGTTTCACTCAGTTTGGCAAATCTATTGGTGTTTGCCAACTCAGAACTTGCCTGCCTCCTGCTCCTGTTCCCCCTACTTCCCCTTGAAAGAGTAACCCAACTACCTCCCTGGACATCCTCACTAGCCCCAGCTCGACAATTCCATACTTGGCCCAGCTAAACTGTGTTCCCTTTCCAGTGGTGCAATATCACTCAGTGCTGCAATTCTCATTTCCAGTTCTTCAATCTGAGCCACATGCTCACATCTCTCAAAGGTTTGGACCCTAGTTCAGCTGTTCCAGCGGTTCATACATGTGACAGGATGTACACCGAGTGAGATTGTCACTGGACTGAATCATAATTACCAATTACAAAATTACGATGAGAAGGGAAATAAATAAATAAATAAATTAGTATAAAGCTAAGAAAAAAAATATATATATATATATCCCCCTTTTCTTCCCTCACTTATTTCCTCTTGCACTACAAGTGAACCCTTTTCTTTGAACTCCCTCCTTTTATTTAAACTCTCACACATATACTAGAACTGCACTTTTATTAGAAATGTTTGCAAGCTCACAAGTTTGTTCCTTCTCCCATTTATATTAGGTTCTTACAACTCAAGTACACAAATACCCTTACTGTTCAGGAGAAATCACAGAACAGAAGCAAACAGACCACAAAAAGTCACACACTCATACAATTTTACATTTCTATTGATTTATTTAGCTGAAAATTACCATATAGCTTTATTCCTAGATTATCAGCTTTATAGTTTATATATTTAATTACTCGAAAGAAATAGTCAACATCCCAGATAATAGAATTCTCTCCACAGATATATTGGGTATTAGGCCCTTGCTATTGTGGACCTTAGCATCCTAGTAAATCATATATATAAATCCAATCAACTAAAGAGAAGCACACATTTCAAAGACCTAGCCATTAACCTTAAGTAGGGTACTGGGTTGCAAGAAAACTATTCTGACAATGCCAGGTAAAGATATGTGTATATATAAAGGTAACTTTCATAGTTCTATTAAAAAAATTAAATTAAAAAAAGGAAAATATTGTGCTTAAGATCATATTTTATTTACTGTGACACATCAATATTAGCTTATTCAGAGAAAGTTCTCTTATACAAAGGTTGGTAGAGATAAACATGTAATCTGCTAGAAAAGTCAGAAAAATGAGAGTAAAGGTTGATGCAAATAACCTGTCAGAGCTTATACAAAGATGTGATTATGCTCATGCTGTAAATTATTAACAGGGAGTGACAACTTTCTTAAATCAGTTGCCCCTTGATAGTTTAATTATCTCATCTGTATCAAGAGTAATGGGTAATAGACATAACCCATCAAAGCTTACAGAAAGTTATGTTTGTACTCCTGCTGTAAATTGTTGATGGTGAGTGACAAGTCTCTAAAATAAAGAGCAAGCTGAAAGCTTAATTAGCTTATTGGTATCAAAATACAAAACATATCTCAAGGAGTAATACACCTCATAAAATATACAAATAAATCTCAAAATAGGAATAGGCACATAGTATAAATTTCATAGCCTAGTGACTATTTTCAGGAAACATATTATCATATATTATCAACCAAAGGTCCTATACCCATATGGACATATCAAATCATGCAGTATTTGGATAAATAAGAGTACCCAATTTATATTGATATTCCTGCCTCTATCTCCCCTTGACATGGATTTCACTTAGACTAGGGGTTTCCCAAAACCCATCACACCCAACCTAAGCCGAATAACAGACAAAGATATTCCAGCAGAATAGACAGAATCCAGCAAGTACTGCCTCTCTGTGTGCCTCACCAGGAGGATGATGCCAGTGAATGCTAGCACCATGATACAAACGTTTCTCGTGTAGGGCTTTTTGAGTGGCCAGGGTCAAAATGTTGTCTCATTTTGTACGTAAGTATCGGGTATCATTAACTTCTTTTAACTCTTTCATTTCAGATAAAGTGATGGATGGACAAGTTTAGTTTAGTTTAGTATATATATTTTATTAATACTGTACATCTATGTTTACCATGTACATAAACGCTATTATTTCAGTATTTTTTAAAGTCTGAGACAGTAGTAGATAAACTAAATGACACATCATTTTAATCCCAAAGAATTTATTCTGTCATTAATTATTACACGCTCCTGGGTAATCTTCAACAAGTTGTTTACGAGAGATAATAGTGATAGTATTTGTATTTGTATGAAATACACAGAAAATCATGCATACATTTAATAAGTTGTCCTATACAGATGTTTTGATATATTTGCTGTTTATTTCTGTTTTAATACTGTTTGCCCACTCCCTTCTTGTCTATCCATCACTTTAACTGCAATGAAAGAGTTAATAGAATATAATGATACCTGATACTAACCTACAAAAGAAGATGACTTCTCGACCCTAATTTGGCCTCATGCACATGAAACCCGTAAGACTGGTAGCATTCACTGGAGTTGTGCTCCTTGTAAAGTAAGACTTTGAGGAACACAGGGCGTCTGTTCTGCTGGAAGATGGTTGTCTGTCATTCAGCTTAGGATGGGGGTTGATGTGCTTTGGGAAAACACCTTCTCTAAATGAAATCCTAAATCATAATGTTACACCATTAAAAGTGGTAAGTAAGTTTACCAAGCTATTAAATTGACCCCCTTAAACATATTTGAGAGTGAGCTACTCTATATGCACAAGAACATGCCATACACGCAAATTACGACACGCTTTCCTACTGATTTTCTGACATCCATAATATTATGGGTTACGTGTTCAAAGTTTTAAGTCTTAATTAGTGATGTCGCGAACATAAAATTTTGGGTTCGCGAACAGCGAACGCGAACTTCATCAAATGTTTGCGAACGGGCAAACATCGTCGAACTGCCATAGACTTCAATGGGCAGGCGAATTTCAAAACCCACAGGGACTCTTTCTGGCCACAATAGTGATGGGAAAATTGTTTCAAGGGGACTAACACCTAGACTGTGGCATGCCGGAGGGGGATCCATGGCAAAACTCCCATGGAAAATTACATAGTTGATGCAGAGTCTGGTTTTAAGCCATAAAGGGCATAAATCACCGAACATTCCTAAATTGTTTGGAATAACATGCTTTAAAACATAAGGTATGATGTTGTATCGATCAGGTAGTGTAAGGGTTACACCCGCTTCACAGTAACAGACCAATCTCCCCGTTTAATGCACCGCAAACAGTCCCTTTGTACAACCGCAAACTACCCATCTGCACAAGGTTGGATACCAAGCTAGCCATGTCCCGTTCTTTGTCCTCGCTGATGTCATTGAAGGTCTCTACCTCCACCCAGCCAGGGTCCCCGAAAGGTGACAACAAGCCCCCTGGGACGCCTGTGTCTCCCCCTGTGCTGTGTGTGGGTGTGTTATCATTTTTTGTACATGTCTTTTTTTTTTGGTGTCTTTTTAGAGTTACGTAATTGAACAGTGCTCCGCCGCTGCTTCAAGAGGCTCACATGTGTGATGGTGCCGCTGGCTGCAATGAGTGCCTTTGGCGCTCATTGCAGCCTAAGAGCTGCGTGGGACTTCACCTAGCTTTGCAAGGCTCACATGTGCGAGGCTCGCGGTTGCGCCCTTGCTTCACAAGGGAGGCAACTGCGTTACCAACATTGCAAACGTTACAAACAGCGCAAAGATCCACAACTGTGCCACAACAGGCACAAAAGAAGCAAGAAGAATGAGCATTGATAAAGAACCCTGCCTGACTTTCAACCTGAGGAGCCTCCCCAAACTTCCTGTAAATGCTGATGATCTGTATCCTGGATGTTTTGTTACTTGCAAGTATGATCATATGTGGTACTTTGGAATGATATTGGATATTAATCAAGACGAGGGAGATGCTTTTGAGAAACTTTTTCACCTAAATGGACCTTCATTCTGCTGGCCTAGCCCTGACGATTCTTGCGCAATAACATTTCCTCATATGCTTGGTATTGTACAACCCCCACAGACAATAACTGGCAGAATGTACTTCTTTCCCAACGAGTGGATGGCGTTTTTGGAAGAAAAATTACTTTATATGCAATATTCTAAGCTCAAAAACAGGGCTCTCTTTTTGCTTTATCTGTATTGATATTGTTTTTATGTTCTGTTTCATCCTATGTATGAGACACAGGGGAAGGAGAGGGAGGGAAGAGACACAGGGGTGGGGGAAAGAGACACAGGGAAGGAGGGGAAGAGACACAGGGGAGGGGGCAAGAGACACAGGGAGGAGGGAAGAGACACAGGGGAGGGGGGAAGAGACACAGGGGAGGGGGGAAAAGACACGGGAGATGGGGAAGAGACACAGGGGAGGGAGAGGGGGCAAAGAGACACAGGGGAGGGAGAGGGGGGAAGAGACAGGGGAGGGAGAGGGTGAAAAGAGACACAGGGGAGGGAGGGGGAAAGAGACACAGGGGAGGGAGAGGGGGGAAAAGAGATACAGGGGAGGGAGAGGAGGGGGAAAAGAGACACAGGGGAAGGAGAGGAGGGGGAAATGAGACAAGGGAGGGAGAGGAGGGGGGAAAGAAGACACAATGGAGGAAGTAGACAGGGGGAGAGGCTAGCGAAGGTGCTTACATTGGGTTGCAAACAGCATTGCCAGCATTCAAATTTCATTGCTGTCATTTTTGGCGGGCAAGTCGCTAGCAATAATAATAAGTGGCAGGGAAAGTAAGCAAAACCTTGTCTCATTTGGCCCTGTTGACAGCCCTATTAAATTCCAAGCCCGTAGGGGCAACTTGAGGCTCACAACGGCTGCAGGCTTGAAATTTGGCCGAGTTACAGAGCTATTAAATTAGATGATGGTGTGAGTTATGGACTTGAGACGTAAACCTGTAAACCATTTGTCGCACGTTGGATGTGCGGCCATGAACATGATCAATTTGTCAAACCCGTAGTTACAGGTTTAGATGGAACCAATGGCAACAGAGATCGTAATCATTACGTCACTGAAAAAATGGAGGTTAGATTTCAAAGCCTTATTGGCTTCAATTACGAGTTTTGATTGGACGCTCATTCCAGACATATTGCAATATTGATATAGCCGTAAATATGATGTTCTAGTCCATGCAAGTTCTATTATATGTATTAACACATTGAGTTTACCTATAAGTACAGTAGTGTGTGTATATTTGCATTTACAGTGCTACGGATAGGACTTCAACCTACTAGCGGGTCCTCTCTAGTACCCGTTGGCTTTTTGGCCCAATTTGTAGGTTATGGGCTTGAACGCCAGTGAATTTGTTGCAATTTAATAGCGTGATTGGAACTTAACAGTTACAGGCTTGACAGATCAATGGATTTGTGGGCACGCAGTTCAAATTTCCACTTCCCGTAGCCTTTTCTCGCCCTTGACCTGCTAGTCGTTGGCGGGTTGCTTTACTAGGCCAATTTATGGGCTACGGTTTTACCATTGAGGGAATTTAATAGGGCTTTGAATGTTTTATATAGAATTACAGATGAAATAGTCTACTAAAGTATTAGATTGACATATATGACAAAGCCTACTCTGATTCATAATAAACACAAACCAATATATGAAAATCAGCTTTAGAGTAATGTTCTAAATAAAAAACAACAGATTTATAGTAAATACAAAACGATTCACTCTTTGGAAATAGGATATCAAAACAAGCTAAATTGTGCTATTTGTCCTTGCTCTGCTATGATAAATTAAACCAATTTATCACAAAAATGAATGATTGGTAAAAAATTACTTTTATTAGTAAAATGGAAGAAATCACCTTAAGGGATGTAAATTTACAAACCTAGAGCTCCTGGAATAGGTTAAATCTTTATTAACTAATACCATTAGTTTCTTCATAAATGGCAAGACCATATGATGCCAATTCTACTTAGTAAAAGTTTTAGTAGGTGTCTATTTATTTATTCATTTTCGTTTCCTTTTTTGTTTCTCACTTTACTGGTAAAAGTTAAAGGACCACTGTGGTTAAATAATTTGAAATAGCCTCTTGAAGAACTACTCTCAAAAAAGCAACAATTATTTTCAGAATGTAATAAAATAATATAGCCTCAAATGTATTACTCTTATGCTGATATGTGATCTATTATTTTTATATCCCGTTAAATTCTCTTTGAAGTGGGATGAGACATTGAACACACAGGAAGATTTTATCTGCACAATTGGAAGGTGTCAGATATATCTGCCAGAGCAATCATTATCACTAACTTAAAATCCATTCGTTTACAAGGACACATCCTATTTAGACAGAAGCTGCAAGAACGGGCTTAGTAAAGACATTGGAAGTAAAGTAAAAGTGCATATAAATGTGAAACATGTAAAGGCTGTGTTTATTTTATTTTTTACTTTTTACAAAGTTTTGCACATTATAAACTTTTGTTATTCAAAGACCATATAGAAAAAAATTGTCCAGAGTAGTTATTTAATTCACTAAATTTAGCAAATGATTGCACAAATAATCTGTTAATATTTGTATTAAACAAAGTACAAGCAGTCCAGCACAGTTGACCTGAGTGCGCTGCTCAGTGTCCTTTGCTGTGATTGGTTGATCACATAACAAGAAGTAGCCATATTCTTTCATGATAAAGCCAGGTTGTTGTATATATTACATTTAACCTAAAAACGAACACATAATTAAACATAGAAACATTTTATATTTTATTATATTTTATTATATTTTAAGGACATATTTTCAAGTATAGTTCTTCAAAAGTGTATATTATAAAATGTCAGAAAACAGTGTTTCCAAATCCTAAAATTAAAAGCATGCATTAGGAGATAGATATACTCTAATTATAAACATGCACATTTATGAGATGAAAACAGAAACAAAAATCATGTAAAATTGTTTGTGGCCAAACAGACAAATATAATAGCACTTTCTAAACTTTCTAAAATGTAAACATGTTAATAGACCTTAAATGTGTATATTTATGCAATATAATTTGTGGCTAAACTTGAATATGTGCAAGCAGGGTGTCTTTCTGTCTAGGCCCACAAGGATCAGGCCTAGGGCAGCACATTTTTTCACAGAACAGCCTGAAGATGCGGTGCAGTACATTGTAATATGTTTGTATATGCACAGAAATGTCTATACACAGTGATATTCCTGACTTTAACTGCACTCACACTTTCTGACTTACTATATATATATGCTAGTAACTTGCCCGTCATAAATGACAGTGTCATATGTTATGTTAAATTGTTTGTTATGTCTCTCTCTGTGCCGTCTCTCTCTCTGTACACTTTGAATTGTCTCTCTCTCTCTCTCTGTGCTGTCTGCACCGTCTCTTTCTCTGTGCACCCTCTCTCTCTCTGCGCACCCTCTGTCTCTCTCTGTGCTGTCTCACTATCTGTATGCACCCTCTCTATCTCTCTGTGTGCCCTCTCTCTCCCTGTGCACTTTGTCTCTCTGTGTGCCCTTTCTCTGTGTGCCCTTTCTCTGTGCTCTGTGTGCTCTCTGTCTCTTCCCCTTCCCTCTCTCTCGCTCACTCTCTCTCTCTCCCTTCCCCTCTCTCTCTCCCCCCCTCCTTCTCTCCCCATCACTTTGTCTCTCTGTGTGCCCTTTCTCTGTGTGCCCTTTCTCTGTGCTCTGTGTGCTCTCTGTCTCTCCCCCCTCCCTCTCTCTCCCTCACTTTCTCTCTCTCCCTCCCCCTCTCTCCCCCCTCCTTCTCTCCCCATCACTCTGTTCCCCCTCCTTCTCCACCCCTCTCAATCCCTCCCTCTCTGAATTCTCTCCCTTCCTCTTCCCCACCTTTTTTCTCTCTCCCCCTCTCTCTTTTCCTCCTTCTCTGCCTCCTCTGTCCCCTCCCTGTCTCTCCCTCTCCATCTCTCCCGCTCTCTCTTTTCCTCCCTCTCTCTCTACTACTCTCTTTTCCTTCCCTCCAACTCTCCTCCTCCCTCTCTCTCCCCCTCCCTTCCCTCTCACTTTTCCCTCGCTCTCCCCCTCCCTCTCTCTGTCTTTCTTCTCTCCCTCCCTCTCTCTTCCTCCTCTCTCTCCCTTTATCTCCCATGCCTCTCTCTTTCCCTCCCCTCTCTCTCTGCCTCCTTTCTCTCTCTGTCCCAGTGTCGGATGCGCCCTGAAGACGGCTTTGCGTCGCTGTGCTGCCCATGAGGAGACTGGGGGCAACTGCACATGTGCAAATTACCACAGTTTACAGATAGCAGTTTTGAGTAACGCCTGAGCAGAACATATCTCGCAGGTGTTACGCACAACTGAAAACTACTATAGGTGATAGTGGTGTAGCAGTGAATGTACAGTAATGTAGACCAGGGATGGACAATTAATTTGCCAAAGGGGCCACATGAGAATCAGGGACTGTTGTGGAGGACCACCCTCCAGTGCCATATATGTACACATTATACGTATGTATATATGGCACATTTGCATGTCCGAGAATGCAGTGTAATAACAGTTGTTCTCGGAATTCTGAGCTGGAAGTAGGTATTTTTGCATGCTGTCTGACTGTGCCACTAGCTCGTTGCGATGACCTCCCTCTACTTCCAACTCGTCTCCTCCTCCTCTCTGTCTCCCCATCTGAACTTTTCCCCCGTTCTTCTTCTCTTCTAGCAGGCACCCAAGTGACATCCACGGACGCATCATCATCATCATCATCACCCACCTCACTTGTATATGACAACTGAACAAAGGAAGCAGCAGCGGGTACATCATCATCATCACATCGTACGTACATGTATGTAATGCTGCCTGACTGAGACATATCCCTGTTATCTACATCCTCTGGCAATAATGGTTGCGCATCACTCATTTCTTCAAACTGATGTGTAAATAACTCTTCTGACTGATCAATTGAATCGGCTGTGGTACTAGTGTTGGTGATGGCGGCAGGCGGGCGAGTGGTAACTTGAGAGGTGCCCGAAGCTAAGCTGGAGGAGGATGGTGCGTCAATGTTCCAAGCGGAAGCTGTAGAAGATTGGGTGTCCTGTGTTAGCCAGTCAACTACGTCCTCTGAACTTTTCAAGTTCAGGGTAACTGGCCTCTGAACACTGGGGATTATTGTAGGGCCAAAGGGAATCACGGCACCACGACCAAGACGGCCCCTGCGGGGTGTCCTGCCTCTGCCTGTCATTTTTTTTCCGATTAGTGGTACTATGCGTGCAAGCTACTGTGACAACAGATATGAGTGTCACTGTGCACTGGCAAAAGTTGGCAGAGTAGATGCAATAGGCTTCACACACACGCCTGTAGGCAGGCAATTGCTATTCAATCTATTACAGTCAAAAAAGTGTTGTTTTATTTCGCTGAGCACAATATAAGCTGTGAGCCTGACACATGCAGGCAACTGAAATTAGATTACAGGAAAAAAATGGTTGTTTTCAATGTATGTTCCCCCCACTCCCTACCCTGTGTCTCTTTACCCCCTCTCTCCTTTCTCCCTCCCGTTTCTTTCTCTGCCCTCCCCCTTCCCTGTGCCCCTTTTGCCATTTTTTTTTAAGACAGATGGGAGGGGGGGGGGGGGAGGAGGAAAAGTGCAAAGCAGCTAATCGTGAAATATATAAACAAAAATGTATTGCAACAAGTAAAAAGCAACAACCATTGCACTTACATTTAGTCCAATATCAGTCAGTGTTGCATGTGGAATAACACAGCTGGTGTCTTGTCGTCCATGTTCCACTCAGTAGATTGTATTGAGTGGCTCGATGTTGAATATCCAATATATTCCAAATTTCAATATTGTAAACAGCAGAGGAATATCCTTGCAACTGCAGAAAGAAAGTGTCTCAGTGCTTCAATGCTCATGCACAGACCAGGGCATCACTCTCTATATGGAGACACCTATTGCCTAGGGTTAAGAAGCCCCACAGATTGTGCTAGAATTTCAGTGGGCCACAAGGTCAGCACCAACACATTCAATATCTTGCAACTATGGTGTTATGAAAATACAATAAAAAAGCAGTATAAAGAAAAAATTAATGAATCATATTGTCAAATCTATTACCAAACGCGTTTCAGCCAAAACTTGGCCTTTCTCAATGATAAGTATTAATATTTAATAAGTACTAATATTTTCCGCTTATTGCAAGGCTGTACCCTGGTGTAATTTGTGTGCTATGAGCAGCATTGGCGCTCATTGTGAGGCGCGTAGTGAATGTGTTTTGTGTTTATTAAGACAGTGTTTTTTTTTTTGTGTTTTTTAACTTTTGTATGCTAATTAAATAATTAATAAATGAATCAATTAATATAGTTTACCTATTTGTAAGTAAAATATGCAGGAAGCATTGTGCTGAAGAGCTGACAATCTGTTTTGTTGTTCCTACAGCATGCAATGTTGGTTTGCACTGTTGTGGAGCTGATGTGTAAGTGTCAGCAATGTGTGCAGTGTGTACTGTAAATAGGCTGCGTTCGCGTGGGAAAGCCGTTAGTGTAGCTGTGTACTTCAGCATTCTGTAAGGTAGTGTGAATGTGTATGTGGTACGCGGGTGTGTATGATTTAGCGTCCTTACTAAAAGTGTATCTTATACCTCGTACAGCTTTTTGGAAAAGCCGTATTTGCTTGGTGGTGTTTTGCGGCTTTATCGTCCTGTAGCATCGTTTTCGTTTTTTTGGGGGGGCCATTTTTTCTCTTGCTTAGGGGATTTTCGTGTGTGTTAACTCAGTAATTTGGACTTAAATTGAGCTGTAACTTTACTTGCAGAGGTCCTGGGTGTATGCTCATTGCAGCCAAAGTTAGAGCCTCCACCTTCCGCAAATGCACAGGGCTGATAGCACCTTATGCAGACACAATAAAAATATATATATATATATAGTTGTGATATGTAGTGTGTCCATGTCCATGCTCTATATAGCCCACTTTTTCTCATAAAGGTACCCCAAGTAATCTTAAGATACTCAAATAAAATGTCAAGAATCACACCATGACCATATAAATGTATGATAAACAAACGAGCAATAAAACTCTGTGGGCCTATAACAAGAGTGGACTATTAGGGTAAATGATAGTGGGAAAACCTCATATGGGGTATTAAGCAGTGTCCCCATACTACAGGCAATAAGCACCAAAACATAATGATAGATGAATAAATATATACATAAAAGGGGCTCAAAAAAAATTGAAAAAGCAGCATATAGCGTATGCCTAAGCAGAAAGAGGTGTCATATATAACACTGCAGAAGTTCCTCTAACAACTTATACTTGAAACAAGGGGATTTATCTATTGCAAGATGTCCCCAACCAAGATAAACCTACATAAAAAGGAGTAACAATAATACCAATTGGGAAATACCCCCATATACATGGTCATTTAACCTGATTAAAAGAAAATGATATAGTAGGGGCAGAAGGAGAGCGACAACAAGAGAAGAGAGAGATGGGAAGATGTGGAAGGGATATATATAGTATGTCAACCCTAGACAAAGTATCAGTTCTCAAATCATAATAGAGGCTGCTAAATATATGTCTAGGTTAAGGCCTCTTGGACTCAGTGTGCCAAGTTTATGTATCCAATTGGTCTCGCATTTCCTAAGCCTCATAAGTTTATCCCCTCCTCTTTGGGTATTGTATATGTTTTCTACGATCTGGACTTCAATACCATCTATATTCCCATTATGTGTTTCTACAATGTGTCTTGAGAATCCATTATTGAGGTATCCTCTTTTCACATTATATAGATGTTCCCATATCCTAATTTTGATCGCTCTTTTAGCCCGTCCTACATACTGATTTTGGCATTGACTTGAAATGACGTGTACGACAAAATCGGATCTGCAGTTCATCAATTGGCTAATGTCAAATGATTCTTGTTTATTAATCGATGTGACCTTCTTTCTTCCTTTCTTCTTTAATAATGGACAACACATGTCCCACCAAGATCACATCTAAGAAGGGAATTTCTTCCTTATGGGTGTTCATTGTGAATGACAAATTGTGTTGATTGGTGTTTACGTGTCCAATGAATCCATCCAAACTCGCCTGTAATCTCCATCCCATATTCGAATGATATAGTCTGGGAAACGATACCAGCAGATGACTTTGCTTTCAAATGGATTGCCATTCCAGATGTATTGTTCCTCCCAATGAGACAAATAGATTTTAAAGCCCATAAAGAGGAAGCCTTTTGGAGCCTCTCCCCCTTTACCTTGCGAGCCTAGCGATGAGCGCTCATTGCAACTCTTTTCCCCCCTCCGACTTGCGGGCCTTCACCACTCATCGCGTGCCTTCTGCGCTCTTTGCACATGTGCATGGCCATAATTTTTAACATAACATAACAACAAACCCGCAATTACGGCAACTGTATATGTGATCACTATTATACAAACAGCACTGAATGCATTGCTATTAATACAGATAGCAAATCAGGGGTAATACATTGCTGTTAGTCAAACAGCACTATAAATATGTGAGGCCAACAATATTTTGTGACTAGAAAAACTTGCTGGGTCATGAGGTAAACCCTAAATGCATCTGATAACCTTAGGAATACACTTGCCTCAAAGTACTAATGGGGCACGCCCGAAAAGTATCCAATAACCTTAGAATTATGCAAACTGTAGAAAATATGTTATACAAGATAAAATGCAATAAGCCTGCCATATACGGTCCATGCAAGATCACTGTGACAGATCCTGGTCCCTCATCCCCACTTTCTTCCCCCCTAGGATCAGGCCCCTGACCCTCTACCCCTATTCCTTGTGCGCCTACATCTGGTGGCATATCCCTCCCCCGCTCCTGCTCTCCTCAACCTGTACCTCTCCTCCCTGACCTGATTCTCTCTCCATACCTCTACCACTCATCCTCTAATCCTCCCCTCACTCTCCTCCTCTCCTCACTCTCCTCCTCCGGTGTTCCCTTCTCTCTCCTTCTCTCCTCTCTCTCCTCACTTTCCTCCTCCCCTCCTCTACCCTCCTATAATTTATGAAAGAAATATAAGGATAAATAAATATAATATATAAGTGTATGTGTATGTTGTAAATCAAGTATGTAGGTATTATGTTTAGTATAGTAGTTGTATGGTGTGGAGAGTAGGTGGGCGCATGGGCGGTGTAGATGTGCTGTGGCCTACCGCTATGTATAGCAATGTGTACGTATTAATCTGTATGAGAATTATGTGATATCAGTAATTATGTGTGTTATTAATTAAGAGTTAATATATATTAGAGGTCAAAAAATCAAATAACTTACAAAGCTCCCTCTCTCTCTCTCTCTCTCTCTCTCCAATGCTCACAAACCCACCCACCTGTGTATTCACTTGCTCAGCTACAGCACAGTCAATGATTTATTGGATGTTAGGCCTTTGTCACACTCCATGATTCTGGGTTTGGATCGTAAATGCGGCCCACATCTATTCCAGACAGCTAACAGCTTGCTTGCGCAGAAAGGATTTACGGGCTTGTGGCTCAGGCCCGTTGGTCACAGCATGGCTGAATGTAATAGTTCTGTAACTCCGTATTTCTAGCCCGCAGGCTTTGCATGTGTGCCAGTGCTGCCACAGGATTGGAATTTAATATGGCTCTTGGTTTGGATGCTCCCTGGACAGATATCTGTTGCAGCAACAGAGCAAGATTTACAGATTTGAGCTCACTGCTGTAATCTGGGGGAGTGAATGATTTGAATTAGTGTAGAATTTAGGAGAGAAAAGCTCCATCAGATTTTTTTGTGCATTCTCCTAACTTAGAGCACCTGATTTAGATGGGGCTCTATGTTTTTACAATGGAAAATACAAAAGTAGAATTACGTATCACACCTGCATGCTTTATCTACTGGATGGATCATTGTAGCACTGTCCTTGATAGGTAAGGGATCATAGGGTCAGGTGTGGGATGAAATTAAGTGCTCTATTTTTACCATGTTAAGGGTAAGACAATGTAGGGCCAGGTTCTTACTGCATTAAGAGTTCCCAGCTTCCACTCTTGTTGGTACTGCTTTAGGATACAGTGTCATATGGAACTGTAATCACAGTGCTGAAAAAAAACGACTCATAGTTCGAATGCTGCCAATTCTAACCAAGGGAACATGATAACTTTCCCACAATGGATTTCTCCGTCCATCTTTATGAGGTTGTACAGACCAGACAAAACATCTGAATGGAGGTTATTCCATAAATAAATTATCCCTTTTGCAAACTATTGCTTCTCACACTTCCTTATGTTTGTTTTGTTTTAACCCACAACAATTCTATTGGCTTTATTCTTTCCATGAAATATATTTTCTTTGTGCTTAATTTATTTGTGCTTGTTTTGCATAAACTCTAACATATAAAAAGATGTAATCCATTGTATTTAATTTTCTTGCAAATTTTATACATTATAAAACTTACAGTATGTTATATAAATTCTGTTGTCTAGAATTTTCCATCATTTGTCATGTCAAATTGGATGTCACAGAATATACTTCTTTAGACTACAAAGTATCTGAGTCTCTCTAAATAATGTTAAATTCAATTAGTGATATGGATCTACAGTGGATACTACTAAGATTATTTTTTCTGGCAACCTAGCAATCTTTTAGCATCCTATCTTATTAGCGAGTTATGTAACAATAACTCAGTTGACCTTCTTGATCCTCTTCTCTTAAATAGCAATATTTTTTTCTCAGCCTAGTTTGTTAAATTTCATCAAAATGGGCATACCAGAGTTACCTATCCAAGGTTGAGTGGAGAATGGTTATATAACGTATTGCTCCTCAGTTTAATCTGGTCAGGAAATATTTGTTTACAAATACTTGCAGTTTTATAGTTTTTCCATTTCATTCATTTTCTTTTACTGAGACTCCATTAAACAAGTTTAATATCTGAATTTAAAACTCCTTATTAGCAGCTTGATATAGCAGCCTGTATAAAAGAATAGTTACAGCACACTCTAGAATAACTGGCACCCTTAATAAAGATGAGCAACATGCTATGAAAATATGCCTTTATCAGCTTAGTGTTAATCAGCTTGATCTTGTACTAAAAATATGAGAGACATCTAACGTTTCAGTTACGTAAAATTATTCAAAGAAAAATAATCCTGTGATACTTGTTTCTCAGAAACAAGTATCACAATTACTAACACCAAAAGAAAGTCTAGTGAAAAGAATATAATTTATATGTATTTCTTCAGTTTATATTTACCATTTTAAGCACACCTGAGTCTTGACTTCCAGTTTAAATGGAGTATACATGTGAGGTTGCCAAAATACAGGTGCCAAAAGCCACTGGTCATCAGCATGAGGAGGATTAGAACACACACAAAAGGTTGTTGTCCTTCATAAATAAGACAATAGATTAGAGAAAGTAGTAATCAAGAAGTTTGAAACAACTGAAGCTATGATGAATCTTATTGGAAGAGGATGCAATTAACTTTTGCTTAAGATGGTCCAAAACCACAATTAGACACCATCTCCATGCCAATGAACTATTTGGTTTGCCAGTGGGAATCCTCTGTTGTCATTCCAAAAATGTAAGCACCTAAAGTTTGCTTAATATCACTAGCACTTTGATTGGAACAGAGTTTTACAGTCAGATGAGACAAAAATCACCCTGCTTGATATATGTCCACTCAAAATTGAATGTATTATTATGGCAAACTGGGAAGATGGGGTTGTATATGTGTATATGTGTATTACAAAGATAATATATACAACATCTTAATGAGGTGGTATAGAATTCCAGGGTTATTACATGTCATTTTACATTTCATTATTCTTACAGAACATTATAGGAACAGGCCCTTAAAGGAACATTGTATGATAAAAAGAAAAACATATGTTTGAAGCATCTGAGTGTGATTAACAGCATACTTAAGTAGAAAACATTTCATAAAGCTAGTTTTAATTCATAAAGCTAGCTCTGAGTCTGAGTTTGTTGTCATCTTTCTTTTTACGGGAAGCTTGGAGCTTCAGTTATCATACTTGCCTTGAACTGTGTTTTCAATTAACAGAGGAGGTAAGATAATTTACCATGGCACTCTATTTTAGAGCTTTTATCTTTTTATAGATTGTTTTAGAATATACTTACATATGTTTTATATTGTTCTGATTTGCTTTTACATATTGAGAGGAATTTACTATGTACATGTCATGTGCATCCGTTGATTTACCTTGCTTTCTTTTCTATATGGAAAAACTGAGACCACAGTCCAACTTATCTCAAGATGCTCAGTAAATTCCCCCATTAATGCTAGCTTCATAGTTGACTGCAAAATTTAAGACTGTTCATTAATATTAACACTGTGTTTTTTTATGGCACTTAATAAGTTAAAGGGATATCTAAATGAGCTGGATTAATACATTTCTGCACTTTGTAGGCAAAAAGGAGCCTATGTGCATGCAGCACATCTCATAAAACATTTTATTTTTATTAATATCTAAAAATCCCTCTAATGATTATGTTGACACCCCCAGGGGTGTCTACACAGCTTCCTGGAGCCCCCCAATTAGCATGCAGCACCCACAGGGGGTGTCTGCACAACTTCCTGGAGCCACCCAATCAGCATGCAGCACACTATTAACCCACTATTTACCTGTTGTTACTTGCTCAGCCAATCTCCTTACAGCTTCCTTTTTGCAGTTTCCTGTCACATGTCAGTGATACACTACATTCCCCAGGCTCCTTTTCCTACATATCCCATGCTACTTTGCACTACAGCCAATAGGAGAGCAGTTTTGTCACTGCTGGTATATGACTCATCCCTGCTTTCTGGCTATGCTGTGTGGTGTTGCCATAGCATCTAACAGTGCTTTCTCTGAAATCTTTCTCTAACTGGATTGACCAAAACAAATTGGAGGGGGTGTTAACCTTGATTTGAAACTGTTGATAGATTTTTCTAACTTCAAGGTAAGTGTTTAAATGTTTATTTTGGTATTTTTTCATTCACACATTTTTTCATACACGTCTGATTCTCTACCATCAGATGCATTCATAATCCAGGAAATGTAGATATCCCTTTAATTCCATTTCTTGTTCAGTGGTGCTTATAATGATGATTGTTACTCCCCAACCTCCCTTACCTCTCTGCTAATGACCTTTTTTCCACCTCTCTTATCACCGTCTCTCACTCCCACCTTCAGGACTTTTCTTGTGCAGCCCCGATTCTTTGGAACTCATTGCCTCGCTCCTCTAGACTAATCTCCTGCTTCAAAACCCTCAAAAACTCACTAATATGCACCTCTCTAAGGAAGATTATCACCTTTAGCCTTAATATGCACAATGCATCCAACACCTTTCTGTACAACTTCAATAGCCTTTAGATTGTAAGGGCCATATTAAATTTGAAGCCTGCAACCCGATCACAGATGGCCGAATGTCTGCGAGTGTGTTGTGGCCTCCCGTTCGTCTCTGATTGCGATGCTATTCACTTGCTCGAAACCGCAAGTTGCTGTCCCAAAGCCGAAACCGTAAACCATGCACTGGGTTGTAGCAGTTCAGGGCGGGAATGAGCAATTCAGCAAGCCCATGATCTCCCATTTTGAATCAGCCAATAGAAAATGAGGAGGTTACATGTCAATCAATTAGGTTCGGGGGTCCAATATGCAATCAGACTCGCAAACCCGCAAAATAAAGAATTATGAATACTAATGCCAATACTGTCCTAGTCCATATGGGTGGCCTGATATGTTTTAACTCATTGATACCCAAGATCAATTTAACCCCGAAATGAAACATAATTGTAATTTTCTGCCAATTTGCGTGCTTGAGACTGTTGTGCGATTAGTTCTAATGTCTTTTATCGCTTTCCCTGTTTTTACAGTGCAGTATTTTTCTATATATTTGCATTTACAGTGCTGCGAATACCCTTGCGGGTCCTCTCTAGCACATGTAGGATTTTCTCCTTCATTTGCCATTTACGGGCGTGAAAACAGTTGCTGGCTTGGGGAAATTGAGCAATTAAATAGTGATTTGCAATTTTAGCCTTGCGAAAGTGAAAGATCAAAGGCTTCTGGAGGCTGTAAGTTACAAGTTTAACCAGCTCCATTTTTTCAAGGCCGTAACGCGGATGCCGTTCCGAGCCCGCAAAAGACGCTAATTGAATAGCAAATTAGCTTGCAACCTCACTTACAGGCTACCGGATCTCCCAAAACCTCAATTGAATATGTCCCTAAGTTTGCGAGTTCCCAATCTAATTATAAAATGTTTGTTTGATTTTAAGCTCAAAGACCCTCCATTCTTTTGCAATGAGTTAAAATAGTTTTTGCCATGTACTTAACGCCTGTATAGCGCTACAGAACATGTTTGTGCACTAAAAATAAAGGATCAGAATAAAAGCTATTCTTGCTATATATTATATACATATACTGTATGCTTTATATATATATATATATATATATATATATATATATATATATATATATATATATTATATATATATAAATATATATATATATATATATATATATTCTATTGATAAATTCTCATTTTATAAAAAAGGAAGATTGAATAAAACAAAAAAAAAAAAAAAAAAAAAGAGGTGGCATTAGAGTACAAAGAGTCAAGTTATTATGAAAAGAATATAATCCTTACTGTGGTAGTAAGTAAGGTGGTAGATCTGTGATGTTGTGGGGCTGTTTTTCTCCAAAGGCCCTGGTAATCTTGTTAGGATACCTGCCATCACAGACTTCATCATAATCCAAGAGATTTAAGATCAAAATCTGGCAGTCGATCTTCCAGAAGAAGTATGATGTTATCATACCACAAAATCTACATAAAAGTGGCTGACTAGCCACTGAATTAAGGTTTTGCATTGGACATCAAGTGAGGTTCAAGAACTTGGATTTGGAGAGATTCTCTGTAAATGAATGCCTTTCAAGGCATAATTACATTTCCTGAATTATGAATGCATCTGATACAGGAGAATCAGTAGTGTATGAACACATTTTATGCATGATAAAAGACTGAAATAAATATTGATAATCTCACCCTGATGTTCGCTAAATCTCTTGAGTTTGCAAGCAGTTGCTTTTGTTAGTTAACACCCCTGGATATTTCTGTTAAAATTAGCATAAAATTCATAATTTGTTTTGGACAATCACAGGCAGCTAGTACATTTGAATACATTGTAGCAATCAGTGATTACAGTTTGTGTAGGAATGAATCATGGGAAGTGTACTCCCCTGTAGAAGGAAGTAGGAGCAGTTAGACACTGATCAGTAAATCTATGCATTGATCTGCTTATGGCTTAAAGGTTAGCAAAGGGTTAAAGTGCATACCCAAATGCTGTCTTTCTATTGGTAGGCACACTGTGCCTGTGTAAGCAGCTCTGGGGGTGTGGAAAACAAGTTTTATTTTTAAATAAAATAAATCTGTATGTGTATAGAATGACTCAGTGTATTGTGTGTATTTGACATAAGCAGTATGTTTTAGAAAAAAGGAAAAACAGGGAAACTTAGATATACCTTTAAAAATGTTCTTTCATCTCATCTATCATTATTTTCAGTGCACATAGCTATACTGTACATGCAAGAGTACCAATAACTTATAACTAATAAAACATGTCATTTTTTTAATAAGGTGTTTGTTTCATTGAATCATTTTATCATAACACAGTCCAATTTAGAAATGTAAAATGGTTTGTAAAATATAAAGTCAAATCAAACTATGAAAAAAAAAATCACAAATGAAAAAGGAAGGACCTTCTTAGAGTTTAAAACCTATTATCAATAACAATAAAATTGTACTTTTATTGGAATATATTTAAAAAATAGAAGTTACAAATATGAGTAATTAAGAATAAAATAAATTTGAATGTCTATTATGTACACAACCAGTTATCAAATATTTATAGGGTCATTGATTGGTCAATTCTTTAAGATGTAAATGATAAATTACTCTGAGATTGAAATACTAATTTCAATAGGTAAATGATAATGTAATGTATGGTGTCCCAAAGCTGAATAGGTCGAATATGTGGAAGATAATAATTTTGCTAATTAAATCTCTTCTAGAAATATCAGTTTTTAGTTAGCAAACATCTATCCAAAAGCAAGGTCTTCACTAACAAAAAACTTCTATAAAAAAAAATGCTATGTGCTTATATAGAGCTCTATTCAATTGGCCAAATCACATTTGAATGAGACCCCAAGGGTGTAGGAACATGAGGGGGGGGGGCAGATTAAATGAATAGGGGACACAACAAAATAGCCAAATTACACTTAAACATGCATTACAATTAGAGGGCAGTATGTCTTTCCCATGAAATGGTGACCTATAGTTTATCTTTATATTTATATATATATATATATATATATATATATATATATATATATATATATATATAATTTTTAATTATAATTTAAAAAGAAATGTAAAAAAAAGTTTTTTGAGGGTCACTGCAGCAATGCCCCCCCCCCCCCCCCCTCCAAACAGGCCCCCAGTGCATTGCACACGGTGCATCAGTGATCGATCCACCCCTTGCTTCCTCTCCTGGCAGTAAAGTTGAATTATCCCCCCCCCTCCCCCCCAGATTTTTGGGGTTTCTACACCCACACTAAATACTTTCTTACAAATAAGTAATTAAACAAAATAGCTCAAAACTAATGCAAATTTCAAGGAAAAAAGAGTATTATATGTGGTGGGTTTCCCCCACAAGGTAAACTGTGAGCTTTTAACCCACTGTGAAATTATTTCCAATACATTTTTTTTTTTTTTAAATGGCAGCAGAGACTGTTACTAGCAGTGATTATAATGAGATGCTTCCATTCATCTTATTAACCTTCACTATGTTGTGATAGTATTGGTGTATTACTATTCAATCTAATAATTATTCAAAGAAACAGCATAAAACTTAAACTTAAATTAAAGAATATTTGACTTTTGCTGTCAGAAAATGTTTTAAGTCAGATGATTAAATGCATCCTTTTAATCCCTGTTGCACTGTTTTAAG
The DNA here is from genome assembly GCA_027410445.1 of Discoglossus pictus. NCBI lineage: Eukaryota > Metazoa > Chordata > Amphibia > Anura > Alytidae > Discoglossus > Discoglossus pictus. Next base: position 349,456,694 of record CM050164.1, read on the forward strand.
CACTTCCTAACTACTATCAAACACATTAGTAGCTAAATAAAATGCAAGAAACTAATATTTTCTAAAGAATAAAGGATAATATGTATCAGGTGTTTCTTGCAGGGTAAACTTTGAACCTTTTATAACTAAGTTCACAAATATTGGATTTGTTTCCATTTATTGCATAGTATTTAAAATGTATTCACTTACAACAACAACTGATAGAAATTGATTGACAACTGATATTTCTAGAAGAGATGTATTTAGAAAGCATCATCTTTCATGTGTTTCAAATATTCAGCTATGGGACTCCATAACTCCTTTACCATTTACCTATTGAAGTTAGTATTTTAATCTCAGAGTAATTTATAGAGCACCACATTCTATCATTTATGTCTTTTAAAACTGCCCAACCAATGTCCTTATAAATATTTGATAATTGGTATGTACATAACTGATGTTCACATGTCTTTATTTTTATAAAAGTAAAACGTTATTGTAATTGATATTATAAACTCTAAATATGTTTGATTGCACTAATTTTATGATGTTACATTTTGAATAGCATTCATATTTTCAGTCTACAATGAAAGTGATAACCAACAAAAAATGTCTTTTTGTAGTCGTTTTTGCTCAATATTTCTGAAAGACACTGTAAATACAGCATATCAATCTTAATTCACAAACACCTGCTGACATATCTTTCTTTCATTTACACTCACATTCTGTAACAAGTAAATCAAATGTTAATATAAATATTCATAATGTCTAAATGATCTTGCTTCAGAAAGTATATTTTATATTTATTTGGTGACAAAATGATATAATTTCCAGCAGAGACTGTAATATGGACACTTTTGTGATGATTTAGATTCTACATTTGAGATCTACTGTTAAACTAAACAAAATAAAATATTATTATATTATGAAAAATTTGCCAGCTGTCGGATTAAAAAAATAATTGATTAAAAAATATAAATAAATGTCTTAACATGCAAACATATCATTTTAATTTCTTTAAATAATGTATGTCTTAATTTCACCTATTACATTTTTGCCTTCTCAATTGAACAGTATTTATTGACACAGATAGTTCTTGGTACTTCTCCTGCATGCAATTTTAATAAAAGATTGAGTCTTACAAATGTCTAAAATGCCCTTGAAATCAAAACGAAAAGCTCAGGGTATATTTCAAAAAAAGAATATATATCAATCTTCACTAGAAAAGGAACTGGCTTTGTATTCATTAGGTATTCATTGAAATAATCTTCAATTAAATAGACAATGGATTACTAAATCCAAAAGATAAAACTTTAATCTTTGTGTACATGACTTCTTCTTCCCTTTTATAAAAACAGTGGGGGGTTTTCTTAGATCTGAGTAAGCATTTCTAAACAGCTATATCCTATCTTACAAAAGATAATGACAAAAAAACAATAAGCTCAATGTGGTAACAATGTTATATTTAATAATAACATTTTGAAGTTTTTTCTTGTAAGCACTTTCACAGCTGTACCAGTTGCTAGACAGGAAATTATCTGAAAAGGTCTGAGCAAAAAAACAAATATTGATGTCTGGCAGTTTACAAAAGGTTTGTATAGCTTAAACTTAGGAAAAATGTCAGACTCTTTACATATTGGTGAAAAAGCACAAGTTATCCTGACATTTTTCTGCAAATGCCACCGAAACACAAGTACACAAAAATGAATTAGGCAAGACTGATACTTGATATGTCATTCACATTTCTCAACTGAGATGAGATGAGAAGAGCTGTTTTTCCCCACAGCATGTAGTGCAGGGTTTCCAAACTCGGTCCTGGAGAGCCGCACCCAGGCCTGGATTTGAGAATTTCCTTTCAGTGCACAGGTGAGTCAATCAGGATTACTGAAGAAGCAATAGTCTCACCTGCTTGCAGCAAGGATATCCACAAATACAGGCCTGGGTGCGGCCCTCCAGGACCGTGTTTGTAAGCTTGTCAAAACCGTAACTCCGTCCTATCTCCTCCTTTGTGTTACAAGCCTGCAAATGTTAACAATGATGAAGAAGGAAAATCAATATTACATTTAAAACATCCATGTAGCCTGCAATTATGTTTTACTCCGTAAATGGCAAATGTATCAAAAAATTAAACAAGTACTAGATGGGACCCGCAAGTGGGTTAAACACCTGCTCCTAAAACTGGAAAAATCAAATAAAAACACACTGCTTTACTTATACTGGAAAATACATAAAAGACATTCAAATGAATTGCACAAAAGTATTAAGCTTACAAATCTGCAATAAAAATTATTTATTTTTAGATTTATTTCTGTGTTATATACATCCTGGGATTAAATGGGTTAATACATATCATAGAACAGTTGGTTTATTGATTCTTTCTTCTCAATAAGTTTTTTTATTAGACAGTAATAACGTCAATAACCCCATCAGGAACAACATTTCCAGGGGACAATGAATATACCAACACAGGTTTAAACATCATACTCCTGTCTGATCTTTCTACCATTTACAAACTGGTAACTAAGATAAGCAGTTCTTACCGGCATATTTTTGGGGGATTGTACCTTAAATTTATAGATGGCTTTCAGGATTATATTTCAAGGGTTTATGTTGTGAGGGGGGCGGATTAGGAAGAGGGTTAAGAAAACCACCTAAGTGGGGGGGGGGGGGGGAGAAAAAAGTGTCAACCATGTGTACCCATCAGGGAACTCACCAAAACTATAGTAAGTACGTCTATCATGCCACCTACCTATGGGGCCCTCCTTGCCGAGCGGTGACACTTACCATAGATCCAAGTGTCTAAGAATTGTGGTATGCTGTCTGTCAGTATGTGTGTGAGCCGTTCATTTATTACGCTATAGTTAAATGTATTCTTCACACTTAGAGTCTTGCTCTTACATTGCTTAGCTATGTGGCTTTTAGCCATAAGCATAAGGTACTGTATTTTTATTTATTTTGCAGGTCGGATATTGACTGACACCGAGCTCCTAGTAGCGCAACCTCGGCCCCGGGTTTAACAGGTGAATGGAAGATTGCAGAAGCTAGTTTAAAGACCTCGGCCCAAAGCTGCTGCACCATTGGGCACAACCACCATATGTGGTAAAACGTGCCTGTTGTTGGATACCCCCAAAAACATGTCGGGTCGGCCCCAGGGTCCCACTTCCGGAGCCTCTCTGGTGTAATAAGAAGCACTTTAAGTGCAGTTTCAAGAATGCCATAATTATAAGAGCCTTTTAAGAGACTCTTCCAGGAGTGAGACCAACAGTCCTCCTCCCTGGCTTTACCCAGATCCTGTTCCCATGCAGCTATGTAGTTTGGTTTTTTGTCCGAGGTCACCACATTAAAAACGTAATATAGGAGGCTAACCATTTTCCTTGTTAGAGGGAACGATTCACATAGTGCAACAAACCAGTTTGTCCCAGGGGCTCCCGAGTCCCTCCTCAGCATGCAAACAAGATGATACAGTCTGTTAAAGTTAAACTGTTCTTTGGAAGGCAAGTTGAGCCTATCCTGTAGCTCAGTGGCCCCTTTTGGATTATTTACTCTATACCATGCACCCAGCCTCAGTAGACCCTGTGACTTCCACCAGAGTTCCGATGACAAGGAAAGAGGTGGGGACAGCTTAGGGTGGGGTGACAACACGGTCATAGTAGATGGGACAGCTGCCAACTTATGGGTTTGCGACGCCCAATTCCATACAGATAGTGTTAGTTTATTGCATGGGTTCTCTGTTTTACTTAGGTGCAAGTGAGGATTGGGCAGCCAAATTATGTTCTCCCATGTATAAGGACGCACGTCTATGCTCTCTACTAACATCCACACCGGCTGGTGTTGGATAGAATGGGTTATTGGTAGCCATGCTAATTGTGCCGCCTTGAAATATAGATGTGGGTTTGGGCATGAAAGACCTCCCTTCAATTTGGGTTTATACATTTCCCGTCTGGCTATTCTAGGGCGATTTTAGCCCAAATAAATTTAAGGATCTGTTTTTGACAAAGCTCCAAGTCCTGTAATTTTACTGGTATAGGCAGGGTGGGGAACATGTAGAGCAGGAGTGGTAGGGCATTCATTTTGACCGCGTTGATGCGCCCCAGCCAGGAAATCTTACCCTTTGACCATTTGTTTAGATCACTGTAGATTTCTTGGTATAATGGGGGGTAATTTGCTTTATATACCTGGGGAATTGATTTGGGAATATTAACTCCCAAATAGCATATATATGTTTTCGGCCATGAGAACCCAAACCTCTGCCTGAGGGATTCCATTTCCTGCAAAGGTATGCCTATACCCAAGGCCTCTAATTTATCCCCATTTAGATTTAACCCTGACACTCTACTGAAGGCTTCCAGGGTATTGCTGGGTATTGCGGAACTGGCCAGACCAGAGTGTGACTTTTGGTTATCTTTCACCTAATCTGCCAGTTGTTTTTGTAATGTTTCTATCTTAAATTTCTGGGATTTTTTGTGTATCGTGGCCAACTTTATACAGGCTCCTTGTGGGCCACTCAAACCCAGCCTGGGTTTGAATCTTTTTGAGAATTAGTTGCGAAATATATTTCTATCTCCTTGGCGACCTGTTTCTGAAACGGTGGAGTTAAAAAAGTTGCACCAAAAGACAAAGCACAGCTCCCAAAAGATTGGTCTGACCATTGGCATGGAAGGATCTCTGTCTTGACTAATACGGAGTGTAGTAACACTGTGGTGATTCTAGATTATGTACTGTGGACTGCTGAATATAATGTGTATTCCCTCTCTGACTTATGGGAGTCTCCCCAAGCATTGACCAGGGGGAGTTCATCCAGGAGAGACATCATTTGCTTCTATTTTTTGGTGGGTTTAAGGCCAGGGTCTCGACCAGATTGGTCTAGGGGTGAAAGGGTAAAGTTTAGATCCCCCCAGAATTACCTTACCCAGATCTTGGGTTTTCATGTAACTTTGCGATCTTTGCATAGAACTTTGGGAAATGGGAGGAGGGGTATAAATTGATATGAACAATCTTTCCCCACAAATGAGGTCCCTGTCAAGATCACATACTGGCCCTCTGCGTCAAGTTTTTGCTTTCTAGAATGAAGGGGAGATCTTTATGAAGCAGGATAGGTGTTCCTGCTCTCTTGGTGGCATAGCTAGTGTCATAGAATTTAGGGTAGAGTTTGGAGAGGTATTTGGGAACCCTGTTAATAAGGTTGGTTCAGGTCTGTAGTGAAAGAGGGTATCATTAAAGAATGGGTGTTTTGTCGTAAAATTGCTGAGAAATGGCTGCAGGGAGGAGTGGGCATAAAGGGCTAAAATGGCTGCAGTAATTTTGGTGGGAAACTGCACTGGTTGTTATAGGCAAGGATGATCTAAAATGGCCACCTGCAACAAGCCCCTTATAGGCCTGTCACCCTCAGATCGCTCTCCTGTGTCCAGCTCTTTTAATTTTCCCTCCCCCAGGCCTCTGCCTTCAACTGCAGCAGGGGGGCAGCCTCTTCCCTCATGTTGGCAGTGTGCACTGTGGTTCTGTCCCAGTGTCTGCCTCAGCCCCCACCCAGGTCTATCAGCTCTCTCCCCCTGGCAGCTCAGCCAGCTCACTCACTGTGCCCTGCGGGATCACCTGTATAATACGGAGCAGCTTCCACTGTCTCCGCCGCCCCAGCTGCTCCTCGTTGAGGCTAGACTACCTGCCTCGTCCTCGCAGGTAAGTACCTAAGGTGTGGTCCGGTTAGGGTGGGCTAGTTAAGCCGCTCAGCCTGCCTTCCGGGCTGGTGCAGGAACTCAGCCTTACTCCCCAGGGGAAAGGGATGAATCTGTCTAAGTCCTCACTGCCACAAAAATAGTCCTTTGTGCTCCAACAAATTACTGTGTGATTGATCCTAATGCGATCACCAGCACAAATATCTATGTTATTGGGGCGTTTGATGAGAATTTACCCCTTTTTTTTTTTTTTAATCCTGTTTGACAGTCAGGAGCTCACACTTGGTGTCAAGCCACGCCCCCTTGGTTTATGGATTTTTATTGATTTCTACATTTCTGGATTGCAAGTCAGATCACAAATTGTACTTCTAAAAACAAACTAATTGTTAATTAAACTTCATGTTTTACTGACATCATGCTGGCGGTCTCATTTACTGTTTCCTCCATCTAAAAGATGTTACGGATGTTACAGCTAAAATATTATCAGATCATATGATCATACCACATGAAAGATTACAAATGGAGGCGTGGGTTGTGTCTGGAGGCTGTGAGCCTGTAATTACAGGCTTGAGTCAATTGAATACATCTAGATATTTTGAAATGTTTTAATGTGCAGCCAAAATGTCGAGTTCCCAGTAATTATGGGCTTGCAATTGAATAGGGCCCTATGTCTGTCTCAAGGAGCAAAAAGTCCTGTCAGTTTCAGACCCCAGTGACACAGAAAAAGTAAACAATTGAGACAATTTAAACAATTAAAAGTATTTTTGACAGCTATACGACCCCCATGGCACAACACTTGCCTATATGTGGGAATTTATCTTATCATTGTAATAGTAGTCTGGAGAGATACTCTGCTGGGGCAAGTCACCTTAGTCCCTTTCTGAATTTCACTCAGGCATTTCAGATCCAGGCCATGTTGGATTTACTTTGCTGGTGTTCTGTAGAGTTTTTATATAATGTACGTGTAGAAATTGTCTGTAGAAATTGTCTTTTTAGTTTTTTGCTTATTAGTTACATAGATATACAGTAATTGTGGTTGAAAAAAAGACTTTTAGTCCATCAAGTTCAACTTTTTTAGATCTCCCATGATCTTCAATATGCAGATTAATTGTTAATTGATTCTTTTTATTTTTCAGTTCGTTCATACTTGTCATATGTCTTGCTTTTATTTTCTCATAGTTCCTAGAAATATAAGATGGATCATATTCTCTAGCTTGAAAAGGAAACATCAATAGTATAGTAAATATAGAAATAATTGACTATTTTATTAAAACATTGACTTAAGTTAACATGTTTATAACTTAGCAACATCCATTTTAAACTGTCTATTTGTCAAACAATAGATAGAACACTGTACTATACATAAGGTATATATGCTAATATTGTAGCACTACTAAAATGTATTTGTAACAGGTAAAAAACTGGCTTCAAATAATGTAATCACTGGTTTCGCATAATCACACCACAATCAATGCTTGTATTTCCAGAAAATATCCACAAATGGAAACAGTTAGAAGAGGGAAATTCGTACAATATCACCTTAGAGTGGATGAAGGTAAAATCTGGTATGTCAATATACAGTCCCGTCCTGACAGTCCTCTTCCCCACGCCGAGTTAGGTCTAAGGTGGAGCCACTATGGGATATACAATCAATCTCCAAACAGGAGTTCTTTTGGGAGCCATAGAATAGACACCTAAATACACTCAGCTGGTCTCTGATATAGTTTGTCTCTATTGGTAAACCATCAAGACTTTTCCTAATTTGTTTTTATGATTTAATTATTTACTGTAAAACAAAAAATGCCTAGAGTCACTTTAAGAAACATGTATTATCATAACATCCTAATCGTTGTATCTTATTGTACAGAGCTGCAGAATATTTTTGCCTTTTTATAAGAGAATAATTTAATAACTGAGAGGAAAAAGAGTTTCTGTAGAAAGATTAAGGAACGCTGTGCCTAGGTGCATTTTTATGAGTGCAAATAAATGTATCTTATGGCAGTATTTTTCCAAATAGGTTTCCCAAAAATATTAATAATCATATTAATAGAAATTTCACATAATAAAATAATATAACTGGAAGATTAGTATCATTATGTATTCTTTATATATACAATGAATATTAAGATATCCAACCTAGGTATAGAATTGTTTTGTTACATACAATAATTCCTCTTTTTATATAAATCCATTACCTACTATATCCAAAGTCCATTTAGATCACCCAGTCTCATTTTATTACTTTAGGTTTCATTATTTCTTTGTTTGTTAAAAGCTTCCCACTCTAAGCCCTTATAAATAGCTTGCTACACCATACAGTATCTACTATGCATGCTCTATTATGGAGATGTAAACTTTCTTAAATCTTAAAAAGCCCTACAGGAATAATAAATGTGTGATCCAAAGAGTTATTTGACCTTTATTGTTAGTGCATAGTTTCATAATCATTTTATGGTACATTGCATGGAAATAATGTAAAGTCATTTTTGGAATTTGATAAAATTAGTTTATGCTACAGAATTAAAGTTTTCATGCATATTTTCCAAACTCAATATTAGATATTAAAATACCAGTGATTTGCATCAACATAATGAATATAAGCTTTCATGCATAGTATTCAAGTTCAATAACATATAGACTTCAATACTAGTATGCATAATCATAATATATATGTTTTACTTCTGTTGTTCTATAATCTATGGCCCCGTAACATGATGTCGTCATGCAGGAATTTATTTAACTAATATGAAAGCGCTTTTTGGCTTTGAACATTTTGATAGAAAAGCAATGAATGGACACTTTGTGTCATCACTTCACGCTTAGAATTGTTAATTGCAAGCTATGCAATACAGGAAATTGTCAATGGACGGATTCTAATGACATTCAAAAGGCAAGAGAGAAGCTTTATTTCCATAAAATTTCTCTAGAACCTGATAACGTACAAGTTTCAAGTTGTTTCTGGTTTAAATAGCTTTTTAAATGTAAGACATCTTCAGCCCAAAATATAGGAACTCAAGACACTGTTTGTCACCAGGATCTTCCTAGTGACTGTTGTGTATGGTGGAAAATTGAAGGACTGACATGACATACATATGTATATATTTTTTTAATATATAAACAGGTATGCATCTCTAGCCAAATTATGTATTCCTTACCTTCATTACATTATCAATACCTATTTGTATCTCTGCATACTGTGTTTGTATGTAACACAATATAAGTTGCATCTATATCCAAGTCAGGGGCGGCTGGTGCAAAGGGGCAAATGGGCAACTGCCCTCCCAAAATTAATGCACTAACTTAATCCCCCCATCACTTACTTAATTGTATAATTTTTATAATACATTTTTTTTTTTTTTTTTTATCATGGTCAATATTCAATTGTTTGCTAATAGCTGCTGCTGGCACTTTAAATCACAAAACCCTTTGTGCTGCAGTTAAACACATTTACTTATCACATCTAGCCCCCTGCTGGTCACTTGTCTAGTACTACAGATCAAGGTACAGATAAGAGAATATATATATTTTTTTTTAAATGCTGTCTTTGTCTGACTTGTACTCTAACTTATAGGACTGAGCCTGTCTGTCAAACGTAGCATCATCCAATCAGAATGGCCGGGAGTAAAAGGTCCCAGATCCTGCAAGGACAGCACCTCTCACAGTCCCCCTGGAAGTGAATACATTGGTGCAATCCTGACAATCTCAATAAAGTTTATAATAAAAAAAAAACTCCCAGCTCACAGTTCATGCTTCAGTTTCGTCAATAATCTGATAGTCTTATTGTTTCTGACTATCCTGCTCTACACATCAAGCTTGTGACCTGTCTGTCACCACCCTGTCAGAGACAGAAGCAGCTGCAGAGCTCAGGTGAGTCCATATTCCGCTCTGTGTCTTGTTGCTGTTCTGACTCTCAGTGACCACAAGGATGCAGCACTCCATGTACATCTGTCTGTGTTACTGGTTGTGCTTATCCATATGGTTTTCATGGCAAAGATACTAGAGTAGGTTGAAAGTCCCTTCTCCAGTGGACTGCATTTTGTCTGATCTCTCTGAAATGACCTGCCCATCTTGGGTAACCTTTCATGATATATCTCACAGCTTCATTGGGGTAACAAGCCCCTTCACCATGTCAAGGTAGTAATCAAGAAGGGATCCTGTGTCTTAGTCTCTCTTTATGACCATATGAATATATCAGGAGAGGGTATACCTACTTTTAGGGGAGATCTCTTATTGTATGTGTAAAATATACAGTGGGGAGAAAAAGTATTTGATCCCCTGCTGATTTTGAACGTTTGTCCACTGACAAAGAAATGATCAGTCTATAATTTTAATGGTCGGTGTATTTTAACAGTGAGAGGCAGAATAACAAAAATACCCCAAGAAAAACTGTCAAAAAAGTTATAAATTGATTTGCAGGTCAATGAGGGAAATAAGTAGTTGACCCCTTTGTCTTAGTACTTGGTGGCATAACCCCTGTTGGCAATCACAGAGGTCAGATGTTTCTTGTAGTTAGCCACCAGGTTTGCACACATCTCAGGAGGGATTTTGTCCCACTCCTCTTTATAGATCCTCTCCAAGTCATTAAAGTTTTAAGGGTAATGTTTGGCAACTCGAACCTTCGGCTCCCTCCACAGATTTTCTATGGGATTAAGGTCTGGAGACTGGCTAAGCCATTCCAGGAACCTTAATGTGCTTCTTCTTGAGCCACTCCTTTGTTGCCTTGGCTGTGTGTTTTGGGTCATTGTCATGCTGGAATGCCCATCCACAACCCATTTTTAATGCCCTGGCTGAGGGAAGGAGGTTCTCACCCAAGATTTGATGGTACATGGCCCCGTCCATTGTCCCTTTGATGCGGTCCCCTTAACAGAAAAACACCCCCAAAGCAAAATGTTTCCACATACATGTTTGACGGTGGGGATGATGTTCTCGGGATCATAGGCATCATTTCTCCTCCTCCAAACGAGTTGAGTTGATATGAAAGAGCTGAATTTTGGGCTCATCTGCTCACAACACTTCATTCAGATGTTCACTGGCAAACATCAGACAGGCCTCTACATGTGCTTTCTTGAGCGGGGGGACCTTACGGGTTCCGCTGGATTTCAGTCCTTGATGGGGTAGTGTGTTGCCAAAAATCCGACTGTAACGGCTGAACCACAGAACTGGAAAGACCTAAAAAATAAACAAAAAATATGACTCAAATTCTCCTGCACACTCACACACAGCACAGTGGGAGAGTCAGGAAGTCTGTTAATTTGGTGGCAAGTTAATTTGAGGCATATTTGTTGTTTTTGCGAGAAAAAAAAAGACTGACGAAAAAACGCAACACAATGAAAAAGAGGCCGAAGGACAGAAAACTAGCCCGAAGGACGGAAAACTAACCCGAAGGACGGAAAAACGAGCCCTAAGCGGTAACACTTAACGAAAGCCAGTAACACTTCATCCAAGCCACTAACATTTAACACAACGTAGTAACACTTAACCCAATGCACTAACACAACCAAACACAGTAGCACTTAAGAGTGATACCTATAAACTACACAAGGGGAGAACCTTGCAGTGAGGCACGAAAGTTGCGGGTTGGATGACGCCTGCAAAGGAACTCATCGGGAGCCCAGTAAAGTACAGGGGTGGAGGGGCTCGTAATGAGCACCAAAGGAGCTCGCGAAGAGCGCTGAAGGTGCTCATTGCGAAGCATGAATGTGGTGGGTGGCCCGAGGCCCGCAAGTTAGAGGGGGGAAAGCCTTGCATTGTGTGTCAACCAGCATTGCCTGGCTTCAAAACTTATTGTCATCATTTTTGACAGGCAGGTCGCTAGTATATATATATATATATATATATATATATATATATATATATACATATATATATATATATATATATATATATATATATTGTATATATATATAGTAGGAACTTGCACGTCAAAAATGACGGTAATTACATTTTTATTCAGGAAATGCTTTTTTTTTATACTTTTCATGTCATATTCCCAATGTATATAAAACTCCAACAATTATTTGATTTAGTAGTTAATGCGTATATTTCTATAACATGCAACTTGTATAGTTATATTTGTAAGCAACTCCTAATACTCACTCTCCAAAATATATACATAAAACAATTTTTTTAGAAATAGAAAACAGAAAATTGGCATGTGCGTATGTATTCACCCCCTTTGTTATGAAGCCAATAAAAAGCTCTGGTGCAAACAATTACCTTCAGAAGTCACATAGTTAGTGAAATGATGTCCACCTGTGTGCAATCTAAGTGTCACATGATCTGTCATTATATATACACACCTTTTTTGAAAAACCCCAGAGGCTGAAACACTTAAGCAAGAGGCACCACTAACCAAACACTGCCATGAAGACCAAGGAACTCTCCAAACAAGTAAGGGACAATGTTGTTGAGAAGTATAAGTCTGGGTAAGGTTATAAAGAAATATCCAAATCTTTAATGATCCCCAGGAGCATCATCAAATAAATCATAACCAAATGGAATAAAAAAATGTCATAACAGCAAACCTGCCAAGAGATGGCCGCCCACCAAAACTCACTGACCAGGCAAAGAGGGCATTAATCAGAGAGGCAGCACAGATACTTAAGGTAACCCTGGAGGAACTGCAGAGTTCCACAGCAGAGACTGGAGTATCTGTACATAGGACGAGAATAAACCATACGCTCCATAGACTCGGACTTTATGGCAGAGTGGCCAGAAGAAAGCCATTACATTTCAGCAAAAAACTAAATGGCACGTTTTGAGTTTGCAAAAAGGAATGTGGGAGACTCCCAAAATGTATGGAGGAAGGCGCTCTGGTCTGATGAGTTTAAAAATTAACTTTTCGGCCATCAAAGAAAACGCAATGTCTGGTGCAAACCCAACATATCAACATATCACATCACCCAAAGAACCCCATCATCATAGTTAAACATGGTGGTGGCAACATCATGCTGTGGTGATGTTTTTCAGCAGCCGGGACTGGGAAACTGGTTGAGGAAAAGATGGATGGTGCTAAAAACAGGGATATTCTTGAGCAAAACCTGTACCACTCTGTGCGTGATTTGAGGCTAGTATGGAGGTTCCCCTTCCAACATGACAATGACCCCAAACACACTGCTAAAGCAACACAAGTGGTTTAAGGGGAAACATGTAAATGTGTTGGAATGGCCTAGTCAAAGCCTCAATCCAATAGAAAATCTGTGGTCAGACTTAAAGATTGCTGTTCACAAGCACAAACCATCCAACTTGAAGGAGCTGGAGCAGTTTTGCAAGGAGGAATGGGCAAAAATCCCAGTGGTAAGATGTGGCAAGCTCATAGAGACTTATCCAAAGCAACTTGGAGCTGTGATTGCCACAAAAGGTGGCTCTACAAAGTATTGACTTTAGGAAGGTGAATAGTTATGCACATTGACGTTTTCTGTTATTTTGGCCTATTTGTTGTTTGCTTCACAATAAAAAAAAAACCTTCAAAGCTCTGGGCATGTTCTGTAAATTAAATGATGCAAATTCTTAAACAATCCATGTTCTGAGGCAAACAAACATGAAAAATGGGGATGAATACTTTTGCAAGATACTGTAGATTGAAACTCATACGTACATATAATGAAAGTACAAACTAGATTCAATTAAACCAAGAATATTTAAATTTGCAAAACATGTTCCATTCTTTAATATGGTTCTTAACAATGTTTTCATTTTTGCTTTGTCAAGTTTTGTTAAGGGCTGTTTTTTTTTATTTTTATTTTGATATAGAAGTTATAAGTGGTTCCTCTAAAAAGAGCCCGTCAGACGAATAATGTTGTCTTTGGGATGTAACCACTGTATTTGTTTTTGTTCTTGAAATACTGGCCCTCAGAAAAGACTCAAGAGTCATTAAAATAGTCCTCCACATCTAACCACTGTTCTGTTTCTGTTGTTTTTTTTATTTTGTTATGTAAACACATTTTTGTTTGTTAGGCTTTTCGTTCATTAAAATGTCACATAGAGTTGACTATGGGAAATAGCGTTTTTTTCTTAAAAGAGCTCAACAGACATTCACTTGTGTCTTTGCGATGTTACCACTATTTTTGTAGTTTTTTATTTTCATTGTTTCACATACTTTTTTTTTTTTTTTTTTTTTTGTCATGGAATTTACAATACCTCATAATAGACAATACTTTTTGTAAATACTCGACCATCATCTAATAATTCACCATGTCTTTCATTTTTTTTAATGAAAACTTTAATTTATTCTTTTTTGCATCTTGAAAATGCCACATAGAGTTGTCCATGGGCAAATACTGGTTCTTGTAAAAGACCAACAAAGTTGAAAGTTTCCCTTGGACCCAAATCAATTCTTGGTATGAAAACAGGTTCACCTTTATGGGTACCATTCAGAATTTCTGCATGTATTAAATGTTCTCTTAAATCCTAAACAATCTAGTCTCATTCCTTTTTTGGGGGTTCATATTTCTCAATAACATGACAATTGCTCCTTTTTTAAGTAGCATAACATGGGGTGGCATTCCAGATTGAATTAAAGAATTTATAAATTCAGTTGTAAAATTTGCTTCACTCTGTTTGTCATCAGCCAGAACTGAATCTGCACTGTAATAATTTTTTTTTGAGTGCCATCTATTAATTTTATTACCTTGTTATTGAGATCCAAAGCATCTTTATTTTTGGATGTTAATATTACTTTCTGTGCAAGCTCAGAATAATGTTCAGTAGTTATTCCACTGGGGAATACAGCTGATATGAGTGAAACTTTGCAAATAATTTCTGCTGGGATTTCCACAGTATCATCTGGTAAATTTGTTATTTTGTCGGTTTTACCTTCGCCAATTTTAATTATACAATCATTGAAATCATTTTAGCCTTCAGATCTCATATTTTTTTCTAATCTAAGGTGTATAAATTCCTTCCATAGTTGGCTTTACTTTATACATGTGTTCACAATGTCTGTTCGATTTCCACAAATAACCACAGGTAATGTTTGTCTGAAATCTCCACCTAATAATATGACTTTTCCACCAAAAGGCAAATAATTACCCATGACTTCACACAATAAACGATCAATACATTGAACATGGCATGACATAATAGTGGCTTCATTTATGATAAGTAATTTGGAGTTGTTAAATGTATTTTCTTGAGATGATTTAATTCTAATTTCAGACACTGATGTTTCCAAAATTGAAACTGAAAGCTTAAATCCACTATGTACTTTTCTGCCACCTTCTAACGATAGTGCAGCAATTACAGTAGTTGCAAAGGGCAGTGCTATTTCCCTTTTAGCTCTAATTGAACTCATCAACAAATTATAGAGATAAGTTGTTCCAGTATTCACTGGGTCCATCTAGATAAAAATAACAAAAAATGCCTTTGAGCAAGTCATCATCTAGTGCTTTGTATTGCATTGAAAGTGTGCTTTGCAAATCATTTAAAGTGTCAATTTTTTTTTCAGGTTTTTGTTTTTCCACATCAGCGTCATAATCCTTGAAGTTTATATAATCTACGGTCAATAGAATTTGAATGCTGTGAAAACAGTTTGCCACACAATATTGGTCTCTGACATTCTTAACCTTTTGTTTTATTATGTACCAATAAATAGAACATTTTGAATAAAACTTTTTATTTTTTTAACTTTCAACTTGAATTTCACCAACAGGTATATCATTTTTTTTTTTTTAAATATGAACTGTTTTAATTGTCATATATGGAATAACAATATAACAATGTGTTAATTTTTCATGAATAGATATTGTAAACCATAACATCAAAGTTTGTTACATGCAACTTGTATTTTAAACAGTCTTTTCTTTTTCTTTTAACAATACTAACAGTTTGAATTGATATTTATCTATGAATAACAGACGACTATGTAAAGTTTTCTTAAATAAGTATTTTGTACAATTACATGCTTTGTAACATTCTTTTTTTTTTTAAGTAAATTGGCATTAAATCCAGAGGAAGGCAAACAATAACACCCCCCATTGAAACTTGGCCAATTGTATCAAAGAGGGAAAAAGGAATTCCTTCCTGACCCCATTAACTGGTGATCGGATTGCTCCCTGAATCAATACTCTGTCTTAAAATTATACAATTGAATGTATTAACAAATGCATAAACTTGTAGTAACATAAATGTATGACTATATACATTATAGCTTAAAGTAACTTTCCACAACTTTGAAAAGACAATGTTATACAATATAGCTTGAAGTAACTTTCCATAACGTTGAAAAGACAATGTTAACATGTGAAATACTACTTTAAAACATTTAAATGTAAGCTACCAATTAAAGTAAACGGTACCTAATTGTTTTGTGGGGACAATCATGTAAAAAGGTAACTTGTAAGACCTTCCAATCTGTGTAACCACTGTTTCGTGTTGTTTTTCTTTTTGATACTTTTTGGTTTCTTCTTGTTGTACTTTGTTCAAATGGCACATCGAGTTTCCTATTGGAAATAGTGGTCCCCTATTTAAAGAGTCCCAGAGACCTCTAATTTTGTCCTGGAAGTAAAAACACATTTTTTTTGCCATTGTTTCGAGTTTCTTCTTCAAATATTGGTACTGTAAAATCAGTTTGAGCAACATAAAATGTTTTCCTCGAAATGAAGGCACTGTCCTGTATATTTACAGCACCTCATAGTACACAATGTTTTTTGTAAAAACACATCCATCTTCCAATAAATCACTATGACTTGTGTTTTCTTCAACATGTACTTTCATTTCCTCTGGATTATTGCATCATGAAAATGCAACATATAGTTGTCCATGTGCAAACACAGGTTCCTTAAAAAAAAAAACCACAGACTTAAAAGTTTGTCCTTGGGATTTATTGATGGTCATGGCAAATGCCATGATAATGGAAAATTGTCTCCTTGGAGCTAGTGATGTCGCGAACATCAAATTTTGGGTTCGCGAACAGCGAACACGAACTTCATCAAATGTTTGCGAACGGGCGAACATCGGCGAACCGCCATAGACTTCAATGGGCAGGCGAATTTCAAAACCCACAGGGACTCTTTCTGGCCACAATAGTGATGGGAAAGTTGTTTCAAGGAGACTAACACCTGGACTGTGGCATGCCAGAGGGGCATCCATGGCAAAACTCCCACGGAAAATTACATAGTTGATGCAGAGTCTGGTTTTAAACCATAAAGGGCATAAATCACCGAACATTCCTAAATTGTTTGGAATAACATGCTTTAAAACATCAGGTATGATGTTGTATTGATCAGGTAGTGTAAGGGTTACACCCGCTTCACAGTAACAGACCAATCTCCCTGTTTAATGCACCGCAAAAAAACGCAAACAGTCCCTTTGCACAACCGCAAACTCCCCATTTGCACAAGGTTGGATACCAAGCTAGCCATGTCCCGTTCCTTGTCCTCACTGATGTCATTAAAGGTCTCTTCCTCCACCCAGCCACCAAGCGTCCCCAAAGGTGACAACAAGCCCCCTGGGACGCCTGCTGTGTTTGTTCTTCCACCTCCTCATAGCCACCTTCCACCTCTGACTCCTCTTCTTCAGACTCCTCTCTCTGCGTTGCCTCTGTCTGCGTTATTATAAGGTGTGTACTGTTAAGTAGTAATATTCCTATCGGTTTAATCCCTGTTACGTCCACTATTAGGGGACTTGTGTATGGCATTGATTTTTGGAACAGGGAGATGGAAAAAGATGCTTGGTCGGTCCTCCCACTTCAAATTTGGGGCACTGCGCGTGCAATCTAAGGTGCCACCAGATAGGAGTGGTGTGTTCAGTTGTACTATTTATTCCTATCAGTTTAATACCTGTTACGTCACCTATCAGGGGACGTGTATATGGCATGGATTTTTGGAACAGGGAGATGGAAAAAGATGCTTGGTCGGACCTCCTACTTTGAATTTGGGGCACTGCACGTGCAATCTAAGGTGCCACCAGACAGGAGTGGTGTGTTCAGTTGTACTATTTATTCCTATTAGTTTAATACCTGTTACATCACCTATCAGGGGAAGTGTATATGGCATGGACTTTTGGAACAGGGAGATGGAAAAAGATGCTTGGTCGGTCCTCCCACTTCAAATTTGGGGCACTGCACGTGCAATGTAATGTGCCACCAGATAGGAGTCCTGTGTTCAGTTGTACTATTTATTACTATCAGTTTAATATCTGTTATGTCACCTATCAGGGGACGTGAATATGGCATGGATTTTTGGAACAGGAGATGGAAAAAGATGCTTGGTCGGTCCTCCCACTTCGAATTTGGGGCACTGCGCGTGCAATCTAAGGTTCCACCAGATAGGAGTGGTGTGTTCAGTTGTACTATTTATTCCTATCAGTTTAATACCTGTTACATCACCTATCAGGGGACGTGTATATGGCATGGATTTTTGGAACAGGGAGATGGAAAAAGATGCTTGGTCGGTCCTCCCACTTCGAATTTGGGGCACTGCGCGTGCAATCTAAGCTGCCACCAGATAGGAGTGGTGTATTAAGTTGTACTATTTATTCCTATCAGTTTAATACCTGTTACGTCACCTATCTTTCCTCCTAATAGCACATTCTATATGTCATCAAACGGCCTAGGTGTATTTAGAGAACCACACTTTAAGGCCCTTAACCTGGGACAAGGTGGCTTGGCTATCAGAATTGCCTCAGAGCCTTAAAAACTCGCCAAACCCCCTAATCAGACACTCACTGTCATACTGGAAATGGGCCAAGAAAAACACAGGTTTGCTCCCTGGATCCACCCAAATGACCCCAATTCTTGACCACCCTCAGGCCCTGAAACACATGAGCACAACATCACAACACTGGTGGAGGTCAGGGAAACTAGATAGACTGGGAGACTGGATAGTAAAGGGCCAGATGCTCACCTATGAGGAACTAAGGGACAACCATGAGCTACCACTGTCAGAACATTACAATTACTGTAGGCTGAGGCATTTCACACACTCCCTGACCCAGAAACAGGGGACACCGGTCTTAAATTGTTTTCTCCAACATTTGTAAAGATAAACCTCTATCAAGGGGGATCATTGGGTCGCTTTACAAATATAAAACATTTGTTACTGGTTGAAGCGACACTGGGGGAAGGACCCGAGTGGGGGAGCCCTGGAGACCCTTCAGAAGCAACCAGCGGCAAAATCATCCCAGGAAAGGAGAGGTCGCTTACTGAAGCCTGCCCTAGGGTAACCCAAGAGTGATTGCCCAGGGTAGATATTGTAAATAATAAGCTAATACTGCTGGAGGGATGATAGCTAATAGGACTTTGGTGTTTCCTGCAGATATACTCTTTACTATTGTCTGTTTTACCATGTTTTAGGTATCTCTTAAATTGCAATCACAGTAAAAAATAAGAACAATTATTAACCTAAAAAGTAAAAATAAGAAGGACTAGCCAGCTTTCACAAAATGTCTTTATTGTAAATATCTATTTTTGCACAACTGTTATGCAAGACTGTTCAAAAATGCTTTATTTTTCATTACATGCTGTACGCCTTCTGACAATAAAATAATTTAAATGCAAAAATTAGATATTGTTGCAGCGACCAGAAAAATTGATGTTAGTTTGCCAGGCAGAAAGTGCCCTAAAACATTGTGTCTTGAACCCTAGTTGGTGGCGGATAAGTCACGCAAGTCATCCGGCATTCAGGGATAAAATACAGCAGCGTGTGGACCATTATTAGCTCAAGGCTGCTCATCTATCAGGCCTTTTTTAATCAAATGTATCGCCAACTGTTAGTCCCTTCGGAATCCATCCCTCATTCATCTTAATAAAGGTGAGGTAATCTAGACTTTTTTGACCTAGGCGACTTCTCTTATCAGTGACAAAACCTCCTGCTGCACTGAAGGTCCTTTCTGACAGGACACTTGAAGCGGGGCAGGACAGAAGTTCTATGGCAAATTGGGATAGCTCAGGCCACAAGGCAAGCGTGCACACACAGTAGTCAAGGGATTCATCGCTCCTCATAGTGTCGATATCTGTAGTTATGGCGAGGTAGTCTGTTACCTGACGGTCGAGCCGTTCTCTGAGGGTGGACCCCAAAGGGCTGTGGCGATGCATAGGACTAAAAAAGCTCTGCATGTCCTCCATCAACAACACATCAGTAAAGCGTCCTTTCCTTGCCAGCGTGGTCGTGGGAGGAGGAGGATTATGTTCACCTCTTCCGCTGTTAGATTGCCGTTGTGCTGTGACATCACCCTTAAATGCTGTGTAAAGCATACTTTTTATTTTATTTTGGAAGTGCTGCATCCTTTCCGACTTGTGGTAATTCGGTAACATTTCAGGCAATTTCTGCTTATACCGGGGGTCTAGTTGCGTGGACACCCAGTAAAGGTCGTTCTCCTTCATCCTTTTTATACGAGGGTCCCTCAACAGGCACAACAGCATGAAAGACCCCATTTGCACAAGGTTGGATGCCGATGCTAGTCATGTCTCGTTCCTCGTCCTCAGTGATCTCACTGAAGGTATGTTCTTCCCCCCAGCCACGTACAACACCACGGGTACCAGATAGGTGACAATGAGCACCCTGGGATGCCTGTTGTGGTTGGTCTTTCTCCTCCTCCTCAAAGCCACATTCCTCCTCTAACTCCTCTTCCTCACAATCCTCTTCCAGTGTTGCTGCAGGTCCAGCAAGCGATGCTGATAAGGCTGTTTCTGGTAGTGAAAGTGACCACAACTCTTCGTCTTCAGGCTCATCTACGGCCTTTTCCAGCACTCTTCGCAGGGCACGCTCCAGGAAGAAAACAAATGGTATGATGTCGCTGATGGTGCCCTGGGTGCGACTGACCAGGTTTGTCACCTCCTCAAAAGGATGCATAAGCCTACAGGCATTGCGCATGAGCGTCCAGTAACGTGGCAAAACAATCCCCAGCTCCGCAGAGGCTGTCCTAGCACCCCGGTCATACAAATACTCGTTAACGGCCTTTTCTTGTTGGAGCAGGCGGTCAAACATTAGGAGTGTTGAATTCCAACGTGTCGGGCTGTCTAAAATCAAGCGCCTCCCTGGCATGTTGTTTCGCCGCTGGATATCTGTAAAGTGCGCCATGGCCGTGTAGGAACGCCTGAAATGGCCACACACCTTCCTGGCCTGCTTCAGGACGTCCTGTAAGCCTGGGTGCTCATGCACAAAGCATTGTACAATCAGATTGCACAAATGTGCCATGCACGGCACATGTGTCAACTTGCCCAAATTCAATGCCGCCAACAAATTTCTTCTGTTGTCACAAATCACTTTGACGATCTCCAGTTGGTGCGGAGTCAGCCATTGATCCACCTGTGCTTTCAGGGTGGACAGGAGTGCTGGTCCGGTGTGACTCTGCTTTCAGGGAAGTCAACCCCAAGACGGCGTGACACAGCGGTATCCGGGATGTGGAATAGTACCTGTGGAGCTGGGGGGGTGCCGTTGATGTGGAGCAAGACATAGCTGCAGCAGAAGAGGACTCAGACAAGGAATTTATAGAAGAGGATGGAGTAGGAGGAGTAGAGGAGGTGGCAGCAGGCCTGCCTGCAAGTCGTGGCGGTGTCACCAACTCCTCTGCAGAGCCACGTATTCCATTCTTGGCAGCCGTCACCAGGTTTACCCAATGCGCAGAGTAGGTGATATACCTGCCCTAACCAGGTATCAGTGGTCAGATGGACCCTTGCCCCAACACTGTGTGCCAGAGATGCCATTACATCCTTTTGCACAATCGAGGTGTGGGGGGGGATTGGGGATTGCCTTTTGTGCAAAGAAATTTCGTCCGATATCTTCCACTGCGGTGTCCCAATAGCTACAGATTTTTTGAATGCCTCAGACTCCACCAGCTTGTATGGTAAAAGCTGGCGGGCTAAGAGTTCAGACAAGCCAGATGTCAGTTGCCGGGCAAGGGGGTGACTTTGTGACATTGGCTTCTTACGCTCAAACATGTCCTTGACAGACACCTGACTGTGGGCAGATAAGCAGGGACTGCTCAGGGCGAGACACGGAGTGGCGGATGGTTGAGAGGGGGCAAGCAGGGCAGCAGTGGTTGACGTGGCTGAAGATGCTGGACCAGGAGGAGGATGGCAGCTTTGACTTTGTGTGCTGCTTGTACTCATGTATTGATCCCATAGGCGATTGTGATATGACATCATGTGCTTTCGCAAAGAAGTTGTACCTAGGTGGGTGTTGGACTTCCCAGTTTCTTTTCGCACAGGTTGCAAATGGCATCACTGTTGTCACAGGCAGACACACAAAAAATTGCCACACTGCTGAGCTCTGCAATGACGGCATTCTGGTGGTGGCAACAGCATGCATTGACTGGCGTGCTGTCTGGCTGACCCTGGGTGCCGATGCATGCTGTCTGACTGTGCCACTAGCTACTTTCGATGACCTCCCGCTGCTTCCAACTCGTCTCCTCCTCCTCTCTGTCTCCCCATCTGAACTTTCCTTCTGTTCTTCTTCTCTTATAGCGGGCACCCACGTGACATCCACGGACGCATCGTCATCATCAACCGCTTCACTTGTATCTGACAACTCAACAAAGGAAACAGCACCGGGTACAACATCATCAGACCGTACGTCCATGTGTGTAATACTGCCTAACTGGGACATATCCCTGTTATCTACATCCTCTGGCACTAATGTTTGTGCATCACTCATTTCTTCCAACAGATCTGTAAATAACTCTGCTGACAGATCAAGTGAAGCGGCTGTGGTGCTAGTGTTGGTGGTGGCAGCAGGCGGGCGAGTGGTAACTGGAGAGTTGCCGAAGCTAAGCTGGAGGAGGATGGTTCGTCTAGATTCCGAGCGGAAGCTGTAGAAGATTGGGTGTCCTGTGTTAGCCAGTTAACCATGTCCTCAGAACTTTTCAAGTTCAGGGTACGTTGCCTCTGAAAACTGGGCATTATTCTAGGGCCAAAGGGAATCATAGCACCACGACCACGACGGGCCCTGCGGGGTGGCCTGCCTCTGCCTGTCATTTTTTTTTTTTAATTAGTGATACTATGCGTGCAAGCTACTGTGACACCAGATATGAGTGTCACTGTGCACTGGCAAAAGTTGGCAGAGTAAGCGCTGTAGGCCTCACACACACGCCTGTAGGCAGGCAACTGATATTAAATCGATTACAGAAAAAAAAGGGTTCTTTTATTTCTCTGTACACTAGGTTGCACCAGATATGAGTGTAACTGTGCACTGGCAAAAGTTGGCAGAGTAGGCGCTGTAGGTCTCATACACACACCTGTAGGCAGGCAACTGATATTCAATCGATTACTGAAAAAAAAGGATTCTTTTATTTCACTGTACACTATGTTGCACCAGATATGAGTGTCGCTGTGCACTGGCAAAAGTTGGCAGAGTAGATGCAATAGGCCTCAAACACACGCCTGTAGGCAGGCAACTGATATTCAATCGATTACAGTCAAAAAAGAGTTCTTAAATGTCACGGTACACTAGGTTGCACCAGATATGAGTGTCACTGTGCACTGGCAAAAGTTGGCAGAGTAGATGCAATAGGCCTTACACACACGCCTGTAGGCAGGCAATTGATATTCAAACGATTACAGTCAAAAAAGGGTTCTTAAATGTCACTGTACACAAGGTTGCACCAGATATGATTGTCACTGTGCACTGGCAAAAGTTGGCAGAGTAGGCGCTGTAGGCCTCACACACACGCCTGTAGGCAGGCAACTGATATTTAAACGATTACAGTAAAAAAACGGTTCTTAAATATCACGGTACACTAGGTTGCAAGAGATAGGAGTATCACTGTGCACTGGCAAAAGTTGGCAGAGTAGATGCCATAGGCCTTACACACACTCCTGTAGGCAGGCAACTGATATTCAAACGATTACAGTCAAAAAAGGGTTCTTAAATGTCACTGTACACTAGGTTGCACCAGATATGAGTGTCACTGTGCACTGGCAAAAGTTGGCAGATTAGGCGCTGTAGGCCTCACACACACGCCTGTAGGTAGGCAACTGATATTAAATCGATTACAGTCAAAAAACGGTTCTAAAATATCACGGTACACTATGTTGCACCAGATATGAGTGTCACTGTGCACTGGCAAAAGTTGCCAGAGTAGATGCAATAGGCCTCACACACAAGCCTGTAGGGAGGCAACTGATATTAAATCGATTACAGTCTAAAAAGGGTTCTTAAATGTCACGGTACACTAGGTTGCACCAGATATGAGTGTCACTGTGCACTGGCAAAAGTTGGCAAAGTAGGCGCTGTAGGCCTCACACACACGCCTGTAGGCAGGCAACTGATATTCAATCGATTACAGAAAAAAAAGGGTTCTTTTATTTCACTGTACACTAGGTTGCACCAGATATGAGTGTCACTGTGCACTAACAAAAGTTGGCAGAGTAGGCGCTGTAGGCCTCACACACACGCCTGTAGGCAGGCAACTGATATTCAATCGATTACAGAAAAAAAAGGGTTCTTTTATTTCACTGTACACTATGTTGCACCAGATATGAGTGTCACTGTGCACTGGCAAAAGTTGGCAGATTAGGCGCTGTAGGCCTCACACACACGCCTGTAGGCAGGCAACTGATATTAAATCGATTACAGTCAAAAAAACGGTTCTTAAATGTCATGGTACACTAGGTTGCACCAGATATAAGTGTCACTGTGAACTGGCAAAAGTTGCCAGAGTAGATGCAATAGGCCTCACACACATGCCTGTAGGCAGGCAACTGATATTCAATCGATTACAGTAAAAAAAGGGTTCTTAAATGTAACGGTACACTAGGTTGCACCAGATATGAGTGTCACTGTGCACTGGCAAAAGTTGGCAGAGTAGGCGCTGTAGGCCTCACACACACGCCTGTAGGCAGGCAACTGATATTCAATCGATTACAGAAAAAAAAGGGTTCTTTTATTTCACTGTACACTAGGTTGCACCAGATATGAGTGTCACTGTGCACTGGCAAAAGTTGGCAGAGTAGGCGCTGTAGGTTTCACACACACACCTGTAGGCAGGCAACTGATATTTAATCGATTACAGTCAAAAAAGGGTTCTTAAATGTCACTGTACACTAGGTTGCACCAGATATGAGTGTCACTGTGCACTGGCAAAAGTTGGCAGAGTAGATGCAATAGGCCTCACACACATGCCTGTAGGCAGGCAACTGATATTCAATCGATTACAGTCAAAAAAGGGTTCTTAAATGTCACTGTACACTAGGTTGCACCAGATATGAGTGTCACTGTGCACTGGCAAAAGTTGCCAGAGTAGATGCAATAGGCCTTACACACACGCCTGTAGGCAGGCAATTGATATTCAAACGATTACAGTCAAAAAAGGGTTCTTAAATGTCACTGTACACTAGGTTGCACCAGATATGAGTGTCACTGTGCACTGGCATTGTTGGCAGAGTATGCGCTGTAGGCCTCACACACGCCTGTATGCAGGCAACTGATATTCAATCGATTACAGAAAAAAAAGGGTTATTTTATTTCACTGTACACTAGGTTGCACCAGATATGAGTGTCACTGTGCACTGGCAAAAGTTGGCAGAGTAGGCGCTGTAGGCCTCACACACATGCCTGTAGGCAGGCAACTGATACTTAAACGAATACAGTCAAAAAACGGTTCTTAAATGTCATGGTACACTAGGTTGCACCAGATATGAGTATCACTGTGCACTGGCAAAAGTTGGCAGAGTAGATGCCATAGGCCTTACACACACGCCTGTAGGCAGGCAACTGATATTCAAACGATTACAGTCAAAAAACGGTTCTTAAATGTCACGGTACACTAGGTTGCACCAGATATGAGTATCACTATGCACTGGCAAAAGTTGGCAGAGTAGATGCCATAGGCCTTACACACACGCCTGTAGGCAGGCAACTGATATTCAAACGATTACAGTCAAAAAAGGGTTCTTAAATGTCACTGTACACTAGGTTGCACCAGATATGAGTGTCACTGTGCACTGGCATTGTTGGCAGAGTATGCGCTGTAGGCCTCACACACGCCTGTATGCAGGCAACTGATATTCAATCGATTACAGAAAAAAAAGGGTTCTTTTATTTTACTGTACACTAGGTTGCACCAGATATGAGTGTCACTGTGCACTGGCAAAAGTTGGCAGAGTAGGCGCTGTAGGCCGCACACACACGCCTGTAGGCAGGCAACTGATATTTAATCGATTACAGTCAAAAAAGGGTTCTTAAATGTCACTATACACTATGTTACACCAGATATGAGTGTCACTGTGCACTGGCAAAAGTTGGCAGATTAGGCGCTGTAGGCCTCACACACACGCCTGTAGGTAGGCAACTGATATTAAATCGATTACAGTCAAAAAACTTTTCCATAATGTCACGGTACACTATGTTGCACCAGATATGAGTGTCACTGTGCACTGGCAAAAGTTGCCAGAGTAGGCGCTGTAGGCCTCACACACACGCCTGTAGCCAGGCAACTGATATTCAAATGATTACAGTCAAAAAAGGGTTCTTAAATGTCACTGTACACTAGGTTGAACCAGATATGAGTGTCACTGTGCACTGGCATTGTTGGCAGAGTATGCGCTGTAGGCCTCACACACGCCTGTATGCAGGCAACTGATATTCAATCTATTACAGAAAAAAAAGGGTTCTTTTTTTTCACTGTACACTAGGTTGCACCAGATATGAGTGTCACTGTGCACTGGCAAAAGTTGCCAGAGTAGGCGCTGTAGGCCTCACACACACGCCTGTAGGTAGGCAACTGATATTAAATCGATTACAGTCAAAAAACTTTTCTTAAATGTCATGGTACACTATGTTGCACCAGATATGAGTGTCACTGTGCACTGGCAAAAGTTGCCAGAGTAGGCGCTGTAGGCCTCACACACACGCCTGTAGCCAGGCAACTGATATTCAAATGATTACAGTCAAAAAAGGGTTCTTAAATGTCACTGTACACTAGGTTGCACCAGATATGAGTGTCACTGTGCACTGGCATTGTTGGCAGAGTATGCGCTGTAGGCCTCACACACGCCTGTATGCAGGCAACTGATATTCAATCTATTACAGAAAAAAAAGGGTTCTTTTTTTTCATTGTACACTAGGTTGCACCAGATATGAGTGTCACTGTGCACTGGCAAAAGTTGGCAGAGTAGGCGCTGTAGGCCTCACACACACGCCTGTAGGCAGGCAACTGATATTTAATCGATTACAGTCAAAAAAGGGTTCTTAAATGTCACTGTACACTAGGTTGCACCAGATATGAGTGTCACTGTACACTGGCAAAAGTTGGCAGATTAGGCACTGTAGGCCTCACACACACGCCTGTAGGTAGGCAACTGATATTAAATCGATTACAGTCAAAAAACGGTTCTTAAATGTCACTGTACACTAGGTTGCACCAGATATGAGTGTCACTGTGCACTGGCAAAAGTTGCGAGAGTAGATGCAATAGGCCTCACACACACGCCTGTAGGCAGGCAACTGATATTAAATCGATTACAGTCAAAAAAGGGTTCTTAAATGTCACTGTACACTAGGTTGCACCAGATATGAGTGTCACTGTGCACTGGCAAAAGTTGGCAGAGTAGGCGCTGTAGGCCTCACACACGCCTGTATGCAGGCAACTGATATTCAATCGATTACAGAAAAAAAAGGGTTCTTTTATTTCACTGTACACTAGGTTGCACCAGATATGAGTGTCACTGTGCACTGGCAAAAGTTGGCAGAGTAGGCGCTGTAGGCCTCACACACACGCCTGTAGGCAGGCAACTGATATTTAATCGATTACAGTCAAAAAAGGGTTCTTAAATGTCACTGTACACTAGGTTGCACCAGATATGAGTGTCACTGTGCAGTGGCAAAAGTTGGCAGATTAGGCGCTGTAGGCCTCACACACACGCCTGTAGGTAGGCAACTGATATTAAATCGATTACAGTCAAAAAACGGTTCTTAAATGTCACTGTACACTATGTTGCACCAGATATGAGTGTCACTGTGCACTGGCAAAAGTTGCCAGAGTAGATGCAATAGGTCTCACACACACGCCTGTAGGCAGGCAACTGATATTAAATCGATTATAGTCAAAAAAGGGTTCTTAAATGTCACGGTACACTAGGTTGCACCAGATATGAGTGTCACTGTGCACTGGCAAAAGTTGGCAGAGTAGGCGCTGTAGGCCTCACACACACGCCTTTAGGCAGGCAACTGATATTCAATCGATTACAGTCAAAAAAGGGTTCTTAAATATCATGGTACACTAGGTTGCACCAGATATGAGTGTCACTGTGCACTGGCAAAAGTTGGCAGAGTAGATGCAATAAGCCTCACACACACGCCTGTAGGCAGGCAACTGATATTCAAACGATTACAGTCAAAAAAGGGTTCTTAAATGTCACTGTACACTAGGATGCACCAGATATGAGTGTCACTATGCACTGGCATTGTTGGCAGATTAGGGGCTGTAGGCCTCACACACACGCCTGTAGGCAGGCAACTGATATTCAATCGATTACAGAAAAAAAAGGGTTCTTTTTTTTAACTGTACACTAGGTTGCACCAGATATGAGTGTCACTGTGCACTGGCAAAAGTTGGCAGAGTAGGCGCTGTAGGCCTCACACACACGCCTGTAGGCAGGCAACTGATATTCAATCGATTACAGTCAAAAAAGGGTTCTTAAATGTCACTGTACACTAGGTTGCACCAGATATGAGTGTCACTGTGCACTGGCAAAAGTTGGCAGATTAGGCGCTGTAGGCCTCACACACACGCCTGTAGCCAGGCAACTGATATTCAAATGATTACAGTCAAAAAAGGGTTCTTAAATGTCACTGTACACTAGGTTGCACCAGATATGAGTGTCACTGTGCACTGGCATTGTTGGCAGAGTATGCGCTGTAGGCCTCACACACGCCTGTATGTAGGCAACTGATATTCAATCTATTACAGAAAAAAAAGGGTTCTTTTTTTTCATTGTACACTAGGTTGCACCAGATATGAGTGTCACTGTGCACTGGCAAAAGTTGGCAGAGTAGGAGCTGTAGGCCTCACACACACGCCTGTAGGCAGGCAACTGATATTTAATCGATTACAGTCAAAAAAGGGTTCTTAAATGTCACTGTACACTAGGTTGCACCAGATATGAGTGTCACTGTACACTGGCAAAAGTTGGCAGATTAGGCGCTGTAGGCCTCACACACACGCCTGTAGGTAGGCAACTGATATTAAATCGATTACAGTCAAAAAACGGTTCTTAAATGTCACTGTACACTATGTTGCACCAGATATGAGTGTCACTGTGCACTGGCAAAAGTTGCGAGAGTAGATGCAATAGGCCTCACACACACGCCTGTAGGCAGGCAACTGATATTAAATCGATTACAGTCAAAAAAGGGTTCTTAAATGTCACGGTACACTAGGTTGCACCAGATATGAGTGTCACTGTGCACTGGCAAAAGTTGGCAGAGTAGGCGCTGTAGGCCTCACACACGCCTGTATGCAGACAACTGATATTCAATCGATTACAGAAAAAAAAGGGTTCTTTTATTTCACTGTACACTAGGTTGCACCAGATATGAGTGTCACTGTGCACTGGCAAAAGTTGGCAGAGTAGGCGCTGTAGGCCTCACACACACGCCTGTAGGCAGGCAACTGATATTTAATCGATTACAGTCAAAAAAGGGTTCTTAAATGTCACTGTACACTAGGTTGCACCAGATATGAGTGTCACTGTGCAGTGGCAAAAGTTGGCAGATTAGGCGCTGTAGGCCTCACACAGACGCCTGTAGGTAGGCAACTGATATTAAATCGATTACAGTCAAAAAACGGTTCTTAAATGTCACTGTACACTATGTTGCACCAGATATGAGTGTCACTGTGCACTGGCAAAAGTTGCCAGAGTAGATGCAATAGGTCTCACACACACGCCTGTAGGCAGGCAACTGATATTCAATCTATTACAGAAAAAAAAGGGTTCTTTTTTTTCACTGTACACTAGGTTGCACCAGATATGAGTGTCACTGTGCACTGGCAAAAGTTGCCAGAGTAGGCGCTGTAGGCCTCACACACACGCCTGTAGGTAGGCAACTGATATTAAATCGATTACAGTCAAAAAACTTTTCTTAAATGTCATGGTACACTATGTTGCACCAGATATGAGTGTCACTGTGCACTGGCAAAAGTTGCCAGAGTAGGCGCTGTAGGCCTCACACACACGCCTGTAGGTAGGCAACTGATATTAAATCGATTACAGTCAAAAAACTTTTCTTAAATGTCATGGTACACTATGTTGCACCAGATATGAGTGTCACTGTGCACTGGCAAAAGTTGCCAGAGTAGGCGCTGTAGGCCTCACACACACGCCTGTAGCCAGGCAACTGATATTCAAATGATTACAGTCAAAAAAGGGTTCTTAAATGTCACTGTACACTAGGTTGCACCAGATATGAGTGTCACTGTGCACTGGCATTGTTGGCAGAGTATGCGCTGTAGGCCTCACACACGCCTGTATGCAGGCAACTGATATTCAATCTATTACAGAAAAAAAAGGGTTCTTTTTTTTCATTGTACACTAGGTTGCACCAGATATGAGTGTCACTGTGCACTGGCAAAAGTTGGCAGAGTAGGCGCTGTAGGCCTCACACACACGCCTGTAGGCAGGCAACTGATATTTAATCGATTACAGTCAAAAAAAGGGTTCTTAAATGTCACTGTACACTAGGTTGCACCAGATATGAGTGTCACTGTACACTGGCAAAAGTTGGCAGATTAGGCACTGTAGGCCTCACACACACGCCTGTAGGTAGGCAACTGATATTAAATCGATTACAGTCAAAAAACGGTTCTTAAATGTCACTGTACACTATGTTGCACCAGATATGAGTGTCACTGTGCACTGGCAAAAGTTGCGAGAGTAGATGCAATAGGCCTCACACACACGCCTGTAGGCAGGCAACTGATATTAAATCGATTACAGTCAAAAAAGGGTTCTTAAATGTCACGGTACACTAGGTTGCACCAGATATGAGTGTCACTGTGCACTGGCAAAAGTTGGCAGAGTAGGCGCTGTAGGCCTCACACACGCCTGTATGCAGGCAACTGATATTCAATCGATTACAGAAAAAAAAGGGTTCTTTTATTTCACTGTACACTAGGTTGCACCAGATATGAGTGTCACTGTGCACTGGCAAAAGTTGGCAGAGTAGGCGCTGTAGGCCTCACACACACGCCTGTAGGCAGGCAACTGATATTTAATCGATTACAGTCAAAAAAGGGTTCTTAAATGTCACTGTACACTAGGTTGCACCAGATATGAGTGTCACTGTGCAGTGGCAAAAGTTGGCAGATTAGGCGCTGTAGGCCTCACACACACGCCTGTAGGTAGGCAACTGATATTAAATCGATTACAGTCAAAAAACGGTTCTTAAATGTCACTGTACACTATGTTGCACCAGATATGAGTGTCACTGTGCACTGGCAAAAGTTGCCAGAGTAGATGCAATAGGTCTCACACACACGCCTGTAGGCAGGCAACTGATATTAAATCGATTATAGTCAAAAAAGGGTTCTTAAATGTCACTGTACACTAGGTTGCACCAGATATGAGTGTCACTGTGCACTGGCAAAAGTTGGCAGAGTAGGCGCTGTAGGCCTCACACACACGCCTTTAGGCAGGCAACTGATATTCAATCGATTACAGTCAAAAAAGGGTTCTTAAATATCATGGTACACTAGGTTGCACCAGATATGAGTGTCACTGTGCACTGGCAAAAGTTGGCAGAGTAGATGCAATAAGCCTCACACACACGCCTGTAGGCAGGCAACTGATATTCAAACGATTACAGTCAAAAAAGGGTTCTTAAATGTCACTGTACACTAGGATGCACCAGATATGAGTGTCACTATGCACTGGCATTGTTGGCAGATTAGGGGCTGTAGGCCTCACACACACGCCTGTAGGCAGGCAACTGATATTCAATCGATTACAGAAAAAAAAGGGTTCTTTTTTTTCACTGTACACTAGGTTGCACCAGATATGAGTGTCACTGTGCACTGGCAAAAGTTGGCAGAGTAGGCGCTGTAGGCCTCACACACACGCCTGTAGGCAGGCAACTGATATTTAATCGATTACAGTCAAAAAAGGGTTCTTAAATGTCACTGTACACTAGGTTGCACCAGATATGAGTGTCACTGTGCACTGGCAAAAGTTGGCAGAGTAGGCGCTGTAGGCCTCACACACACGCCTGTAGCCAGGCAACTGATATTCAAATGATTACAGTCAAAAAAGGGTTCTTAAATGTCACTGTACACTAGGTTGCACCAGATATGAGTGTCACTGTGCACTGGCATTGTTGGCAGAGTATGCGCTGTAGGCCTCACACACGCCTGTATGTAGGCAACTGATATTCAATCTATTACAGAAAAAAAAGGGTTCTTTTTTTTCATTGTACACTAGGTTGCACCAGATATGAGTGTCACTGTGCACTGGCAAAAGTTGGCAGAGTAGGAGCTGTAGGCCTCACACACACGCCTGTAGGCAGGCAACTGATATTTAATCGATTACAGTCAAAAAAGGGTTCTTAAATGTCACTGTACACTAGGTTGCACCAGATATGAGTGTCACTGTACACTAACAAAAGTTGGCAGATTAGGCGCTGTAGGCCTCACACACACGCCTGTAGGTAGGCAACTGATATTAAATCGATTACAGTCAAAAAACGGTTCTTAAATGTCACTGTACACTATGTTGCACCAGATATGAGTGTCACTGTGCACTGGCAAAAGTTGCGAGAGTAGATGCAATAGGCCTCACACACACGCCTGTAGGCAGGCAACTGATATTAAATCGATTACAGTCAAAAAAGGGTTCTTAAATGTCACGGTACACTAGGTTGCACCAGATATGAGTGTCACTGTGCACTGGCAAAAGTTGGCAGAGTAGGCGCTGTAGGCCTCACACACGCCTGTATGCAGGCAACTGATATTCAATCGATTACAGAAAAAAAAGGGTTCTTTTATTTCACTGTACACTAGGTTGCACCAGATATGAGTGTCACTGTGCACTGGCAAAAGTTGGCAGAGTAGGCGCTGTAGGCCTCACACACACGCCTGTAGGCAGGCAACTGATATTTAATCGATTACAGTCAAAAAAGGGTTCTTAAATGTCACTGTACACTAGGTTGCACCAGATATGAGTGTCACTGTGCAGTGGCAAAAGTTGGCAGATTAGGCGCTGTAGGCCTCACACAGACGCCTGTAGGTAGGCAACTGATATTAAATCGATTACAGTCAAAAAACGGTTCTTAAATGTCACTGTACACTATGTTGCACCAGATATGAGTGTCACTGTGCACTGGCAAAAGTTGCCAGAGTAGATGCAATAGGTCTCACACACACGCCTGTAGGCAGGCAACTGATATTAAATCGATTATAGTCAAAAAAGGGTTCTTAAATGTCACGGTACACTAGGTTGCACCAGATATGAGTGTCACTGTGCACTGGCAAAAGTTGGCAGAGTAGGCGCTGTAGGCCTCACACACACGCCTGTAGGCAGGCAACTGATATTCAATCGATTACAGTCAAAAAAGGGTTCTTAAATATCATGGTACACTAGGTTGCACCAGATATGAGTGTCACTGTGCACTGGCAAAAGTTGGCAGAGTAGATGCAATAGGCCTCACACACACGCCTGTAGGCAGGCAACTGATATTCAAACGATTACAGTCAAAAAAGGGTTCTTAAATGTCACTGTACACTAGGATGCACCAGATATGAGTGTCACTATGCACTGGCATTGTTGGCAGATTAGGGGCTGTAGGCCTCACACACACGCCTGTAGGCAGGCAACTGATATTCAATCGATTACAGAAAAAAAAGGGTTCTTTTTTTTCAATGTACACTAGGTTGCACCAGATATGAGTGTCACTGTGCACTGGCAAAAGTTGGCAGAGTAGGCGCTGTAGGCCTCACACACACGCCTGTAGGCAGGCAACTGATATTTAATCGATTATAGTCAAAAAAGGGTTCTTAAATGTCACTGTACACTAGGTTGCACCAGATATGAGTGTCACTGTGCACTGGCAAAAGTTGGCAGATTAGGCGCTGTAGGGCTCACACACACGCCTGTAGGTAGACAACTGATATTAAATCGATTACAGTCAAAAAACGGTTCTTAAATGTCACTGTACACTATGTTGCACAAGATATGAGTGTCACTGTGCACTGGCAAAATTTGCGAGAGTAGATGCAATAGGCCTCACACACATGCCTGTAGGCAGGCAACTGATATTAAATCGATTACAGTCAAAAAAAGGTTCTTAAATGTCACGGTACACTAGGTTGCACCAGATATGAGTGTCACTGTGCACTGGCAAAAGTTGGCAGATTAGGCGCTGTAGGCCTCACACACACGCCTGTAGGTAGGCAACTGATATTAAATCGATTACAGTCAAAAAACGGTTCTTAAATGTCACTGTACACTATGTTGCACCAGATATGAGTGTCACTGTGCACTGGCAAAAGTTGCGAGAGTAGATGCAATAGGCCTCTCACACACGCCTGTATGCAGGCAACTGATATTCAATCGATTACAGAAAAAAAAGGGTTCTTTTATTTCACTGTACAGTAGGTTGCACCAGATATGAGTGTCACTGTGCACTGGCAAAAGTTGGCAGAGTAGGCGCTGTAGGCCTCACACACACGCCTGTAGGCAGGCAACTGATATTTAATCGATTACAGTCAAAAAAGGGTTCTTAAATGTCACTGTACACTAGGTTGCACCAGATATAAGTGTCACTGTGCAGTGGCAAAAGTTGGCAGATTAGGCGCTGTAGGCCTCACACACACGCCTGTAGGTAGGCAACTGATATTAAATCGATTACAGTCAAAAAACGGTTCTTAAATGTCACTGTACACTATGTTGCACCAGATATGAGTGTCACTGTGCACTGGCAAAAGTTGCCAGAGTAGATGCAATAGGTCTCACACACACGCCTGTAGGCAGGCAACTGACATTAAATCGATTATAGTCAAAAAAGGGTTCTTAAATGTCACGGTACACTAGGTTGCACCAGATATGAGTGTCACTGTGCATTGGCAAATGTTGCCAGAGTAGATGCAATAGGTCTCACACACACGCCTGTAGGCAGGCAACTGATATTCAATCGATTACAGAAAAAAAAGGGTTCTTTTATTTCACTGTACACTATGTTGCACCAGATATGAGTGTCACTGTGCACTGGCAAAAGTTGGCTGAGTAGGCGCTGTAGGCCTCACACACATGCCTGTAGGCAGGCAACTGATATTCAAACAATTACAGTCAAAAAAGGGTTCTTAAATGTCACTGTACACTAGGTTGCACCAGATATGAGTGTCACTGTGCACTGGCAAAAGTTGGCAGAGTAGGCTCTGTAGGCCTCACACACACGCCTGTAGGCAGGCAACTGATATTCAATCGATTACAGAAAAAAAAGGGTTCTTTTATTTCACTGTACACTAGGTTGCACCAGATATGAGTGTCAGTGTACACTAACAAAAGTTGGCAGAGTAGGCGCTGTGGGCCTCACACACATGCCTGTAGGCAGGCAACTGATATTCAATCGATTACAGAAAATATTCACTGTACACTAGGTTGCACCAGATATGAGTGTCACTGTGGCAAAAGTTGGCAGAGTAGATGCAATAGGCCTCACAGACACAACTGTAGGCAGGCAACTGATATTCAATCGATTACAGTCAAAAAAGGGTTCTTAAATGTCACTGTACACTAGGATGCACCAGATATGAGTGTCACTATGCACTGGCATTGATGGCAGAGTAGGGGCTGTATGCCTCACACACACGCCTGTAGGCAGGCAACTGATATTTAATCGATTACAGAAAAAAAAGGGTTTTTTTATTTCACTGTACACTAGGTTGCACCAGATATGAGTGTAACTGTGCACTGGCAAAAGTTGGCAGAGTAGGCGCT
Source organism: Discoglossus pictus (assembly GCA_027410445.1). Lineage (NCBI taxonomy): Eukaryota > Metazoa > Chordata > Amphibia > Anura > Alytidae > Discoglossus > Discoglossus pictus. The sequence continues at coordinate 349,492,208 of CM050164.1, forward strand.
GTAGGTCTCACACAGACACCTGTAGGCAGGCAACTGATATTCAATCGATTACTGAAAAAAAAGGGTTCTTTTATTTCACTGTACACTAGGTTGCACCAGATATGAGTGTCGCTGTGCACTGGCAAAAGTTGGCAGAGTAGATGCAATAGGCCTCAAACACACGCCTGTAGGCAGGCAACTGATATTCAATCGATTACAGTCAAAAAAGGGTTCTTAAATGTCACGGTACACTAGGTTGCACCAGATATAAGTGTCACTGTGCACTGGCAAAAGTTGGCAGAGTAGATGCAATAGGCCTTACACACACGCCTGTAGGCAGGCAATTGATATTCAAACGATTACAGTCAAAAAAGGGTTCTTAAATGTCACTGTACACAAGGTTGCACCAGATATGAGTGTCACTGTGCACTGGCAAAAGTTGGCAGAGTAGGCGCTGTAGGCCTCACACACACGCCTGTAGGCAGGCAACTGATATTTAAACGATTACAGTCAAAAAACGGTTCTTAAATGGCACGGTACACTAGGTTGCACCAGATAGGAGTATCACTGTGCACTGGCAAAAGTTGGCAGAGTAGATGCCATAGGCCTTACACACACTCCTGTAGGCAGGCAACTGATATTCAAACGATTACAGTCAAAAAAGGGTTCTTAAATGTCACTGTACACTAGGTTGCACCAGATATGAGTGTCACTGTGCACTGGCATTGTTGGCAGAGTACGCGCTGTAGGCCTCAAACACGCCTGTATGCAGGAAACTGATATTCAATCGATTACAGAAAAAAAAGGGTTCTTTTATTTCACTGTACACTAGGTTGCACCAGATATGAGTGTTACTGTACACTGGCAAAAGTTGGCAGAGTAGGCGCTGTAGGCCTCACACATACGCCTGTAGGCAGGCAACTGATATTTAATCGATTACAGAAAAAAAAGGGTTCTTTTATTTCACTGTACACTATGTTGCACCAGATATGAGTGTCACTGTGCACTGGCAAAAGTTGGCTGATTAGGCGCTATAGGCCTTACACACATGCCTGTAGGCAGGCAACTGATATTCAAACGATTACAGTCAAAAAAGGGTTCTTAAATGTCACTGTACACTAGGTTGCACCAGATATGAGTGTCACTGTGCAGTGGCAAAAGTTGGCAGATTAGGCGCTGTAGGCCTCACACACACGCCTGTAGGCAGGCAACTGATATTAAATCGATTACAGTCAAAAAACGGTTCTTAAATGTCACGGTACACTAGGTTGCACCAGATATAAGTGTCACTGTGAACTGGCAAAAGTTGGCAGAGTAGATGCCATAGGCCTTACACACACTCCTGTAGGCAGGCAACTGATATTCAAACGATTACAGTCAAAAAAGGGTTCTTAAATGTCACTGTACACTAGGTTGCACCAGATATGAGTGTTACTGTGCACTCGCAAAAGTTGGCAGAGTAGGCGCTGTAGGCCTCACACATACGCCTGTAGGCAGGCAACTGATATTTAATCGATTACAGAAAAAAAAGGGTTCTTTTATTTCACTGTACACTATGTTGCACCAGATATGAGTGTCACTGTGCACTGGCAAAAGTTGGCTGAGTAGGCGCTATAGGCCTTACACACACGCCTGTAGGCAGGCAATTGATATTCAAACGATTACAGTCAAAAAAGGGTTCTTAAATGTCACTGTACACAAGGTTGCACCAGATATGAGTGTCACTGTGCACTGGCAAAAGTTGGCAGAGTAGGCGCTGTAGGCCTCACACACACGCCTGTAGGCAGGCAACTGATATTTAAACGATTACAGTCAAAAAACGGTTCTTAAATGGCACGGTACACTAGGTTGCACCAGATATAAGTGTCACTGTGAACTGGCAAAAGTTGGCAGAGTAGATGCAATAGGCCTCACACACATGCCTGTAGGCAGGCAACTGATATTCAATCGATTACAGTCAAAAAAGAGTTCTTAAATGTCACTGTACACTAGGATATGAGTGTCGCTGTGCACTGGCAAAAGTTGGCAGAGTAGATGCAATAGGCCTCAAACACACGCCTGTAGGCAGGCAACTGATATTAAATCGATTACAGTCAAAAAACGGTTCTTAAATGTCATGGTACACTAGGTTGCACCAGATATAAGTGTCACTGTGAACTGGCAAAAGTTGCCAGAGTAGATGCAATAGGCCTCACACACATGCCTGTAGGCAGGCAACTGATATTCAATCGATTACTGAAAAAAAAGGGTTCTTTTATTTCACTGTACACTAGGTTGCACCAGATATGAGTGTCGCTGTGCACTGGCAAAAGTTGGCAGAGTAGATGCAATAGGCCTCAAACACACGCCTGTAGGCAGGCAACTGATATTCAATCGATTACAGTCAAAAAAGGGTTCTTAAATGTCACGGTACACTAGGTTGCACCAGATATAAGTGTCACTGTGCACTGGCAAAAGTTGGCAGAGTAGATGCCATAGGCCTTACACACACTCCTGTAGGCAGGCAACTGATATTCAAACGATTACAGTCAAAAAAGGGTTTCTTAAATGTCACTGTACACTAGGTTGCACCAGATATGAGTGTCACTGTGCACTGGCAAAAGTTGGCAGAGTAGGCGCTGTAGGCCTCACACACTCCTGTAGGCAGGCAACTGATATTCAAACGATTACAGTCAAAAAAGGGTTCTTAAATGTCACTGTACACTAGGTTGCATCAGATATGAGTGTCACTGTGCACTGGCATTGTTGGCAGAGTACGCGCTGTAGGCCTCACACACGCCTGTATGCAGGAAACTGATATTCAATCGATTACAGAAAAAAAAGGGGTTCTTTTATTTCACTGTACACTAGGTTGCACCAGATATGAGTGTTACTGTGCACTGGCAAAAGTTGGCAGAGTAGGCGCTGTAGGCCTCACACATACGCCTGTAGGCAGGCAACTGATATTTAATCGATTACAAAAAAAAAGGGTTCTTTTATTTCACTGTACACTATGTTGCACCAGATATGAGTGTCACTGTGCACTGGCAAAAGTTGGCTGAGTAGGCGCTATAGGCCTTACACACATGCCTGTAGGCAGGCAACTGATATTCAAACGATTACAGTCAAAAAAGGGTTCTTAAATGTCACTGTACACTAGGTTGCACCAGATATGAGTGTCACTGTGCAGTGGCAAAAGTTGGCAGATTAGGCGCTGTAGGCCTCACACACACGCCTGTAGGCAGGCAACTGATATTAAATCGATTACAGTCAAAAAACGGTTCTTAAATGTCACGGTACACTAGGTTGCACCAGATATAAGTGTCACTGTGAACTGGCAAAAGTTGCCAGAGAAGATGCAATAGGCCTCACAAACATGCCTGTAGGCAGGCAACTGATATTCAATCGATTACAGTAAAAAAAGGATTCTTAAATGTCATGGTACACTAGGTTGCACCAGATATGAGTGTCACTGTGCACTGGCAAAAGTTGCGAGAGTAGATGCAATAGGCCTCAAACACACGCCTGTAGGCAGGCAACTGATATTAAATCGATTACAGTCAAAAAAAGGTTCTTAAATGTCACGGTACACTAGGTTGCACCAGATATGAGTGTCACTGTGCACTGGCAAAAGTTGGCAGATTAGGCGCTGTAGGCCTCACACACACGCCTGTAGGTAGGCAACTGATATTAAATCGATTACAGTCAAAAAACGGTTCTTAAATGTCACTGTACACTATGTTGCACCAGATATGAGTGTCACTGTGCACTGGCAAAAGTTGTGAGAGTAGATGCAATAGGCCTCTCACACACGCCTGTATGCAGGCAACTGATATTCAATCGATTACAGAAAAAAAAGGGTTCTTTTATTTCACTGTACAGTAGGTTGCACCAGATATGAGTGTCACTGTGCACTGGCAAAAGTTGGCAGAGTAGGCGCTGTAGGCCTCACACACACGCCTGTAGGCAGGCAACTGATATTTAATCGATTACAGTCAAAAAAGGGTTCTTAAATGTCACTGTACACTAGGTTGCACCAGATATAAGTGTCACTGTGCAGTGGCAAAAGTTGGCAGATTAGGCGCTGTAGGCCTCACACACACGCCTGTAGGTAGGCAACTGATATTAAATCGATTACAGTCAAAAAACGGTTCTTAAATGTCACTGTACACTATGTTGCACCAGATATGAGTGTCACTGTGCACTGGCAAAAGTTGCCAGAGTAGATGCAATAGGTCTCACACACACGCCTGTAGGCAGGCAACTGATATTAAATCGATTATAGTCAAAAAAGGGTTCTTAAATGTCACGGTACACTAGGTTGCACCAGATATGAGTGTCACTGTGCACTGGCAAAAGTTGCCAGAGTAGATGCAATAGGTCTCACACACACGCCTGTAGGCAGGCAACTGATATTCAATTGATTACAGAAAAAAAAGGGTTCTTTTATTTCACTGTACACTATGTTGCACCAGATATGAGTGTCACTGTGCACTGGCAAAAGTTGGCTGAGTAGGCGCTGTAGGCCTCACACACATGCCTGTAGGCAGGCAACTGATATTCATACAATTACAGTCAAAAAAGGGTTCTTAAATGTCACTGTACACTAGGTTGCACCAGATATGAGTGTCACTGTGCACTGGCAAAAGTTGGCAGAGTAGGCTCTGTAGGCCTCACACACACGCCTGTAGGCAGGCAACTGATATTCAATCGATTACAGAAAAAAAAAGGGTTCTTTTATTTCACTGTACACTAGGTTGCACCAGATATGAGTGTCAGTGTACACTAACAAAAGTTGGCAGAGTAGGCGCTATAGGCCTCACACACATGAATGTAGGCAGGCAACTGATATTCAAACGATTACAGAAAATATTCACTGTACACTAGGTTGCACCAGATATGAGTGTCACTGTGGCAAAAGTTGGCAGAGTAGATGCAATAGGCCTCACACACACAACTGTAGGCAGGCAACTGATATTCAATCGATTACAGTCAAAAAAGGGTTCTTAAATGTCACTGTACACTAGGATGCACCAGATATGAGTGTCACTATGCACTGGCATTGATGGCAGAGTAGGGGCTGTATGCCTCACACACACGCCTGTAGGCAGGCAACTGATATTCAATCGATTAAAGAAAAAGAAGGTTTTTTTATTTCACTGTACACTAGGTTGCACCAGATATGAGTGTAACTGTGCACTGGCAAAAGTTGGCAGAGTAGGCGCTGTAGGTCTCACACAGACACCTGTAGGCAGGCAACTGATATTCAATCGATTACTGAAAAAAAAGGGTTCTTTTATTTCACTGTACACTAGGTTGCACCAGATATGAGTGTCGCTGTGCACTGGCAAAAGTTGGCAGAGTAGATGCAATAGGCCTCAAACACACGCCTGTAGGCAGGCAACTGATATTTAATCGATTACAGTCAAAAAAGTGTTCTTAAATGTCACGGTACACTAGGTTGCACCAGATATAAGTGTCACTGTGCACTGGCAAAAGTTGGCAGAGTAGATGCAATAGGCCTTACACACACGCCTGTAGGCAGGCAATTGATATTCAAACGATTACAGTCAAAAAAGGGTTCTTAAATGTCACTGTACACAAGGTTGCACCAGATATGAGTGTCACTGTGCACTGGCAAAAGTTGGCAGAGTAGGCGCTGTAGGCCTCACACACACGCCTGTAGGCAGGCAACTGATATTTAAACGATTACAGTCAAAAAACGGTTCTTAAATGGCACGGTACACTAGGTTGCACCAGATAGGAGTATCACTGTGCACTGGCAAAAGTTGGCAGAGTAGATGCCATAGGCCTTACACACACTCCTGTAGGCAGGCAACTGATATTCAAACGATTACAGTCAAAAAAGGGTTCTTAAATGTCACTGTACACTAGGTTGCACCAGATATGAGTGTCACTGTGCACTGGCATTGTTGGCAGAGTACGCGCTGTAGGCCTCAAACACGCCTGTATGCAGGAAACTGATATTCAATCGATTACAGAAAAAAAAGGGTTCTTTTATTTCACTGTACACTAGGTTGCACCAGATATGAGTGTTACTGTGCACTGGCAAAAGTTGGCAGAGTAGGCGCTGTAGGCCTCACACATACGCCTGTAGGCAGGCAACTGATATTTAATCGATTACAGAAAAAAAAGGGTTCTTTTATTTCACTGTACACTATGTTGCACCAGATATGAGTGTCACTGTGCACTGGCAAAAGTTGGCTGAGTAGGCGCTATAGGCCTTACACACATGCCTGTAGGCAGGCAACTGATATTCAAACGATTACAGTCAAAAAAGGGTTCTTAATTGTCACTGTACACTAGGTTGCACCAGATATGAGTGTCACTGTGCAGTGGCAAAAGTTGGCAGATTAGGCGCTGTAGGCCTCACACACACGCCTGTAGGCAGGCAACTGATATTAAATCGATTACAGTCAAAAAACGGTTCTTAAATGTCACGGTACACTAGGTTGCACCAGATATAAGTGTCACTGTGAACTGGCAAAAGTTGCCAGAGTAGATGCAATAGGCCTCACACACATGCCTGTAGGCAGGCAACTGATATTCAATCGATTACAGTCAAAAAAGAGTTCTTAAATGTCACTGTACACTAGGATATGAGTGTCGCTGTGCACTGGCAAAAGTTGGCAGAGTAGATGCAATAGGCCTCAAACACACGCCTGTAGGCAGGCAACTGATATTAAATCGATTACAGTCAAAAAACGGTTCTTAAATGTCATGGTACACTAGGTTGCACCAGATATAAGTGTCACTGTGAACTGGCAAAAGTTGCCAGAGTAGATGCAATAGGCCTCACACACATGCCTGTAGGCAGGCAACTGATATTCAATCGATTACTGAAAAAAAAGGGTTCTTTTATTTCACTGTACACTAGGTTGCACCAGATATGAGTGTCGCTGTGCACTGGCAAAAGTTGGCAGAGTAGATGCAATAGGCCTCAAACACACGCCTGTAGGCAGGCAACTGATATTCAATCGATTACAGTCAAAAAAGGGTTCTTAAATGTCACGGTACACTAGGTTGCACCAGATATAAGTGTCACTGTGCACTGGCAAAAGTTGGCAGAGTAGATGCCATAGGCCTTACACACACTCCTGTAGGCAGGCAACTGATATTCAAACGATTACAGTCAAAAAAGGGTTCTTAAATGTCACTGTACACTAGGTTGCACCAGATATGAGTGTCACTGTGCACTGGCATTGTTGGCAGAGTACGCGCTGTAGGCCTCACACACGCCTGTATGCAGGAAACTGATATTCAATCGATTACAGAAAAAAAAGGGGTTCTTTTATTTCACTGTACACTAGGTTGCACCAGATATGAGTGTTACTGTGCACTGGCAAAAGTTGGCAGAGTAGGCGCTGTAGGCCTCACACATACGCCTGTAGGCAGGCAACTGATATTTAATCGATTACAGAAAAAAAAGGGTTCTTTTATTTCACTGTACACTATGTTGCACCAGATATGAGTGTCACTGTGCACTGGCAAAAGTTGGCTGAGTAGGCGCTATAGGCCTTACACACATGCCTGTAGGCAGGCAACTGATATTCAAACGATTACAGTCAAAAAAGGGTTCTTAAATGTCACTGTACACTAGGTTGCACCAGATATGAGTGTCACTGTGCAGTGGCAAAAGTTGGCAGATTAGGCGCTGTAGGCCTCACACACACGCCTGTAGGCAGGCAACTGATATTAAATCGATTACAGTCAAAAAACGGTTCTTAAATGTCACGGTACACTAGGTTGCACCAGATATAAGTGTCACTGTGAACTGGCAAAAGTTGCCAGAGAAGATGCAATAGGCCTCACACACATGCCTGTAGGCAGGCAACTGATATTCAATCAATTACAGTAAAAAAAGGATTCTTAAATGTCATGGTACACTAGGTTGCACCAGATATGAGTGTCACTGTGCACTGGCAAAAGTTGGCAGAGTAGGCGCTGTAGGCCTCACACACACGCCTGTAGGCAGGCAACTGATATTTAATCGATTACAGTCAAAAAAGGGTTCTTAAATGTCACTGTACACTAGGTTGCACCAGATATGAGTGTCACTGTGCAGTGACAAAAGTTGGCAGATTAGGCGCTGTAGGCCTCACACACACCCCTGTTGGCAGGCAACTGATATTCAATCGATTACAGAAAAAAAAGGGTTCTTTTATTTCACTGTACACTAGGTTGCACCAGATATGAGTGTCACTGTGCACTGGCAAAAGTTGGCAGAGTAGGCGCTGTAGGTCTCACACACACACCTGTAGGCAGGCAACTGATATTCAATCGATTACTGAAAAAAAAGGGTTATTTTATTTCACTGTACACTAAGTTGCACCAGATATGAGTGTCACTGTGCACTGGCAAAAGTTGGCAGAGTAGATGCAATAGGCCTCACAAACATGCCTGTAGGCAGGCAACTGATATTCAATCGATTACAGTCAAAAAAGGGTTCTTAAATGTCACTGTACACTAGGTTGCACCAGATATGAGTGTCACTGTGCACTGGCAAAAGTTGGCAGAGTAGGCGCTGTAGGCCTCACACACATGCCTGTAGGCAGGCAACTGATACTTAAACGATTACAGTCAAAAAACGGTTCTTAAATGTCACGGTACACTAGGTTGCACCAGATATGAGTATCACTGTGCACTGGCAAAAGTTGGCAGAGTAGATGCCATAGGCCTTACACACACGCCTGTAGGCAGGCAACTGATATTCAAACGATTACAGTCAAAAAAGGGTTTCTTAAATGTCACTGTACACTAGGTTGCACCAGATATGAGTGTCACTGTGCACTGGCATTGTTAGCAGAGTATGCGCTGTAGGCCTCACACACGCCTGTATGCAGGCAACTGATATTCAATCGATTACAGAAAAAAAAGGGTTCTTTTATTTCACTGTACACTAGGTTGCACCAGATATGAGTGTTACTGTGCACTGGCAAAAGTTGGCAGAGTAGGCGCTGTAGGCCTCACACACACACGCCTGTAGGCAGCAAATGATATTTAATCGATTACAGTCAAAAAAGGGTTCTTAAATGTCACTGTACACTAGGTTGCACCAGATATGAGTGTCACTGTGCACTGGCAAAAGTTGGCAGATTAGGCGCTGTAGGCCTCACACACACGCCTGTAGGTAGGCAACTGATATTAAATCGATTACAGTCAAAAAACTTTTCTTAAATGTCACGGTACACTATGTTGCACCAGATATGAGTGTCACTGTGCACTGGCAAAATTTGGCAGAGTAAGCGCTGTAGGCCTCACACACACGCCTGTAGGCAGGCAACTGATATATAATCGATTACAGTCAAAAAAGGGTTCTTAAATGTCACTGTACACTAGGTTGCACCAGATATGAGTGTCACTGTGCACTGGCAAAAGTTGGCAGATTAGGCACTGTAGGTCTCACACACACTCCTGTAGGTAGGCAACTGATATTAAATCGATTACAGTCAAAAAATGGTTCTTAAATGTCACGGTACACTAGGTTGCACCAGATATGAGTGTCACTGTGCACTGGCAAAAGTTGGCAGAGTAGGCGCTGTAGGCCTCACACACGCTTGTATGCAGGCAACTGATATTCAATCGATTACAGAAAAAAAAGGGTTCTTTTATTTCACTGTACACTAGGTTGCACCAGATATGAGTGTCACTGTGCACTGGCAAAAGTTGGCAGAGTAGGCGCTGTAGGCCTCACACACACACCTGTAGGCAGGCAACTGATATTTAATCGATTACAGTCAACAAGGGTTCTTAATTGTCACTGTACACTAGGTTGCACCAGATATGAGTGTCACTGTGCAGTGGCAAAAGTGGACAGATTAGGCGCTGTAGGCCTCACACACACGCCTGTTGGTAGGCAACTGATATTAAATCGATTACAGTCAAAAAACGGTTCTTAAATGTCACTGTACACTATGTTGCACCAGATATGAGTGTCACTGTGCACTGGCAAAAGTTGCCAGAGTAGATGCAATAGGTCTCACACACACGTCTGTAGGCAGGCAACTGATATTAAATCGATTATAGTCAAAAAAGGGTTCTTAAATGTCACGGTACACTATGTTGCACCAGATATGAGTGTCACTGTGCACTGGCAAAAGTTGGCAGAGTAGGCGCTGTAGGCCTCACACACATGCCTGTAGGCAGGCAACTGATATTCAATCGATTACAGAAAATATTCACTGTACACTAGGTTGCACCAGATATGAGTGTCACTGTGGCAAAAGTTGGCAGAGTAGATGCAATAGGCCTCACACACACAACTGTAGGCAGGCAACTGATATTCAATCGATTACAGTCAAAAAAGGGTTCTTAAATGTCACTGTACACTAGGTTGCACCAGATATGAGTGTAACTGTGCACTGGCAAAAGTTTGCAGAGTAGATGCAATAAGCCTCACACACACGCCTGTAGGTAGGCAACTGATATTCAATCGATTACAGTCAAAAAGGGTTCTTAAATGTCACTGTACACTAGGTTGCACCAGATATGAGTGTCACTGTGCACTGGCAAAAGTTGGAAGAGTAGATGCAATAGGCCTCACACACGCCTGTATGCAGGCAACTGATAGTCAATCGATTACCGTCAAAAAAAGAGTTCTTAAATGTCACTGTTCACTAGGTTGCACCAGATATGAGTGTCACTGTGCACTGGCAAAAGTTGGCAGAGTAGATGCAATAGGCCTCACACACACGCCTGTAGGCAGGCAACTGATATTCAATCCATTACCGTCAAAAAGGGTTCTTAAATGTCACTGTCCACTAGGTTGCACCAGATATGAGTGTCTCTGTGCACTGGCAAAAGTTGGCAGAGTAGATACAATAGGCCTCACACACACGCCTGTAGACAGGCAACTGATATTTAATCAATTACAGAAAAACAAGGGTTATTTTATTTCACTGTACACTAGGTTGCACCAGATATGAGTGTCACTGTGCTCTAGCAAAAGTTGGCAGAGTAGATGCAATAGGCCTCACACACATGCCTGTAGGCAGGCAACTGATATTCAATCGATTACAGTCAAAAAAGGGTTCTTAAATGTCACTGTACACTATATTTGTTTTTTTTTTTAGGTCTTTCCAGTTCCGTGGTTCGGCCGTCAAAGTCGGATTTTTGCTGACAACTATATATTTGATTCTTTTAAATGTTTAATTGTTTTGTTCAGTCGTGCAGTTATGTCTGACGCTCTGTGACCCTATGGACCTCAGCATACAAAGAACATCTGTCAGCCACTGCCCCTCTGAACTCCCTCATGCTCATATCCATTGCTTCAATGACCTTATCTGTCCATCTCTGCCTCTGCTGTCCCTTTCTTTCCCCAGCATCAAAGCCTCCTCTAGGGTATCCTGTATTCTCATGATATGACCAAAATATTTGAACTTTAGTCTCCTGATCATACCTTCCAGTGAACAGTTTGGCTTAATTTCCTGTAGTATTGATTTATTGGATCTTTTTGCAGTCCAAGGGTTTCTAAGCAGTTTTCTCCATCACAACAATTCAAAGACTACAATTCTACTGCATTCAGATTTCTTTATGGTACATCTATCGCATCCTTATGTTACTACTGGGAATACCATATTTCTAACTGTGTGGACCTTTGTTTATAATGTAATGTTTTTACTTTTACTAGATTGTTTAGACTTGCCATATCTTTCCTCCCCAGAAGCAAAATTGAAAATAAAATATGTCACTGCCTCAACTTCTTTCCCATCTAATTGCCAGGAACTGAAATTGCTGTTCGCCATAATCTTCATATTTTTAACTTTGAGCATCAGGTCAGATTTTTTGTTTTCCTTCATTCTCATCAATAGGTCCTGTAGTTCTCACTTTCAGCCTAAGGTGCCTACGGGAGAAAGGCCTTGAGAGAGAGCAGTCGAGAGAGAGAGAGAGGGGAGAGAGAAAGAGTGTAAAGAAAGAGGGAGCCAAAAAAGGGTGAGAGAAAGAAAGGAGAGAGGGAGAGAGAGAGAGAGAAAGTGTAGAGAGAGATAAAGGGGGAATAGAAAGAGGGTAAGATAGAAAGAGTAGAAGGGAAGGGGGGACATAAAGTGTTAGATAAAGGGGGGAGAAATAGAGAAAGGGCAAGAGAGAGAAGGAGTAGAGAGAGAGAAAGTGGGGAGAGAGAGAGAAAGGGAAGTGCAAGAGAGAGGGAGAGAGAAATGGGCGAGAGAGGAGAGGGGAGAGAGAGGGAAGAGAGAAAGAAAGAAAGAGAGAGAGAAAAGGAGTAGACCCAGAGAGAAAGAGTGATATACACAAATACATACAGATAAACACACACATACAGATTGTCAGAGACACATACTCAGCATTACACAATGACAGGGACTCATAGCGTGACACACTCACAGCTCAAAATGTTACAGGGTCTGCAGATTTACTACACTGCTAAACCCACTCTATTTTTCTATGCAACAACAGGAAGATGATATAAAGGTAGATGAAGTGATTACCACAGGAGGGCAGCACTCAGTCCCAGAGGAATTTTCATACATTGTTGTATCTGCTGCCTGTGATTGGCTTAAAATAAATATGATTTTTTATGTTAATTTTATCAGGTGTTTCAAGGGAAGTTTACTCTGAAATTAAAGTGCTAGAAAATTCAAGGGATTTAGCAAAGTTTTAGGATAGGTTTAATGTTTAGTTTGGTATTTTTTCATGCAAAACATGTTTCCATACTCTACTGATTCTCCCCTATACGATGCACTCATACTATATAGTTAAATATACCTTTAAGAACAAAAGGCTCTAGAATAATCTATGAAGCAGAATTAAATATTTTTCTTAAACGCTCTTGCTTTCTCTATTATCCAGCGTACATTGTCAATTCGATCTCTGGTGCCTCTTGTGGCTTGAACATCTGGTGGCTCCAGGTCTATATACTGTTGGATCCGAGCTTGTAGTATCTTAAGCATTAGCTTGCTCTCATGTGAAATTATTGCAGTTGTTCAATAATTGAAGCTCTCTTTGGCACTGCCTCATTTTAAAGAGCATGAACAATTGTCTAAACATTATATTAACCATATTTATCTACAATAATTCATTATTTACACAATCAGATTTAATTGTGCAGCTTCTGTATGCAAATGTACAGTTCAGAATGCTAATTTGCAGCTGAGGGTCTTGGGTCCCAGTACAAACCTTCCAAACAGCCGCCACCCCACACACATCCATGCACTCACTTTCTATGTGCAATATTACCACTCACTGCATATCCTTAACATTGTTTGTATATCCATATTGTGGTACCCCTATTAGTACAAACAAACAAATATTTAATCTAAAGACTTAAATCAACACCCTCATTTTCAATTTCTGATCTGCACATTTTTATTTTTGGAAGCTTATAAAATATATCTCTTTACAAGCCCTTAGCAACAAAATAATGAAATATAAATGCCTCTATATAATGCAGGTCAGCTACAAACTGAGGGCCTCATTCTATTACCGGCCGTAAATCGGCCGTAAAGCTGCGATTCCTTGCGGGGGTTCTGTTAACCCGCGATTCTATTATACGGCCCCGCAAGGATCTCCTCTTACGGCCGGCCGCATATCTTGGAACCGGCCGTAATCTCAGAAATCTAAAAACGCAAAAATAAATTCAAGCCTGCACTGTACAGCTCTGTAAATGCCAGGGATCATATTGGGGGACATGAGGATTAAAAGAAACCCACTCTCAAGCTTGCACATCAGCCCAAACCCGAGTTCAAATTAACTGTTTATTTTCCGGCTGCGGAGTGGGCGGGTCTGAAGTGCTCCAAGCACTCTGGACTTTTTACATGGATATTTTACGGATATTAAAAATAAAATATTTTACGGATTTGAGTATAGGATAATTATGTGCTATTTTTTCTAACACCTAAAATCCCTTTATAGTCTTCTCACAGTGCAGGATGGCTTTATTTGAGCTGTTTTATGTGCTTAATTGGTGCTAGCGGGACCTCTTTCCTGCAAGTAAGCTGCGGTTAGTTTTTAGCCTTGCAGAGAGGGTTCCCGGAGCAATTGAATTGCAAATAGGAATTTCTTACGGCCGAAACTCTTGCAGCCGTTTTAGATCAAAGGCTTTCCTCTGGCGCGAGCGGCCGCAAGAGATAGCAAGGCACCGGCCGCAAGCCTGCCGGAGTCCCCAGCCATAAGGGAATAGAATAGCCGAATAGCTTGCGGCCGGTCCTTGCGGCCCCGCAACGGCTGCGGCCGCTAATAGAATGAGGCCCTGAGTCCTTGTGAAGTCACTCCATTCATCGTCTAGTTGTACCATGCTGCAGAACGAAAATGAATTTATAAAACAGATTTGTTTGTACATTACTGTAAATTTGTTTACCTGTCCAGGTGAGTCATACTCTTTCCACAAATCCTTGCAATGTTTTAGAAGAGGGTTGGTACAGACATCATGTAATAGGTATGTTAGGACTTACATGGGATTTTTACTACTATAGTCATGTATTCAAGCTCTTATTCAGTAACTGCAGTGCTTAGAATTTGCATGTTTGTATTTTTAAATTTTCACTTCCCATTCAAAGAAAAATAATAAATACTCATAATGGAACTGCAAGCCACATTATATTTCTGTTTATATCACTCTCACATTATTTTGCATTTTTTACAATGGTCTCACATTTCTTAATACAATTGAGAGTATATATGATTTCATTTATGTTCAATACTTATGTTAACTACAATTTTGTATGGAAGAAAAAGTAAACTATAATTTTGGTAAAGTTGTTTTTCACATGCAGCAAAATGTTTTAAAATGTAATTACTGATTATAGGAGTATTTGTATAAAGTAACTTGAATGGAAACTTTTTTTTGTAAAGTTATTTCTTCACAAAAAGGTTTTAAGAAAGATCAACTCAAGCAAGCTAGTGACTTATGCAATTATTTTTAGTAAGCACTCACCACTTCCTTTGATGGAACTGAATGGGGATAATTAATGGGCTTTTATCATTTTTCCTGTAATGTTTTATCTATTGCCAAATAGCCCCAAACAAAAATGAGTTCTGTTGTGCTAGATCTCTCTACAAGAGCTGCATGATGTGAAAAATATGATACATCAAGATGTTACATAAAAGCTATTGTAGACCATGAGAGGGCATTATGAGTATAACTTACATCCTGTGTAACAGCTCAATTAAATATCAAAAAAGTAAAATGCTGGGTTTGTTAAAGGAAGTGGGAATATACAGTATCTGAATTAAATTAGGTGAACAAAAGCAATTTCTGATAATTTACAGCCTTTAGATAATTTACAGTCTTTAGTTAGTGAACTTCTATCCAAAAGCAAAGTCTTCACTAACTAAAAGATTCTGTAAAAAAAAATATGCTGTGTGCTTAAATAGAGCCCTATTCAATTGGTCGAATCGCAATTTAATAGGGCTGTTAGCATTTAAATTAATAAAATGACTTTCTTTTCAGCTTTATTCTTGGAATTAGGAGTGGAAACATCTGACATCACTTGTGTTCAGTTCAAAGTATTTGCACCTCCATATAATTATAGCTATTGCACAAAATATGCCTTAGAAATAATTTTAGACACAGAATTTGGTAAGTGGATTAATGAGACAATTTGGGTGATAATGATGTGAGATAGGGAGATTGTCACTCCTCATCACATTTTCTGATATTTTTGCATATATTCATATTTTTTCTTACATCTTTTCTTATTGTTTTGAACTATAGCATAAACAACCTTATATTGTAACCTTAATGTAACCTTTACATTTGTATGGCTATATCTTAATAAGTTCTGAAATTAAGGGAAGGTGCAGGTATTATTAATATTGATTAAATTATCATTTAAGCAACTTGCAATGTATATCTTTTTAGAAAACTGTCCAGTCCCTCTCGTGTTAATTTTTAGTGTAACCTAATGGTGAGAAAAAAACATTTTTATCTTATTTAATATATAATATTTTCCAAGTAAAGAAATACATTTAATCACATATCTTGCTTATATATTGGCAACTCCAAGAGAACTAAGAGGGATTGAATGCTTTATAGTGTTATTAGTCCATTTACTGATGTAGTTGGTCAAGCTTAAGTTGTATGTTAGAGACAAAAGACATTGCTAGATTCCAGAAAGACCTAGGGCTTCGGCCCATGGCCAGACTTATTATAATTATATTTGCTTTATTCTCACACACACATGATATATCATGTGTTATTTTAAGAAATTACTTTACATGTAGTATTTATGTGCTGATATCATATGAGTGCTCTAGGATATCATTTTATCTTAACTGAAAGCTTTAATCTGTTTCCTTTAAGAATAGGCAAACAAGGAATTTGTGAAATGTAAAAAATTATTGTAAAATGCTGAAAATTACTATACAGATGCCCCACAATTCAATGTTTGCATTTCATAGCCTATCACAAGGGTGCATGGGAAAATAATTTATGGATATATGTAACAGAGATGGAACAGAATTTTCCCGGGATTCTCACTGTAAAAGAAAATTAGAAGGATATAGAATTTTTTGACATTGTGGGACTGCTTTATTATGAGGTTGCAATGATTTAAAAGTTATTTCTCTACTATAATCCCTGCTCTATCTTCTTAAAAAAGCAGATAAATGCCCTCTAACATGTTTTCAACTTTAACCAGTTTGTCAATTATATGTTTGAGAATCTTTTCGATATTTAGCTAATGTTCATAACAATCAGCATTTGATTTCCTTCTGTTTTCATACTTTAAACAGCTTTCTTACACTCATCTTTAGCCCATCATTAGCCCATTTTGACAGTTGACAGGTAGCCCCTGAAGTTGACAGGTGCTTAGAAATGTTTTCAGATATCTAGCTTGCATGGCAATCATATATAGATTTTATTGCATGTATCCAATATTTTATTTATTACATTTCAATTGTTTTTATCTGTCTTATAACATATATGGTTGTGAGCATGCAGGCCTTTGCTCACGCTTGCGGGCTCACGCAGCGAGCCCGCAAGAACTGCGTCCCTTGCGAAGCGAGGGACGCAGTTCCCCCGCAGATGTAGGTCCTCGCGAAGCGAGGGGCCGCATTTGCGGTGGTGGAGCATCCCAAAGTCCCCCCAAATGCGGATCCTCGCGAAGCTAGGGTCCGCATTTGCAGAGGTGGAGGCTCCAACGTTGGCTGTGTTACACAAAGACACCACACACACGACTTTTTAACAAAAAAAAAACCCAACCTCCCAGCCAAAAAAAAACCAACGTAACGTCCCCGCAAATGCAGATCCTCGCGAAGTGAGGGTCCGCATTTGCAGAGGTGGAGGCTCCAACGTCGGCTGTGTTAACACTCACACACACGACTTTAAAAAAAATAAATCTCAAAGGCACCTCACACCGGTTACACACACACACACACCGCGGCCAAGGGCCTCAGTTGCTGGCATGGAGCGCCAACGCTCCATGACAGCAACTGAGGCCCTCGCTTCCGCAAATGCAGATCCGCGCGAAGCGAGGTGCCAAATTTGCAATGCGGGTCCTCGCAAAGCACTTAGGGAATGAGGCAACCTTAACGTAACAGTTACAGACACGCACTAAGAATCCCACTATAACTGCCGACCCGCGCACCACTACAAACAGTGAAAACACACCAAATACTCACAAAAACGACATAAAAAGCTTACCAATAGCAAGGGGGGGGGGGGGCACCCAGGACCTCTGAAAGTGAAGTTACACCTCCATTTAAGTCCAAATTCTCAAGTTCAGACATACGAAAATCCCCTAAGCGAGAGAAAAAATGGCCGCTGAAAAAAACAAAAACGAGGCTCACCTCGGAAACTTGCATTAACCTCAGAACCAACCTTGACGTAACAAACACCCACACGCATGAAAAATGGCGGAACTGCGCGCACCTGCAAACAGTCAAAACACACCAAATACTCACAAAAACGACATAAAAGCCTTACCCATAGCAAGGGGGGGCACCCAGGACTTCTGAAAGTGAAGTTACACCTCCATTTAAGTACAAATTCCTGAGTTCACACACACACGAAAATCCCCTAAGCGAGAGAAAAAATGGCCGCTGAAAAAAATGAAAACGAGGCTGAAAGACCCAGGACCGCTCAGCCACCTACAACTTACCCAAGAAGGGATCCGAGATAAGCTCGGAAACCTGGATTAACCGCAGGGGATCCGAGATAAGCTCCGAGCCCTGCATTAACCTCACATTAACCATCGCAGTGGTGGTCCCGATTGCACGCGATCGGGACCCTCGCTGCAATCAAAATTCAAAATTCCTGCGTTACAGGTCCTTAAAGGACCGTAAAGGTTCTTAAAGGACCCGTTGGAAAAGAAAAAACCTTAACACTGTCACCCTGTCACTCATGGGGGTCAATAGAGACCCCCATAAGCCCTTCATTAAGCCTGTCACTCATGGGGGTCAATACTGACCCCCATAAGCCTCTATTTAACCCCATCAGTCCCATAAGGGTATATTAACATCATTATGGGCCTGTTACAACACTACATTAACCACATAAGTGCCATGATGGTCCTCAAGGACCATCATGACACTTAGTATAAACACTATACTGCACTAGATCCCCCCAATAAAACATTAAATATGAACTAAACACCCTCTACACTAACCTACTAACATCTACACTACCTACCCCCTATTAACCCCCACCAATCAAATTACAGAAAATAAAAAAGCCTAAAGTCACAAAAATAAAATATCTACATTACATTAAATAAAAAAACTAACTCACAAAAAATAAAATAAGCTACATTACACAAAATAAAAAAAACCTAAGTCACAAAAAATAAAAAAAGGAACATTACAGAAAAAAATAAACATTACAACCCCCCCACAACAGAAAAAAAAAATACACACCTGAAAAGGAAATACATAGAATACAAATACATATAATACAAATACATACAATACAAATACATACAATTACAATACAATTACATACAATTACAATACAATACAATACACACCTATCTGATATACACAACACAATCTATCTAAATAAATACCATAATCTAATATACATGCTATCTATATAATAATACATTCCCAATCTATCTAAATAAATACCACAATCTATCTACAATACATCCTATGCTATCTATATAAAACACATACCCCTAGCTAACATACAATAAATGCTATCTATATATTAACTAATCTAAGTCTAAGCTAAAATAAAATAATTAAGACCACTTACCTTTGCAGGTAGGTTGTCAATTAGGATCAGCCACCTAAAAAAAAAAAAAATAGTGCAACACGTTTACAGTTCTAAAATAAACATTCTATACATTCTATACATTCTATACATTCCATACATTCTAAATATTCTACTCACCTTTCCGCCATGTCCCGTCCGGCATTCTTTAAATCCTTCTCCGGCGTGGCACATGTTAAAAAAAAAAAACATTAATAGACATACCTCAAAATAAAATAAACATAATCTACATTATACTTACCTCCCCGCGATGTCTCCGGCCTCCTCGGGATCCTCTTCTGCCACGCCCTGTGTAAAAAAAAAACATACTTGTTGAGGTATAATAAAAATGTTAATCCTTATTAATATTTTATTTGGCCTCGTGATCCTACTAATATTTGATTTGACCTTTTGTACCTTCTACAATTCTGATTACAATGATGCCTAGAGCCATTCCCCTTGTTTCATCAACAAGACCCTTTGATACTCCATAAATAGTTTCTGGAGGACTTGTTTTTCTAGTTATAACCAATGTAATCTAAAACAGGTATCTATGTACATATACCTAAACCTGTCATGACCTGTATTTCTTGAACCTGCATAAAGATGACTCAGCATTTACCTCTGCTAATGCAAGGTATGGGCATAGGTACCTTTATAAGCTACCCTGAATATTCAATAAATTGAGATCATTTGATACCAATCCCTTGTGTGTAATGTATCATTTGTGTCTCCCAGATATCTGAGCCAAGAGGAGAGTGCATGAGGAAGGTGATAAAAGGTTTTACCCCGGGGTGCGCTTGTCCCAGCAATGAAAGTAATCTTCCTTTAACAATACTTACATCCGCACTCTCGGACATCCCCGACGATAATGAGGCTCCAGGAGAATTTTCCCGGAAGAAATAAGCAATGGCGCTTTTTGATTGGTTGAAAACGCTGTCTATCAAATTCACCCAATCAGGAGGCGCCAATGTGTGAACCAATCACAAACGCATACACCTTAAAATCCCACCAATCAGTACATGGCGGTATATTCCATTGTGATTGGCTGATGGCAATAAAGCCTTATGATTGGTTCAAATAAAAATGTATAGATGGATTTTCTTCATGCGACGAGGCCGGAGACATCGCGGAAAGGTAAGTATAATGTAGATTGTGTTTATTTAAATTTGGTTTATGTTTACTAATGGAATGTTTGTTTTTACAGGAGTATCGCCGGACAAGCAAAGATGGCCGACGGAACATGGAGGACGTGACATGCTGGAACTTGACATGCTGGAACGTCACATGCTGGAAAGGTGAGAATAATATTTAGAATGTTTAGAATGTTTAGAATATTTACAATGTTTAGAATGTTTAGGTATTTCATGTAAATGTGTTGTATTAATTTTTTGAATCTTTTTTTACCGTAGGTTGCTGATCTGAAGGTAAGTGGTCTTAATTATTTTATTGTGGCTTACAATTAGGGTAGCTATATATATATAGATAGCATGTATTGTATATTCCATAGATAGATAGGGGGATGTATTATTAGATAGTATTGTATATTAGATAGTGGGATGTATATTACATTATATAGTGGCATGTATATTACATAGTGGCATGTATAATAGATAGTGGCATGTATATTACATAGTGGCATGTATATTAGATAGTGGCATGTATATTACATAGTGGCATGTATATTAGGGGTGTATTGTATTTGATTTAATTGTATTTTATTTAATTGTATTGTATTTGATTTAATTGTATTGTATTTTATTTTATTGTATTTTATTTTAGTGTATTGTATTGTATTATATGTATGAATTATATGTATTTCATTTTCAGGTGTGTAATTTTTTTTTAAATTTGCTAGTGAGGGGGGGTTGTAATGTATTTTTTTATTTTCTGTAATGTTCCTTTTTTGGGGGGTTCTGTAATGTACATTTTTTATTTTTGGTGATTTTACTTTTTCTTTTTTTATGTAATGTAGATTTCTGCTTTTTGAGGAATTTAGTTACTTGAGGAACACAGTACACTCACATTAAAATTGTAAGGTTGGCAGTGCTGTTTGCCACACAATGTGAGGCTTTTGCTCCTCTGATCACCTTGGGTGCTTAACGCGAGCCCCGAGCTGTGCTCCTTCAGGGTTTTTTGCGTGGCTCGCAATGAGTGCCTTTGGCACTCATTGAGAGCCTCTCCCACATTTACTTCAAGTTTCCTGCTTTGCACTGATCACCTTCGGCGCTGATTGCGAGCCCCACTCTGAGTGCTTTCAGAATTCAATGCGAGTCTTTACTCCTGCTCACTGTACGGGCCGCTCATTGCATGTTTCGTTAACATGCAAGTTTTGTGCTTGGGAATGCCATGTGTCTCATATGACCATCTCCTACTTGTCCCTTCCCTGTGTCTTTCTCTATGTGTGTGCTGAATATTTGCGTGTTACGCGCTGAATGCAGTTTTTTTATTTTCAAAGTCCTGAGTGCCTGGCGTTGTTGGTTTAAGTGTTACTGTCTTTGCTGTCATGTATTTTCTAAGTCCCGCGTACCTTGCTTTGCTCAGGCTTGTTTTCATCCAGTTTCAGAATTTTTTAAGTTTTTCGTCCAGCATTTTTTTCCTAGCTTAGCTGATTTGGGATTGATGAAAACCCACAAATATGCCTCAAAATTGCTTGCAAACTCACTCACAGGCTTCCTGACTGTGAGTGTGTTATTATATTTGTAAACATTTTTTGCTGGTTTTTAGGGTTTTTAGAGTTTCGCGCTTGGGTCTCAGTTGCGACCCTCACAATGCAACCTACCTGCTGCTCAGCTGCTTCGCCTCGCTTCCCCTCAGTGTGCCTCGCTTTGCGAGGCTAACATGTGTGATGGCTCCGCTGGCTGCAATGAGCGCCTTTGGCGCTTATTGCGGCCCAAGTGCTGTGTGAATGCTATGCCTGGCTTCACAAGTCTCGCATATGTGAAGGCTCTGATAGCTGCAATGAGCGCCATTTGCAGCAGAAGTGCTGCGACTGCTTTACCTCGCTTCATTTGTGCGCTCTCACTATGTGTACCCTTTCTCTCTCTCAGTGCTCACTCTCTCTTTGTGCTCCCTCTCTCTCTCCTTCTAACTCTCTCCATCCTTCTCCCTCTCTCTCACTCCTTCTCTCTCTCCCTCCTTCTTTCTATCTCTCTCTTTCTCTCCTTCCTTCTCTCTCTATCGCTCTCTCGCTTCCTCCTTTCTCTCCCTCCTTCTCTCTCTCTCTCTTCCTCCCTTCCTTCTCTTTCTCCCTTCCTCTCTCTCTCCTTCTCTCTCTCTCTCTTTCTCCCCTTCTCTCTCTTCCTCTCTCTCTACTTCCTTCACTCTCTAGCTCCTTCTCTCTCCCTCTGTCCCTCTCTCTCTCTCTCCCTCCTTCTCACTCCCTCTCTCCCTCTTCTTTCTTCTCTTTCCTTCCTCCGCCCTCTTCTTCTCTCTCTCTCCCTCCCTCCTTCTCTCTCTTGCTCCATTTTTCTCCCTCTGCCCCTCTCTCTCCCTCCCTCCCCTTCTCTCTCTCGCTCCCTCTCCTTCTCACTCACTCTCTCTCCCCTTTCTTCCCTCTCCTTCCCTCCTTCTTATTCTCTCACTTATTCTCCTCACTCTTTCTCTCCCCATCCTTCTTATCTCTCCTTCCCTCCTCTCTCTCTCCTTCTCTATATCTCTCTTCTTCTCACTTTCTCCCTCTATCTCCTCATATTTCTGGTTTGGCTCTGTCTAACCATCGAGTTAAGGATCTTGCTTACTAGATCATGATCAGGCCCTGAAATGCTACATAAAAAAAGTATGGTTTAAGATTGTGGCTTTCTGCCATGTGCTTGCTTATAATCAACTCTGCAATTTTCAAAGCTGCAATTTTGCGAGCATTACATACAAACTCACACTACCACAACTATATAAGTGATTATAAAATCTAAATTAAAATATCCACATAAAAACAACCAAACTGTCTGTCCCAGAGTTCAAAAATAGTACACTTCAACAAATTCAAACTGATATTGTTAATAAACAAATGATTTGTATTGAAATAGATATAATTACAATTATATTAGTAATTCATCAAATTTAGTGTAGGAGTATCCATATTCATAAATTGCTATTCAAATATTAAACTATATTATTAAATTAAATATAATGCCAGGTAATTATACAAATAAATGCAAATAATAATCATCAATAAATAACTTTTAAATTTACCCACAAAATGTTGTTTCCATGTTATTCTTGTATTTTTTATACACAATATTATAAAGCAATTCAGACATAACAGCCCCATTAAATTTGTGCTAAATTTTAAAATGTATCCTGTAACTCCAATTTTTACGGGTTATAGCTTTAAAATTAGCCCTGTAACTCAGCCCGCAGACGACTTGCGGGTAAAAATGCAGCAAGGCCAAGAAAAGCAAAGTTGAACTTTGCTTCTGTAAATCCTTTGATACATCAAGCCCATAACCGCTACTTGTTCAATATAGCTATTCAATTGGTAAGAAGTAATGCAAGCAAGCCCAAAGCCCAACGTGTGCTCGAGAGGAGCCCCAAGGGGGTAAAGTCCGATACGTAGCACTTGTAATGCAAATAAAAATACACTACTGTACATTTATTAAAGGTCTTAGAATTTTTATTATTAGGTCTTAGAATTAATAGCACAACATTCTCAAGCTCGCAAAATACTTTATTTCATGTTTATATTCTGTGTTATATCCATCATGGAAATCAATGTGTTACGACATATACTGTAACTTGCATGTGATAGAATATCATATTTACAACTTTATTAAAATTGCATTAATCTGGAATGTGGGTCCAATCAGAAAATGGAATTGAAGCCCGTAGGACTTTGAAATCTACCCTCCCCTTTTTCAGTGACGTAACGCTAATGATCTCATTTTTCATTGGCTTCATCTAAACCCATAGCTACACTAAGTGATCTTCCGCACAGCCCAAAAATCAACCTTCAACGAGAGAGCTACGATTTTCGTCTCAAACCCGTAGCACGCAGCCCTTTCCAATTTGATAGCAATGTAACTCGGCGAAATTCCAAGCACGCAGCCTCTAATTTATTGTGGTGATGGGGAAAAAGTCATACTCACAGACCACTTCTCACTCCGAAACTCAGGCATGGCACCAAGACAAACCGAGTCCTCTTTATTTCTCATTATTAGATTTTATTAAAAAAGAAATGAATTAGCAACAAATACACCCATGGCTGCTACTAATTCACTTACTGGACTGCAACTGACAGAAATCAGCAGACAATAGTCTTTTATATTGTTTAGATAAGAAATTTAAAAAAATCCATCTTGACAGCCAATTACATTTTATTTACATATTATACCCAATAAGCTATAGCACACGTGATCAAGACTTATCAAACCTGTTATGTTACGTCACTCTAGATGTGCAAAAATACTTCATTCTTAAATGTTCTGTTCAAAGTGCAAATTATGGCCTTGGGATGGGTGATTTATTATGTATAAAAATATACTGTCTCTTACTGAAACAGCTAGATCATGGGTCATGTAGACTTAACTGTTTTATACCACTTTATACTGTATACATATGGGAGCACAAAGGGGTCTATAAGTGAAGAGAGTGGTGGGGAATGAGGGAACAGAGAGACCTTGTAAAGATGATTGGATAAAACTGAAATAGACAAAACACCCATACTCTCTCATTGGACCAGAACCCAACACCTTGCATCATTTACTGCAACATTAGCGCTCTAGAAATGTAAATGCCCCTGTCACACACAGAACGTGTACTAGCAATGTAAAAAGGAACTCTCCAGGATTCTGCAGAGGCAACAATATTTTTTTAAGTAAAAACTATATGTATGATTTTTTTTTGCCCTACTTAATTATACTCTGAGTTTGAAACTATTTTTTTGTTCATTGTGTGGTGGTCCTTTAGGTACAAGCAGAGATGACAAAATATAAATTCATAATTTAATAATATGTTTAGGGAAAGAGTGCTGAGGTACAGCATGCAATTGTTCCAAGCAAGCACTAATAAAGGACTAATAAAGGACTGCAACATGCATTTAATAATAAAGGACAGCATCACACATTTAACCCTTTTAAAGTGTACATAGCAGAAAAGACAATAATAAAAAAAGTGGTAAATTAAGAGTGGATAAGAAAATATGTAATAAGGGAAGGTATTTTTTTAGACAAGAGAAATATGTTACTTCAGGGAATAGTTTTCTCATTTTAGAAAACAGGATGGTGGTCACATGGAAATACTTCAAAAGCATCATGTGGTTTCCCGTCACACATTGCTCACCAGTGGTCTAAGGTATCTGTGGTGGTTCAGCGTATGACCTTTAAACCAAGTGTCCTATGTGAGATAACTGATGTTGGTTAGAACTATGTCACAACCTGCTTCTTCAATTGGCTTGATAAGGAACTAGTCTAAACCTACCCAGCAGAATTGTGTGAGCCATTTACACCTCTGTTAGCAGAAGATGGTCCAGAACCAAGGAAAACACTTGGGCGCCCTTCCAGCAGACCAGGATACCATGAACAATTAGCCACAGACTGTGACCACTAACCAATACAGGATGCAATGGTACTATTGCCAAGAATAACACTCACACACGCAATTATGTAAGTCCTAACTGAAACCTCTTTATTATAATTCACATACATATTTACACAGTTATACAGCCCCATCCTTGGGTACACAGAAGGGGGGCAATTGGCAGTGACTGCCGCCCCCTGGTCCACAAGGAGACCCTGTACATTCAGTTATGTCAGGCCCTTAATCTACCCTGGTAGTGCATTAACCTAATTATTAGAGTGAATGACCCTATATGGTGTCCTGACCTTCCTGTGGTACTTCAACAAGTGCTGGAGACACATTGTTTTGCCTTGCTTATCTTTCTAACCCCTTTTCCCCTGCCCCATAGTCCAGTAATGATCCATACCATGTCTCATCATACAAAATATAACATAAGCATAACCATAATACACACAATATTTTCATCACCCATAACACATAACCAGCATAACACATAAACCACAGAGTCAATCAGAGTAACCCCTTGTCATGCCAGGCCGATGCCATATTCCACAACAGTATCACTTATTTTAAATATCATCTACAGCAGTAAAATTGAGTGAATATAGTAAATATGTCAAGTTGAACTGAGAAAAACTGTAATCTCAATTCCCAAAATTGCAACAGTTACAGATTGATTTAATTGAACAAGCCCGCAAGTACAGGGCTGCAGGCTAAAAACCGTAAACCCTGGTTTTGTATGTAACACTTCCGGGTATGCCATGGCAACCAGCAATGGCGTGGGACTTTCCAGGATGGGTGTAGCCGAGATTGTCCCTGATGGAGGTGAGTTGGCTGTTGCTCCACGTGCCTCTGCACAGCCTCCATGTGTGTTTGAGGCCTTTCCTGACGGTTGGAGTAGATTAGTGTATGTTCCCCTGGTACTTTTGCAACAACACTTTTCATATTGGCACATGCATGGTCATTCCAACATATTGGAAAATAAAATATTTTTAAGGCCTATATGTTCCTTGGGGATTTTTGTGCAATGCATTATAATGCCTCCCATTGTTTTTCCCATGTTTTAAAGTCCAGTAGTGTGTTTTTATTGTCTTTTGCAGTGTCAAGAACTAATCTGTAAATCATATGCAAGTCTTATTTGGCAACCGTGATATATTGGGCTACATTTGCCATTCACGGGTTTGACTGCAATTGTGTCCTTTGGAAATTGTAGCAATTAAATAGCGATTAGTGATTTTAGCGATTGTAACATTTGCAGGATTGAAAGATCAAAGGCTTAGATGGGTCGGAGTTACGATTTTGACAACCACAGAAATGTTCAGCCTGTAGTTCGCAAATAGATTGGGGGTAGCTGATTGGGGGTAGCTAGCAAATGACAATTGAATATCAGTAACTGTTGCAGGCTACATTACAGGCTTCAGTAATTGTGATTTTGCCAATTTAATAGCGCCCTATGTCCCTATAATCATTTATGGCTTTGCAAACAGACGTCTATTTCTAAGATATTAGTTAAGTCTGCCATGTTGCCTGGCACTCCTACTTATTTCTAAACAGATATACCCTTGCACTAACCATACTGCATATTATTGCAAACTTTAAACAATTAAATAGCATGAAATGGCAAAGATAGAGATGTGTCAATCTTAGTTGATGGAATGTGAATTTTGGTAAACAGTAATTGCATTTAATCCTGGATCTTGCACAATTAAGGTTTGTCTATTTTTGTCTATTTTAAGTTGGTAATACTGGGCTTACTGTTTATATAATTATGTTTATTATGATGAAAAAGAAGAAAGATCATTTTATATTTCAGTTGTAAATAACATACTTCTTTAAAAACATTATATATTTTTTTTAATTCTTAAAGTGGAATTTGTTTATAATTAAGCACAATTCAAATAATATATTGCGTATCTATGGGTGAACTAAATATCTTTATTTCTTTTAAATGTTTTGGATGCCCATTACCTGAAGAAATGTCTCTAAGCTTTGCTGTTAATCATTTACTGGATAACCATTGCTTTTCCTGTTCTCTTTTGTACTTTCACTGCAATACAAATATTCCATGTTTTGCACATGAGGTTATATTTCACTGACATTATAGTGACGTATAAACAAATATAGATTCTGCAGGCTGGAGGGCTAAGTACACCACCCAGGTCCCCTTGGTTGAAAGAGGAGCACCTTGACCCAACAGGACCAGGTTATAGTAATAGGAAATGGTTAGCTGGGGAGGAGCCATTTATAAGGCTCTTTTAGCATGTTTTGCACTTTTTTTGATCATATTTTCTTTCCTTATTTGCTTTCTTTTGTCCTCCATTTTGTTTTCTTTCCTTTTTTCATGTTGTGCACTTTGCCTCCTTTTTGTTTCATCCCCCGTCCATTGATGCCCCAGTGCATCTCCTCCCCCCTGCTGCTTACCTGAAATATTCCGACCTCATGGTACCTGTCATCCTGGTCTGCCTCCTGGAAGAGGAATGGGCCAGGGTGATGTCCCAAGGAGTCAGGTGGATGGGAGTGCAGCTGCAGCATGCTGGACCATCGCTGGGGGCACTCCAGCTTGACATGAATGCTGCAGCTTTATGAGTTGTGATTATCAGCTGGGCGGATAGCTCAGGGGATCATGGAAGATGTAGTTCTCCCTACAGGGAGGGCAGAAAGTGACCGGTAAGCACTGAAAACCTGCAAGGATATCTGCTAGGCTAACTGTTAGTAAAGATTTACTTCCCATGCAGCTCCACATTGTGCAAAAATCACTAGGTAACCATTTAGATCCCACACTAATTACATAGCGTCCCCAGATCTCTAACCATGAAGAATTTAGGTGATCCTGCCCAATCCTTTATGTACCTGTACCAAGGTACACCGCCTAAGCAAGGGTGTGCGCTGGATGAGTTTAGTGAAAAAGGAGCAGGGTTTCCAGTGGTGCAAGCATTAGTGGCCATAAGGGGCTTACTGCTGGCATTTGTAATCAGGTGAGTGGATATGCCAGACTAGTGACGTTAGCACAAGGTTCTAAAGCATGTTCAGACATTGCAGCTGCATCAGTAGCTACCCAAGTAGATGGAGTTATGAATAAGAGGATGAGATAGCAAAGTATTGCAAAGAAAAGATTTGGGCAGTGTACGGTCATTTGCACTGATTCACTGGCATGGACGCAGACCAAAGAGGCAGATTTTGGCTAGTTATTGTTCCTCTTCCTTTATTAGGTTTTCCAGACACAGATCAAGGTTGTGCCGATTTTTTTCAGGTCACTGGCCTTTGATGTAGCAGGCTTTCGTATGTGAAGGAGTTTAACAGTAGAATATCATGGCCTTAGTGAAGCCTATTAATTAATCATCATCCCTCGCAGTAGTACGTCTATTAAGACACTTTTAATAGACATACTACTGGGAGGGAGTGCTTCAGGTTATTGGTGCCGGGAACGAGGTTTGACGGCAAAGTCTTCCCAGTACATCTGTGAGAACATGGAGCAGTAAAATAGCATTGTTTGGCTAGGCATTTCTGGCCCTGTCTACTTGGTTCTCATGCAAGAGGGTTTGGCACAAGAAGCATAATCTCTCCTGTCTGCCACATGGAGCGGACATGGATGACAAGGGGATGTGGTCCTGATATTATTCTGGTTACAATGTAAGGACCAGAGAGTTTATCCCTCTTTGGTGAGGCATCAATTGGCAGCCTCGGTTTGTTACTTTAAGTTAGCTGGGTTTAAGGACCTGAAGAAGGAGTTTTGGGCCAAACACGTGGTGAGAGTTTTAACATTTGGTATAGCCAGAGGGATAACATGAGGAAGGTCACCTTTTCCCTCCTGTTGAGGTGATCAGTGGTGTTGGAAGAGGCCTGTACTAGTGAATATGAAGCCTTGTTGTTTCGCACAGCCTTCCCTTTTGCCCTCTTTGGCACTTTATTGGTGAATGTATAGGTGGCCTTAGGTACTCAGATGTGGGACGACATGGTGATTCTGCAACTGTATGGCTGCAACAATCCAATATTGACTAATGAGGCAAAGGAAATGAGATTGTTCTATTCCAAGTGGGTAATGATTGCTGCCCCACAGCTTTAGTAAAGACTTTCATGGTTTGACGGCCAGCTCTGACTGGACCTTTCTTTTTACATGAATCAAGATTGGCTCTCTAATGTTTCAAATTTTTCAAACTATTGGTAATTGTTTTGCAGTGTTTTGGATCTGGTACTGGTACTTATTGGAAGATGGATATTGTGGAGTTAAGTTATATGAGAGATAAAACACAGCTACATACTAATGTTTCCTGTTTCCTTTTTCAGATCATGTATAGCAATCATGGGTCATCGGCCATTCGTACCTCTACTGGCCCTGGAGCTACACCTAAGTTGATAATCATAATGATAATAATAATAATGGCCTGCAGCTAGGCATTCTTTGGGATAAGTTGAAAGTGTGATGACTGGGTTTCTGGGGCATGTATTTGATCCCAGGTGAGTGAGTATGTAGTAAGTTACTCACATTGGAACATTTGCCTTTATATAGATTCAAGTTAATGGTAATGATCTCAGTATCACACCCGTCAAAAGGATAGTAGGTGAGATGCAAAGGGACATCACAGCATAGTTGCAGTTTTTTCCAAACCTTTTGTAATGGGATCTGAGATAATAAAATGCAGATTTTGGAAGGAGTCAAAAGACCATGAAAAATTGGATAAGGCCAGATTAAAGCAAATAAACTAACGTCTAAAGAAAATTGGACTTCTGAGCTTGAGAGAGCAGATGCAGATCATTTTTTTCTCTTGGATGAGGTCCATCATAATGAAGTTAGCTTCAACAGTGGTACAGCTGTTCCATCCCAGAAGGTCCTGGACAAGGGTTCAGGGCATAGGGTGTATTGTCTCTGACCAGGCTGTTTTTTTTAAATATTTTTATTTACTAGCGACTTGCCCGTCAAAAAATGACGGCAATGTGATGTATATGTTTGTGAAGTTGTTTAGTTATTTAAATATATTTTTGACCCTTGTAAGTATTGTGATATGAACATGTATTTTTGTAAAACGTTGATGTAATGGTTTTTTAAAATGAAATTTGTATCTGAAGAATTGTTCACTTTAATATACATAGAATCCAGAGGAAAGTAAAAAGTAAAAAGACTTTTTGAAACGTGCCGAATTTTAACATGAAGTTTAAAATATATGTAAGCAATAACCTTGAAAGTATATATTTTTAAAATTGAACTTTATTTTTTATGTAACTTTGGAAGTTTTGCAGAACATTTGTCTAATTTTGAACATTATAAACAGGAACATAGTAAATACATTTTGTAACATAATTTTGAATTAAAAGTATTAACATTTGAATGTAAAAACAGTTTAACTTTAAATTAATCAGTATTAACATGCAATTTGTATCAGAATAATTGTTAAGTTTAATATACATTGAATGTAGAGGAAGGCATACAGTAAAAACTCTCCTTAAACCGTACGGAATTAAAGTAATTCATTACTGAGCACATAAACTGGCGATAAACATTAATGTAGGTAGTAATCTTAAGATAACAGAGAATATTTACATTGTGACTTAATAGGTGCTTGAGCTCTTAACATGAACTTTGTAATATGTTGAATGAAGTAACTTGAAAATATTGTTTTTAAACTTGTAACATTAGAAACATTAACATAGTGACTTAACATTTTAACATAATTTTTCATAGAAATGCAAGGCAAGTATTTTGTGAGGCGAATTATCCATAAACATGACTTCCATTAATTATGACTGAATTAAACAACCAATTGTTTTGTATTTTTGAATGTTTTTCCAAAATGTTTGCATGGCTTTAGTTTGTATCCTGCAAAGTTATAGTACTTCATAGTAGACAATGTTTTTAGTAAAAATACGTCCATCTTCTAATAAATTACCTTGACTTTCATTGTTTTCAATGTAAACTTTAATAGCCTGTGGATTTTTGCACCGTGACAACGCAACGTACAATTGACCATGTGCAAAAACTGGTTCTTCCAAGAAAATA
The DNA here is from genome assembly GCA_027410445.1 of Discoglossus pictus. Taxonomy (NCBI): domain Eukaryota; kingdom Metazoa; phylum Chordata; class Amphibia; order Anura; family Alytidae; genus Discoglossus; species Discoglossus pictus. The sequence continues at coordinate 349,523,839 of CM050164.1, forward strand.
CCCACAGATTTGAAAGTTTGACCTTGTGATTTATTAATGGTCATGGCAAATGCCATAATAATGGGAAATTGTCTTCTTTGAAGTATAAAAGGGAGACTACTTTCACTTGGTGCTAAATCTATTCTTGGTATGAAAACTCTCTCTCCTTTATGGGTCCCAGTTAAAATTTCAGCATCTATAAAATAGTCCTTTAATTGTTGAACAATTAATCTTGTGCCATTGCATAGGCCTTTTTTGGGGTTCATATTTCGCAGTAACATGATAATTGCACCTTTCTTTAGCTGCAAAATATGTGGTGGCATTCCAGAAGGAGTTAAAGAGTTAATGAATTCAGTTGAAAAGTTTGCCTGACTTTCATTGTCATCAGCAAGTACAGAATCAGCACTGTGATAATTTCTTTGTGGTGCATTAATTTTTTTAAAGATTTCATTATTGAGTATTAATGCATCTTTATTTTTACACGTCAGTATAACTTGGTTGGCAAGCTCGGAATATTCTTTGTTATTTATGCTCCCTTCAAATATAGCAGATATAATATCTTGTTGACAAATCATATGAGGTGGGATCTCTACAGTGTCGTCAGGTAAATGTAGTATTTTTTCTGTTCTGCCTTCTCCAATTTTAATAAGCCAATCATTGAAATCAGTTTGGCCTTCTGATCTCATATTTTGTTGCAGTTGAAGATGGGTAAAATATTTCCATACTGTACTTGACTTTATACATGTTTCAATAATGCCAGTTCGATTTCCATGTACAACGACAGGTAATGTTTGTCTAAAATCGCCACCCAACAACATTACCTTTCCACCAAATGGAAAAATATTATCCATGACTTCACGAAGCAAACGGTCAATACATTGGAGGGCATAGCATGACATCATTGTGGCCTCATATATTATAATTAATTTACATTTCTTAAATTTCTTTGCTTGTAAGGATGTCATGCGAATATCTGACACAGAATTTTCTAAAATAGGCACTGGCAGTTTAAATCCACTATGAACAGTTCTTCCACCTTCTAATAAAAGTGCAGCAATTCCAGTAGTGGCAAACGCCATTGCTATTTTTCCTTGTGCTCGTACTGAACTCATTAATAAATTGTACAAATATGTTTTTCCTGATCCGCCAGGTCCATCAAGATAGAAATAATGCTCTGTCACCATGTCATCATCTATAGCATTTTTAATGGCATGAAATGCTTGCAATTGTAGTGTATTTAAAGTTGCAAGTCTTTCTTCTGTTCTTTCTGCTTGTAGTTGAATGTCATAGTCTTCAAAGTTAATGTCATCTATAAGACCTGGATCAGACAAATTAAAACTTGCACAACTTAATCCATGAGTTAAAAAGACTTCTTGAATTTCCATTAACGCTTTTAAGTGTGCAATGGGTTCATTGTATCGTCGCATAAAGTCTTCAGCCATATTACTTTTAAAAGTCTCCCACAAAGCTAATGCATTTGGAGCATTTGAGAAGATACAAATAAAAGCAAATTGTTCTCTCATCTGTCGTGGCATTTGACATTGTGCTGCTTCTTCTAAACATCTTTCCCACTCTGTATCATCAGCGAGTAAGTTTCTATGTCTTGCAGCTAAATGGAAGGATTCATATACAATGTCATTAACAGTTCTTAATTGTTCAAAACTTTGTGCTCCTGGAACATTTAAAAGTAATATCCGTAAGCAAAAACGTTCAACATCTCTTGGACTGACTGTGTAAATTCGTGGAATTATTTTATTGCCTCTGGTTTTTCTTGCTCTCCATAATCCATTCACAAAAACATAGTGATATGGAATTTCAATATATAAGTATTGTGTTGCTTCAGCATCAGTGGAATTTAATGCAAACCATGCAGTTAGTGTAGTGTGACGATCTTCACTTTGGGCCAATGCATTCATTTCATTTCCAGCATGGAAATAGACTAAATGTCGTTGTGGCAAATGTACTGCTAACCTATATACTGCATGTGATCTATCATGCATTTCAAATTTTAAAAGCCGCCACATAGCTTCTGGCACACTGACATAACGAGCATCTACATGAGATGCAAGTTCATCGTGTACTAACTCACTACTTTCAGGGTTGTCTGCACTTTTGGCGACTACAGTAGCTGCATCGTAACCTTTGTAAATATATTTGTAGACATATTTAAAGGATTTGATGGAAGTGCAGGCTTCTACGTTGATGTGGGCGTTGTACTTCATGAGTAAATGTGGATTGTAGGGTACTACATATCTATTGTCCACTTTTTTTCCACGAATAATGGCACTATTATTATTATTATTATTATCTTTATTTATATCGCGCCAACATATTCCGTAGCGCTGTACAGGGGTTGAGTACATAGCAGAAAACAAATTAAACACCTTGTAAAGAATGGAGGGCCCTGTTTTTGAGCATAAAATCAAATGTACATAGAGCTTGTTTCCACTATCTCCTTCTCTTCTTTTATAAAGTGGATATCCATCACAATTTGCATATGTTTTGTCTCTATAATCTTTTGGAAAATCTTTTGAACATTGATCATTTTCCATACATGGTGATTGTGGATTAAGGTCTCCACAGGGTCCATGAATCATGCAATGAGTAACAATCTCATATAGTCTACCATATAGTTCTGTATCTGGTAGTTCAGCAACTATGACTGCATCCACTTTGTCCGAAGTATCTAATTTATCTTTCTCTTGAAGTATTATGAGAAGATGTGCATGTGGAAGGCCTCTTTTTTGAAATTCAATGTTATATACATAAGCAAGACATTTGCCAAATAACTGATTTATAGTGAAGTCACGTATTAATTCATTTAATTTGATCTTAAAAACTCTGGCTACTAAATCTGGTCGATCTGAAGCACTTTGTCCAAGAAGTAGATTTTGATTAATTTCTGGCCATTGTGGATTACATGTAAATGTCACAAATAAATCTGGTTTTCCAAATTTTGTCACAATAGCCATAGCATCATTGTATCTTTCTCTCATATTTCGAGGAGATCCTTGAAAAGAAGATGGTAAAATGATGGCTTTGCCAGCTGTCATGTCTCTGCTTGTAGCCACGTCACCAACATAGTCCATGAGTCCACAATATTGTTCTACACGTAGTTTATCTTGTTGATATTTTATAAAGTTTAAATTATTTGCCTCAACTTGCAAATATGAATCAATAATCCATTGTTGTGTTAGTTTTCCACCACATAAAATTGGATTAAATTCATCTCTAATGGCAATTTGAGCAACTTTAAATTCAAGCATAGAAACATTATTTCGGATTCTGGCTTTAGCATTTGGGTAACTGGGAAGGGTTAATTTTGGTTGCCAACCTGCTTCTCCATGTGGGAAAAAGATGGGATATGTCATTGGATCTAAATTTGGACTTAAGATATTAATATTAATAAATGGTTGCTCCTCATTTCTGGGATATACTCTAATGTCTCTTTGAAATGGTGGTTCTCCTTCATCATTCTGAAAGACCATTGCAACCTCATTTGATGTTGGCAAGTTATAACGACGTTTATCAGTATGTCTGTCTCTTTTAAGCACCATATTAACCTTTGGCATGGGTAATTGATGTCTTTGTGCATGAAGTAGTTGTTCATTTTCTACTTCTGCCAATTTTTTGTAAGCTTTACTGTAGGGATTGTTGTCCACAATGTTATTTAGCTTTATGAAAACACTGGGTAAGCATTTTTTATTTTCTCCCATCTGCATACGTTGGTCAACAGCTTCCATTGTATCTAGGACATATAGTTGAGCGAATTTTCTTTGCTCTCCTTCCTCTGGATGTAAATGTGAAGTCCGATGATAAATTTGTCCTTGGACTTTAAAACAGTAAGGACCATGTCCTGGTACATTAGCAGCCAATGTTGCCCCCATAGATGCAAATGATATGGCACTATTGTAGGATCTTATGTTTGTCTTAAAATTTTTGTAATTTGGAAAAGTAGGTTCAGTCATAATATTTTGTAAATAGGTTGGAAATTGTTTCCTTTCTGGAAGTTTGAACTTTCCTTTTTTACAACAACTAATAAATTGTCCATCTCTGGGTCTCTCCTGCTTAAAATAATAAGCCTCACAAAATTGACATTGAGTACTCATGTCCCCACAACTATGAACCTCTACTGCTAAAGACTTGAGTAAAGGACAATTTGCAAAGCATATCGGATGTTGACTTTCATATTCATCAGATGAAAAGTCATGAAATGTTTCAACAACAAGTTCTAAATGTTTAGTTTTTTTCGTGGATTTTCTTGGTATATGTTGTCCTTGTTTTGTTGAAATGTCCTGTAAGTTTTTAGTAAGAGTTTGTAAATGCTTTTTTTTGTAGTTGCTTTTTTTGGTCTGTCTTGATTGGTATCTTGTAAAATGTCATCTGATGTTTTAGGAACAGTTTGTAAATGCTTTATTATCTTTTTATTTTTTTTGGTTGTATCTTTCATTTTTGCAGCTGATATTCTTTTATTTGCAAGTCTTTTGTGTTCTTTTTCTCGTCTAATTTCTTTCTCCTCCGGTGTCTGCTGGGCGGCCCATCTCTCTTGTCTTTCTCTAGTTTGACGTTTGTCGTTTTTCTTCTCTTCTTTGGTCTCGTTATCAGCCATATTAATCTGTAAAGGAAAAAAAATAAATGTAATTGTGTATATTTTAATTTGTAATTCCTGTTAAAGATTCTTGTGCACAATTGGTGAAATAAAAGGCAAATCATTAATGTATCATTTATATATAGTTAAATTTATAATTCCTGTCCTCACTGGCTAAGAATTTGGCCAATGGAATACTGCTGTAAATAAGCATGTAACGTATTTTTTTAAAATAATGGTTTTATTTATTAAAAACGTTGTTTGTGGATAGATATTTACCACTGCAAAACTTCTTTGCTAAAAAAAAAAGTGATGTGGTTATTGAGCTATGTATTGCATAGTAGCAATTAAAATAGAATAAGGGAGATAGAAAATTATTTTTTTTATTTTTCTGTTGACACGGATGCAACTGAAAGAAGTTTCTTTAGTTTTATACTTTAGTACTTATTATACTGTACCTTGGTTGAAGTGTGATTTAAATCCGAATGTTTGTTGGTCCTCAGTTCAAAATCGTTGTCCAATGGTGTGGTCCTCTGTTGGAAGTCCTCGTCCGATGGTGTGGTCCTGTGTGTAAAATCCTGGTCCTATGGTCTGGTCCTCTGTTGAAAGTTCTGGTCCGATGGTGTGATCCTGTGGCGATAGCCCTCGTCCGATGTTGTGGTCCTGTGACGGTAGCCCTCGTCCGATGTTGTGGTCCTTTGGTGAAAGTCCTCGTCCGATGGTCTGGTCCTGTGTTGAAATTCCTCGTCTGCTGGTCTGGTCCTGTGTTGAAAGTCCTCGTCCGATGGTCCGGTCCTGTGGAGAAAGTCCTCGTCCGATTGTCTTCACGCAGTATCTGTTGTAATATAAAATAGAAAATGTTGTTTGAGTGAAATGTCTTTTAAATAAGTAAAAAATTTATGAATTTGGCTGTATTGTATCAGTTATGGTTATTTTTTTCTATTTTTTTTTTTTTTTTACTTTCTGTACAATTCCACGACTTTTGTTATTCTTATTTAAGGTTCTTAGTAAGGCTTGTGGGTTGTGATATATTAAATAAGAATATGAATTTATTTTGCTATGTGTTTATGTTAGTTTTTGTACAATCCTGTTTTGTGCGCACCACTTGTGCTATACTTATTTAACCTTTATTGGGATGGTTATAGTTAGTGAAACATGAAATAATATAATTAATGTAGTTTGCTATGTGTTTGTGTTAGTTTTTGACAATCCTGTTTTGTGCGCACCACTTGTGCAAAAGTTATTTATTCTTGATTGTACTGGTTATAGGTTGTTAAACATTAAAGAAGAATGTTAATGTAGTTTCCTATGTGTTTGTGTGATTTTTTGTACAATGCTATTAGGTGCGCAACACTTTTGTTATTCTTATTTTTGCTTCTTTGTAAGGCTTATAGGTTGTTAAACATTGAATAAGAAAGTTAATTTATTTTGCTCTGTGTTTGTGTGAGTTTGTTCCAATTCTGTTTTGTGTGTAGCAGTTTGGGTCTCATTCAATTGCGATTTGGCTAATTGAATCGTGCCCTAAATAAGCACATAGCATATTTTTTTAAAGAAGTTTTTAGTCAGTGAAAAACTTTCTTTTGGATAGATTTTTAGTAACTAAAAACTTCTTTAAAAAAAATGTTATGTTCTTATTTAGAGCCCTATTCAATTGTGCAAATTGCAATTGAATGAGGGCCTTTGTGTGTACCATATGTTGCATATGTTGCATAGTTTGCCCCTCATTCAATTGCATTTTTTACAATGTAATAGTACTCTGAGGCCGTCATTGAATTGCAATGTTGAAAATTGAATAGAGTTCTAAATAAGCACATCACATATATTTGTTAAATACGTTTTTACTTATTAAGCATCTATCTAAAAGCAAGGTTTTCACTAACAAAAAGTTATTTAAAAAATATATGTTATGTGATTATTTGGATCCCTATAGAATTAGCAAAATGGCAATTGAATAAGGGCCTAAAAGTGCTTATTTATAGCCATATTAAATTGTCCAAAATAGCAATTGAATGAGGGCCTTTGGTTACTGCATTTGTTATATTGTCAGCTCCTCATTCAATTGTGTTTTGACCAATGGAATAGAGCTCAATATCACCACATAGCATATTTTTTTACTGAATTTTGTATTTAGTGAACTTGTATCCAAAAGCAACGTGTTCACTAAATAAAAAGTTCCTTTAAAAAATATGCTCTGTGCTTATATAGAGCCCTATTGAAATGGGCAAATCACATTTGAGTGAGGCCCTTGGCCATTAAACATATATATGTCCTCATTGAATTGCAATTTTGCCAATTGAAGAGGGCTCTATATCAGCACATAACATATTTATTGAGCAAAGTTTTTAGTAACTAAAAAGTTCTGTATAAAAAATATGTTATGTGCTTATATAGAGCCCTATTCAACTGAGCAAGTCGCAATTGAATAAGGCTCATGGTTCTTTCTTTTTTATACTTAATACTTTACCTTGATTGAAGTGTCGAATGTCAGAGGGTCCCCTCCTGCCAATCTTAATCCGCCGGTCTTCTTGTAGTGTCTGTTTGAAAAAGAAATTTAAATAGTTATTTGTATATTTATAATTTTTCATCTAGCAAAGCATTGCCTTTTGAGCATGTAATGTCTTGTTGTATCTTACCTCTTCTTCTTTGTTGGTGTTCTTTAAAAGGATTGTGCTTCACAGTGCACGGTGCAAATTGTTGAGTGACGCTGTTGATGCAGAGTCTGTTTGAATATTAAAAGAAATAGAAAGATTCAGCTTTATATGATCTATTGAATTGCAGTAAATTAATGTCATTTAAATATACTTCTGTAATTATTTTCAATTGACCTTATTTTTTGTTGGGGGCTACACACATATGTTACATACATGAAGCACATTCCATAGTTTAATGTAATTATTTTGTGTACGTTTGACATATCAGTATACATGACTCATATTTAAATGGTTAAATTAACCTTATATTTTTTTTTTCCAACACACATAAATGTCTGTGTGTGAGATGTAACTATAGATGATACACATATATGTGCGTGTGACATATCAGTATACATGACATATAATGTCATTTAAATGTAGTTGTTTACTGATTTTGTTTTAAGCTAATTTTGTTGCAGTGGCAATACACATAAATGTGCGTGTCACATGTCACTATACATTATACACATATATGTCCGTGTCACATGTCACTATGAAGGGGCAATACACATAAATGTGCGTGTCACATGTCACTATACATTATACTCATATATGTCCGTGTCACATGTCACTATGAAGGGGCAATACACATAAATGTGTGTGTCACATGTCAATATACATGATACACATATATGTCCGTGTCACATGTCACTATGCAGGGGCAATACACATAAATGTGCGTGTCACATGTCACTATACATTCTATACATATATGTGCGTGTCACATGTCACTATACATAAACCTCTGTTTAATATAGAATTATGGTTTTTTGTTGTTTTGTTAAATGAACCGTATTTTTTTTGTGAGCCTATACACATAAATGTGCCATATATGTCACTACATAAATCCTAGTTTATTTTTTTATTTGTTTGACCTGTCCTGATAATAAAATGTAATATATTATAGCTTACCTCTCAGTTGTAATTTGCACAATGCAAAGTAGTAAATTAGTAAAGAATTGTCTTCTTAAGTAAAAGCAGCAGTTATCTCAGAAGTCACTCCGTTCATCACCTGAGGAGAAATGTATTTTTTTGTGTGAAATAGGCAGTATTTATAAACTTGTAGAAAGTTCTGGAAAGTGAGACCGTTAGAACGCAATACGCATGCGCTATTTGCGTTCCAGCTTACAATTTGCGTTCCATCCGCCATTTTCTGCGTATTACTGTTCAAAATGGTGTTTAATATGATTGTGATACGTTCCGCATAGTATGTGTTTCATTATTGCGAGTAAGTGTAGTGTAGTTACGTCTGAAGCCTCGTTTTCGTTTTGTTCGTCGGCCATTTTTTCTCTCGCTTAGCGATGGTATTAGTGTCTAAAGTGTTTTATTTTTGATTTAAATGTAGGTGTAACTTGTTTTTTTGAGGTGCTGGATGGTTCCTCTTGCTGTAGGTAAGCTTTTTATGTGTTTGTTGTGTGTCTTTCTTAAGTTTTAAATGTTTGTATGTCGGCGTGTTGCGTCCGATGTTTGCGAGGTCGTAATGAGTGGTAACGTGTCTCGTATGGTGTTTGCGTGTGTAGCCTCATTTTAGTTTTATTCGTCGGCCATTTTTTGTGTCGCTTAACAAATTATTTAGTGTCTAAACTCTTTTATTTTGAGTGCAATTAAGTTGTAAGTTGCATTTTTGAGGTCCTGGGTGCTTCCTGTTTGTGTAGGTAAGGTTTTTATGTATGTGCTGTGTGTATGTATTGTGTTTTTAATTTTGTAATGTTCGCGAGTTGCGTCCGAGTGTTGCGAGGCCGTAATGTGTGTGAACTTGTGTCGTATGTTGTTTGCGAGTGTCGTAATGTGTTGCGACGTGAACTTTGCGAGATTCGCAGTTCTTTGGGTTGGGAATTTGTGTTGTGAATTTTGCAAGGGTCTCAGTTGGTCCTTCGGCGCTCCATGCCAGCAACTGAGAACCTGGCACAGTGCCCTACGCGAGCCCGCAGCGTTAGCAACAACTCGTACGCTCACAACTATATATGTGATGGTTATTACATCCTTTGTGTTTACCAATAAATGCTGTGGCCTGTTTTCCCCAACATGTTGCCTGTTTTAAATTATTATAGGTTAAAATACCATCTGTGCCATGTTTGAGTCATGGAGTATTATTCATTCTAAATATTGTGAGTATGCCCTGTAACTATATAAAGTGGTACCTTGGTTCTCAACTTTAATCTGTTCTAGATGGCAGGTTGAGTTCCAATAAGGTTGAAGTCCAAGGTAGCAATTCCCATAGGAATCAGTGTAGATTGAAGTAATCCATTCCAAGCCCAGACATTTCACAGTTAAAGTTGAACTGATTATCTTGTTTCTTGATGCAAAACCATAAAACTAAACAGACATAAATAAAAAGACAATAATTAGATCAAATAATATATAATTTAACTTCAGTTTAACTGTACTGAGGGGACTTGAGGGTCCAATGGGATGGTGGCAATGTAGAGTAGGAGAAGGAGGTTATTTTAAGCACAATCTACACTTTTAATCTTATAGGCACAGTCAGCTCTTGAGCTCTTGCGCTCTTGGGCTCTTGTAGGCACTAACTACATTATGCCACATCACTTCCCGAGAGACAGGATGGTGGGGGGAGTGGGCACCTTGAGTACCGAGCAAGCATTGCGGTCCGAGTCAACTTTGTCAGTCAGACTCTTTTAGTACCGAGCAAGCGTTGGGTTCTGAGCCAATTTTCTTCCAGGCTGAAGAGTTGAGTATTGAACATTTTTATTTCTGAGGAGGTTTCAGAATCAATAGGTACGACTGTATCTGTTGGAGAAAGTTCTTCTACCCTAAGACCTAGGACCTGAAGGCCTTTGATGTTACATGTGTCTATGGGAGAACACAGGTGAAAATAAACTAAATAAATCAATGATCAATGTAGTTAATTGAGTTTTTAGACTGACAACATGTTTTTAGCAAGTAAACAAAATAATACAAAAAATGTATATGATTTTTTTTTCTTGAGCAACCTAATCTCTTGATTAACTTCCTTGGTTAGGAAGAGATTTTAAATACAGAGGGATATTCTAACTGCACAAGGGAAAGTAGCATGTAAATCCATCATGTCTGTCAAAGGGACAAATCAGAAGAGCATTAGTTCACAAGTACATACACAACTGAGAAAGTAGCAGAAATGATAAGGCCACATTTGAAAATTGATCTCTGCAGTAAAGAAAAATCACTGTAATAGCTGTCAGTTTCCGTAACGCTTACGAAGCGAGGGGAGTTGTTTGCGGCCCGTAGAGAAGCAACTCCCAGCCTCGCGAAGCGAGGCAAGCCATTGCGGCCCATAACCACGAGACCACCAGACTTTACCTGGTTCCTGCCAGTGGAGGGCTCGCGGCCTCGCATCACCCCAAAGTACCTGGTTCCTGGCAGCGGAGGGCTCGCGGTGATCGCTCATTGCAAAGACTCCTAGGTTTGCATTACTCTATCCCAAGCACGTACCTGGATGCGACCCTGCCAGCAACTCTGCACTTCGTCGTCTGCTCTGTGGCTCCCGCACTACTTCCTGGATCAAGCCATGCAATACGTGGCTTGATCCAGAAGGTAGATCCAGCTTGAGGTCGGGAACAGCAGAGGAGGTGAGTGCGGCGCTACTGGCAGGATTCCATCCAGGTATGAGACACAGGGGGCAAAGGGGGGGGGGGAGACATGGGGGAAAGGAGGGGAAAGGAGACATGTGAGGGAAAGGGGGAAGAACAAAGGGAGGAAGAGGAGGGGGGAAAGGAGACACAGGTGGGGAAAGGAGTGGGGAAAGGATACAAGAAAGAGGGAGAGGAGGTGAAACTGAGACACAAGGCAAGGACAGGGGGAGAAGGAGACACAGAGGAGGGAGAGGGAAGGGGAATTAGTTACAGGGAAGGGAGAGGGGAAAATGAGACACAGGGGGAAAGGAGAAACAGGTGAGGGAGAGAGGGGGAAGGAGGCACAGGGGAGGGAGATTGGGGAAAATGAGACACAGGTGAGGGAGATTTGGGGAAATGGAGACATAGGGGAGGGAGCTGGGAGGAAAGGAGGCACGGGGGAGAGGGGGAAAGGAAGTGCAGGAGAGGGAGAGGGGTAAGGAGATACAGGGAAGGGATAGGGGAAAGGAAGAGGAGGAAAAGGGAGAGGGGGAAAGGAGGCACAGGTGAGGAAGAGGGGGGAAAGGAGTTACAGTGGAGGGAGAGGAGGGGAAGAAGACAAGGGAGGAAGAGGTGGGGAGGGGAAAGGAGACACAGGAGGGGAAAGGAGGGGGAAAGGAGACAAGAGAGATGGAGAGGAGATGAAACAAAGACACAAGGCAGGGAGAGGTGGAGAAGAAGACACAGGGGAGGGAGAGGGGGAAGGAGACACAAGGGGGAAAGAAAGAGTGGGAAAGGAGACACCGGGAAAGGGACAGGGGGAAAGGACTTTACCTGGTTCCTGCCAGTGGAGGACTCCCAATGAGCTCTGGAGGCCCCCTGGCCTTGCATCACCCCAAAATACCTGGTTCCTATTGGAGGTTTCGCAATGAGTGCCAGAGGGCTCGCATTACTCTATTGCAAGCACATATCTGGATGCAACCCTGCCAGCAGTGCTGCAAGCCACTCATCCAGAAAGTAGTTCCAGCCGATGGACAGGAACAGCAGAGGAGGTGAGTGTGGCGCTACTGGCAGGATTCCATCCAGGTATGAGACACGGGGGGGAAAGGGGGGGAGGAGACATGGGGGAAAGCGGGGAAAGGAGACATGGGAGGGAAAGGGGGAAGAACAAAGGGAGGAAGAGGAGGGGGGAAAGGAGACACAGGTGGGGAAAGGAGTGGGGAAAGGATACAAGAAAGAGGGAGAGGAGGTGAAACTGAGACACAAGGCAAGGACAGGGGGAGAAGGAGACACAGAGGAGGGAGAGGGAAGGGGAATTAGTTACAGGGAAGGGAGAGGGGAAAATGAGACACAGGGGGAAAGGAGAAACAGGTGAGGGAGAGAGGGGGAAGGAGGCACAGGGGAGGGAGATTGGGGAAAATGAGACACAGGGGAGGGAGATTTGGGGAAATGGAGACATAGGGGAGGGAGCTGGGAGGAAAGGAGGCACGGGGGAGAGGGGGAAAGGAAGTGCAGGAGAGGGAGAGGGGTAAGGAGATACAGGGAAGGGATAGGGGAAAGGAAGAGGAGGAAAAGGGAGAGGGGGAAAGGAGGCACAGGTGAGGAAGAGGGGGGAAAGGAGTTACAGTGGAGGGAGAGGAGGGAAAGAGAAACAGGGGAGGGATGTGGGAAAGGGGGAGGGAGAAAGAAGGGAAGGAGGCACAGGTGGGAGGAGCCACAAGGGAGGAGGGAGGAGACACTGGGGAGGGAGATGTGGGGGAAACTAATTCCCGTCATATTTGCGGGGCAAGTAGCTAATTACATATCAAATTATGTAAAAAAATTAATTTTTTTGTTTTCTAAAAGCTTTTTGTACACTAAGTATTATTCAAAATGCCATTTAGTTAAAAACTGACTACAGTGGCCCATATCTCAAATGGTACAAGTGTTTTTTGTGAGTTTATATTCTAAGTATATATACTTTGGTAATCATACATTTAATGTATAAAGCCAAAGTGGAAAAAATGCAATTTAATATCCTTACATGGGCAATAGACCGATGAAATTGCCCCAATTTCATTTTTCTTTTACTTAATCAAAGTTTAGGGGAAAACTAAGGCTTTCTTTATTTATGCACCCTTAAAAAACATTGAGACAACCCCTAAGCAAAAACATTAGGATTTTTTTAAATAAAAATAAAAAACTTAAAAACATAAATTATCAAATTAATTTTTATTTAATATGAAGATGTCAACATTAATTGCAAGAGTTTCTCAAATTATTTTCTTTTAGTTCACATCTAATAAACCATAAATTACATGTGAAACAGCAGCAAAAAAGGGCTTTAGCAAGAAAAGATAAATTAAAAATATAATTTCCCTTAATCATGGCATCTGCTTCATTCTTCCTCTACAGCTCCCTCATTATTATCCGGACGATAGGATACAGACAACACAATCAAGTCAGATTGAATAAATTCTGCAGGCTAGATTAGATGGAGCATGCTCTGTAGGAGAAGGAGGTATAGTGCATAACTACCATCTCCAGTATGTAGGGCCACAGTCCTCCTAAGGGAGAAGTTTACTTTATGCAAGATTATCGCACTTCCTCTGGCTTTATATTTAGCTTATTGTAGGGGGCATTGCACTTACGAAAGGGAAAATACCTTTTCATCGAGTTTCCTGTTCTTCCTTGTAGTATTTGATGAATATGCACAGCTGCCTGCTTCAAATGTTAAATCTTTTATTTTTGTACAAACTGCTCTTTTTTGGTTTAGGGGAAATGTCAGAATGATTTTATAAATGTACAGACAGTTTTAAAGTTCCTTCACTTAAACTTTGATTTAATTAAATCTAAAGCAGTTTACTCTGCCTTTGGACATATTATAATAGTTAACTTTGCATTCTTTCTAACGTGTATACAACTTGTGGAGACTAAAAGTGTGCACAATTTGTAATATTTTAGTATACTCAATATATTCTTCCAGTTCAAAGATATAATTATTATTATATTTAACTGTAGGTAAATAAATCATCTGTATGCTTGTTGGCACTCTTGTGTATTTTGAAGGAAATTATAATACTTTATTGAAAAGCATGTTTAGAATTTAATTTTTTGTATCTGCAGAGCACAACATATGTGTACATGTTGGACACTAACAGAAAACAATGATCTGCAACATTCATATTATAAAATATGACAATTTTTCACCTTTTTGCCCAGAAATTTCACTTTTAGAAAATTACAGAGCGTCTCAATGAATTCAACTAGGACTGAAGAATGTTGATAATGCTTCACCGGCATTAAGGAAACATAGAAAAATATTTTTAACGGTAGATAAGAACCAAAAGGCTTATCTAGTCTTCAAGTTTTATCTAGCTAAAAAGCTTGAAGCCCGATTCAATTGCAACCCCCATCTCGCTAGATAAAGGCCGTATGTCTGCAGGCGTGCTGCGGGCTTACTTTCGTCTCCGATTCCGGTGCTATTCAATTAAAGGAGCCCTTGCGGGTCCTCTGGAGCACACTTTGGTCTTTGGGCTCCATTTGCATGTTATGGGCTTGCTCGTAAGTTAAATTGAAAACGTAGCAGTTACGGTCTTGACAGATCAAAGGATTTACAGACAGGAAGTTCAACGTTGCTCAACACATAGGCTTTTCTCGGCCTTGCTGTGTCTTAACCCGCAAGGCGTCTGCGGGCTACGTTACGGGGCTAATTTAATAGCAAAAAGCCTGAAGATCTATGTTACAGACTACCTTTTAACATGTAGCCCAAATTTTATATATGGCTGCTAATAATTAGAAGTAATCTGGGCCATTAAACAATTCAAAATGTGTTTTTAAGAACAAATGTTCAAAGCAATTTCAGTATAATTGTTACAACACGATCCGATATTTACATTTACTCCAAATAAAACTTAGTGCTTTTCCATTCTAGTTGTTGATGTATTTTCTTTTTTAACTTTTGATAATTTTTGGCCAATTTGTGGGAAAGTATTGGGGGAGAAATATAAATGAAGTAAAAGTAGAGAAAGCCCTTGAAAGCAGATAAGATATTAATTCTGTTCTACTGAAAGGTTGCCACATTGTTGTAAAGCTTACGTTTGTTACGTATTTCACAGACATATAAAGTTTTGTTCCCAAACGTACATGGTTCTTTAAGGTTATTGCAACATGGCACATTGAATCAATCATCAAAAGCTAATGGAATACATTTTCCCCACTAGTGGTTCAAGACATATATAATCAAAAATCATTATATATTTGAAGGAAAACATTTGGATGAAGTATACTATACAAACAGAATTTGCCAAAAAATTATGAAGATAGATGTGACAAATTTAAGTAACTCAAGTTGTTGATCAATGTCTTTTATATGGTCACATTCAATCATCTTCTGGAAATTCTAACAAAAATGCCAAAGATTTACAACCATTTGTGCAATCCATGCAATTTTTTTAACAGATTCTGCTAGTACATAAAGCCACTCACACTTCCTGTTCAAGGTATAAGTGGGAGGTTCGGAATAGGCCAATCAGAATTTTCAATTTTAAGTGCAGCTGCCTGATTCTGAGCATGTTGATTGGAGAGGGAACAAACTTCTAAACTAAAGATTTTCTCTAAAAATGCTTTCATGATCATGACTTAAAAAGTTGCTAATGCTCCAGTAGCTAAAGCTCCAGTTATTAATGCATACTTGACAAGGACAACAGTACCATTAATAACAAATCCACATTCATTTATAAATGTTTTACATATTGATCAAATATATAAATCAGGTTTGTATTTACACTGAAAACATAACATATAATAATTCAATATAATTGTTACTTTTAATAGATGTTTAAGATTACTTACTAGGAAATTGTGCGTCAAAAATGACGGGAGTAAAATTGTAAGGCTAGCAATGCTGTTTACCCCACAATGCGAGGCTAGGGGCACTCTGAGCACCTTTGGCACTCATTGCGTAGCTCACAATGAGTGCATTTTGTGCTCATTGCATGCCTCTCCCCCTGTGTAGTTTATAGGGCTCTTGCTTGAGTGTTACTGTCTTGGGTTGTGTTACTGCCTTGTGTTAAATGTTAGTGGCTTGGATTAAGTGTTATTGGCTTTCATTAACTGTTACTGCTTATGGCTATTTTTTACATCCTTCGGGCTAGTTTTACGTCCTTGGACCTCGTTTTCATTTTGTGTTTTTTCGCAAGCTATTTTTATAATTACTTAGGCAATTTTCGATCTTTAAAAAAACTGCAAATATGCATCAAATTAACTTGCAACCATACTCACAGGCTCCCTGCCTCTCCCACTGTGGTGTGTGTGTAAGTTAATTTGAGGCATATTTCGTGTTTTTTTTCATGTCTTTTCAGTTCTGAGGTTCGGCCATTAAAGTCGTAATTTTGCGAGGTGCACATTACATGTACGGGTTTTGGTCCTAAGTCCTACAGTTCATAATTCTCTCGTGCCTCAACTGCTTGCCTCACTTCACGAGGCTCACAGTTGTGGCTAAGTCCCGCGTGCTTCAACTGTTGCCTTCAGCGCTCATTGCTGCCTAAGTCTCGCGTGGTCGACGGCCACAAAGTGTGACCAACATCGTAAGCATTCCCAACACTGACAACTACCGTATTTATCGGCGTATAACTCGCACTTTTTCTTCCTGAAAATAGGGGGCAAATGATAGGTGCGTGTAATACGCCGATATTCCCTACCCCCTCCTCATCCTTATCCTCCCTCCTCACTCTAAACCCCCTCCGCATTCTAACCCCCCTCCTCAACCTAAACCCCCCTCCTCAACCTAAACCCCGGTTGGCACCCGGTATATGCTAATGACGTGGCGCGCTGGCGAGCATGTGACATCACCGGGTCATGGAGCGGAGCGGAGGCCGGAGCAGAAGCAGGTAAGTGGGGGGAAGATATTAAGGGGGGTTTAGGTTGAGCAGGAGGGGGGTTTAGGTTGAGGAGAAGGGGGTTTAGGTTTAGGAGGGGGGGTTAGAATGAGGAGGGAGGTTGAGGAGGGGGGTTGAGGTTGAGGAGGGGGGTTGAGGATAGTGGGGTTGAGGTTGAGGAGGGTGTTGAGGAGGGAGGATGAGGATGGGGGGGTGAGGAGGGGGGTTGAGGGGGTTTGAGGATTGGGGTTGAGGAGGGAGGTTGAGGAGGGGGTTAAGGAGGGAGGATGAGGAGGGAGGTTGAGGATGAGGAGGGGGTTGAGGATGAGGAGGGGGTTGAGGATGAGGAGTGAGGTTGAAGAGGGGGTTGAGGATGAGGAGGGGGGTTGAGGATGAGGAGGGAGGTTGAGGAGGGGGGTTGAGGTTGAGGAGGGGGGTTAAGGAAGGAGGATGAGGATGGGGTGGAGGAGGGGGTTGAGGATGGGGGGTTTGATGAGGGGGTTGAGGAGGGAGGTTGAGGAGGGAGGATGAGGAGGGAGGTTGAGGATGAGGAGGGGGTTGAGGATGAGGAGGGGGGTTGAGGAGGGAGGTTGAGGAGGGGGTTGAGGATGAGGAGGGGGGTTGAGGATGAGGAGGGAGGTTGAGGAGGGGAGTTGAGGTTGAGGAGGGGGGTTGAGGAAGGAGGATGAGGATAGGGGTGGAGGAGGGGGTTGAGGATGGGGGGTTTGAGGAGAGGGTTGAGGAGGGAGGATGAGGAGGGAGGTTGAGGAGGGGGTTGAGGATGAGGAGGGAGGTTGAGGTTGAGGATTTTGCTTCAAAGTTCTTTATTTGATTTTTTTTTTTCCCCCTGAAATTCCCTTCTTAAAATGAGGTGCGTGTTATACGCCGGTGCGTGTTATATGCTGATAAATACGGTATATATGTGATAGCTTCTTTAACAGGAACAGTGATCATAAATAGTAACACAGTAATTGAGGTTGAAAAGAGGAATTTTAGTTCATCAAAGTTTAACCTTTTTAGATCTGCATCTCATTTCAAATACATGTTTGTCTATTTGATTTCTGAAAAGCCTTTTAATACAGTGCTACATGGGAGACAAGTAAAATACTAGCAAGCATTTAGAAACGGCAAACCATTTATAATTCAGCTAGTATATAAATTCGTGGTAGGACCTTACCTGGAACATGCGCTACAGTTTTTAGCACCTGAGGAAAGGCTCAGAAGAAGGAGAACATAATTAAAGGGTAATAAGGAATTAAACTATGATGAGAGGCTAACCAAATTACACTTATTTTCAAATACTTTAAAATAAGTAGAGTATGAGGTAATATAATCATTTTATAAGAATAAAACGGGCTACCGATTGAGGCATAAAAGGGTTTTTTCACATTAAGCTTAAGTTGGCTTGCTCCCCTATAACATTTTCAGAAAGTGCACATTATAATTACTATGATTTCTTGTCCAGCCACTCTCGCCTGTGTTATTTGTTTTGTTTCTTTTCTGGAAATCTCACAAGTGTAGAAAAAAACCATGGGTCACACTCAACTCCAAGCCCGCAACTCGCTCGCTGAAGGCCACGTCTGCGATTGAGTTGCGGGCTCCCATTCCCCTCCGTTTCTGATGCTATCCAATTCCTCAGGGCCGAAACTTACTGCCCGAGATCGAAAATCGTAAACCCTGGTTTCCAAAGTAAGCAGAGCCTGGCTTGCGAAAGCAAGCCCATAGCTACTGTTTACTATGAGCCAATAGGAAATGAGACCACAGGCTCTTGCAGGCTCTCTATATGAAACCCCGCTGGAGGGGTCCCAATTGGGACCCCTACAGCATTTAAACATTTTAAATTCCCCACTGCGGGTCCTTAAAAGGGCCAGCGGCACACAAATTGTTAACCCCATGCAGCGGGGGTACTGTAAGTACCGTCACAGCAAATAACATAACCCCCCATGCAATGGGGACTGCGTCAGCATTTTAACATTTCAAATTTCCTGCCACGAGACCTTAAAGGACCTTAAAGGTTCTTAAAGGACCTGTGCTACACTTAAAATTAAACCTATTACTCATGGGAGTCTATACTGACCCCCATGGACCCCTAATTAACACCATCAGTCCCATATAAACACTTATGGGACAATAAATATCCCTCACAATAACACTATAAGTCCCATGAGAGTCCTCCAGGACCATCATGACACCAAGTCTAAGCACTACCCTACACTACACTATTAGCCATCCCAAAAAACAACAAATCTAAATTAACCCATCTAAGTAATTAACCCCCCTCTAACTAAGTAACCCTCTCTAACTAATTAAACCCCTCTAAGTAATTAACCCCATGTATGTAATTAACTATATTTAACCCTCACCATACCTAATTAATCCTATCACTAACCACTTATCCCTATCTAGTCCTTTTTAACCCTAACTGGACCTATTTAACCCTAACTGGACCCAATAACCATATTTAGTCCTATTTAACCCTAACTGGACCTAGTTAACCCTAACTGTACCTATGTAATCCTAACAAGGACCTAGTTTACCCGAACTGTACCTATTGAATACTAAATGGACCTAGTTAACCCTAACTGTACCCAGTAAACCCCTATCTTACTAACCCCCTTCTACACTATCCTATTGAACCCCCTCTACCCAATCCTGTTAACTCCCCTCATCCATATCCATTTAACCCCTACACTAACTACCTAACCCCTATTAAAATCCCTAGCAGCCCAATAATTACACAAAATAAAAAAAAACTATTTAGTGAAAATAAAGAAAACTCTGAAAAACCCTCTGAAAGAAATCTTGATGTTATATAAAAAATAAATAAATAAGATAGCTCATCCCTCGAGGAGCTCCCCGATGCAAATTGAGGTTCCTGCACATGCTCCGATACAAAATCTGAAATGGTGCCTTCTGATTGTCTAAAATCACTGTCAATCAGATTTTAGCCAATCAGAATGGTATGCTGGAGTGTATCCCATTCTGATGGTCTGAAAGCATTTGCGCCTTCTGATTGGCTGATATAACCGTTAACCATATATTAGCCAATCAGAAGGCGATATTGCTGTCAGCCAATCATAATGGGATAAACCCATGTGGGGTGTATCCCATTCTTATTGGCTCCAAGCATCTGTGCCTTCTGATTTGCTGATGAAACTGTCAATCAGATTTCAGCCAATTTAGAAGGTGCCGATGCTTGGAGCCAATCAGAATGGGATATAGGGGTGTATCCCATTTTGATTGGCTCACACATTTGTGTCTTCTGATTGGCTTAAATAACCGTCAATAATATTTCAGCCAATCAGAAGGTGCAAATGCTTGGAGCCAATCAGAATAGGATACACCCCACAGTGGTGTATCCCATTATGATTGGATGACAGCATTAGCTCCTTTTCATTGGCTGAAATATGATTGACAGAAGGCGCCATTTCAGATTTTGTATCGGAGCATCTGTGAGAAACTCCATTTGCGTCAGGGAGCTCCTCAAGGGAGGATCTCCATTATTTTTTTATTTTTTTTAGAACGTCTGGACTTTTTTCGGTGGGACCCCATCTGGGACAAAGAACTGAGGACCGGGCATTGCTGGAGGGTCATTTTGGACAGGTAAGTTGACTAGTAGCCCTATTTATATTACAGGTTGTAATTATATGTTTATTTCATGTAATGTTTCTTTATTTCAGGTGGGACAGGACGTTGGGAGATTGATGGAGGGGCATTTTGGACTGGTCTTTATTATATTACAGGTTGTATGTATTTGTATATTAACTGTAATGTTTCTTTTTTTTACTTGTTACCGGACCTGAGGACATTTATGGAGGGCCCATGTCTGGGATGAAACACTGAAGACCAGCATCACTGGAAGGGCATTTTGGCAGGTAAGTTGTCTAATTTACCGTTTTCTATTTTTAAAGAGGATGTTTTTTTTTGTTGTAATGTAGATGTTTTCTTTTATGTAATCTAGTTTTTTTATTTTATGTAATCTAGGTTTATATATTTTATGTAACATAGTTTATTTTATTTTCAGTAATGTAGATTTTTTATTTTATGTAATGTAGGTTTTTATTTTGTGTAATTAGTGTTTTTTATTTTCAGGCATGTAGGTTTTTTTATTTTATGAAATGTAGGTTTTTATTTTGTGTAATTAGTGTTTTTTTATTTTCAGTAATGTCGTTTTTTATTTCCACTAATGTAGGTTTTTTTATTTTCAGTAATGTAGGTTTTTTATTTTGTGTAATTTGTAGGGTGCTAGGGATTTTATTAGGGGGTTAGGTAGGCAGTGGAGGGGTTAATAGGATAGGGTTGAGGGGGGTTAATAGGATAGTATATAAGGAGGTTTACAGGATAGGAGTTTACTGGGTACAGTTAGGGTTAACTAGGTCCAGTTAGGATTAAATAGGTACAGTTACGGTTAACGAGGTCCAGTTAGGATTAAATAGGTACAGTTAGGGTTAAATAGGCCCAGTTTGGATTACACAGGTCACATTAGGGTTAAATAGGACTGGATAGAGTTATTGGGTCCAGTCAGGGTTAAATAAGTCCAGTTAGGGTTAAATAGGACTAGATAGGGTTAAATGGTTAGTGATAGGGTTAATTAGGTATGGTAAGGGTTAAATAGGGTTAATTACTTATATGGGGTTAATTGGTTAGAGGGAGGGTTAATTAGTTAGATGGGGTTAATTAGTTAGAGGGGGTAATTATTTAGAGGGGGTTAATTACTTAGAGGGGGGTTATTTACTTAGAGCGGGGTTAATTATTTAGAGGGGGTTAATTATTTAGAGGGGGTTAATTATTTAGAAGTTGTTTATTACTTACAGGGGGTTAACTGGTTAGAGGGGGGTTAATTAGTTAGAGAGGGTTAATTACTTAGATGGGGTTAATTTAGATTTATTGGTTTAGTGGCGTGGCTAGAAGTGTAAGGTAGTGCTTAGACGTAGTGTCATGAGGGTCCTGGAGGACCCTCATGGCACTTATGGTTTTATTGTGAGGATACATTTTTGTCCCATAAGGGTCTATATAGACCCTCACGGGACTGATGGGGTTCAGGGTCTCATGGGGGCCTGTATAGACTCCCATGAGTGATAGGGTTAATTGTAATTGTAATTATAGGTGCAGGTCCTTTATGGACCAGTGTCAGGAAATTTGAAATGTTTAAATGCTGCGGGGGACCGGATCGGCAAGGGTTAATGTGGGGATCTTCCGAGGGGGCCCAATAGGGATCCAGCAGCATGGGGGGGGTAATTTTAGTTGCCGCAGGGGTACTTAGAGTACACCTGCGGCATGGTGCTAGCCATTTGTAAGCCGTGGGTCCTTTAAGGACCCGCGGCTGGGAATTTAAATTTTTAAATGCTGCAGGGTTCCAGATAGGGATCGACGGGGGCCCAGCAGCATGGAGGGTTAATGTTAGGTGTCGTGGGGGTCCTGATTACGGACCCGCTGCATTAAGGGGTTAATGCAGGCACCCTGCAGGGGGGCCCGATCTGAATCCATGCATTATGGGGGTTTTATTTAGGAGTTTTGGGGGGTGTTAGGAGCAATGGGGACATTTTGGAGGGCATACATAAGGGTTTTCTAGCACATGTAGGATTTCGCCCTTCATTTGCGATGTACGAGTTTGGATACCTTGCAAGCTTTGGGGAAGCGGGCAATTGAAGAACGATTTATGATTTTAGCCCTGCGAATGTGACAGATCCAAGGCATCTGACTGGTGTAGGTAACGAGTTTGACGGCGACATTTTCGTAAGGCCATAACTCGTAACCCAATCCGAGCCAGCAAAAAAACACCAATTGAATCGCAAAAGTAAATTATTGAAGCTGTGTAACACATTCACTGTCATATCAGACTGACAAGCGCTTATGGAAAACAGCAAATGGATGATGGGTAGTATATTTAGCAATTTTAGGCAACACATTTAAAACACACTCTTGTGAAAGCTCACAGTATCTAATGGGAAACTTGAGCAGATGATTCATTTAAATTTATTGTTTACACTTTTGATATCTCAAATATATTCCTTTTTAAGTCTTTTTACTACCGCAAGGATAGATAATTTATTAGATAAATGTATAGTAGAATACATTTGCAAGGGCATTCCTCTCATATAAAGAAGTCATACTGTTATCTTTTGAACTGCATGAATAAAAATATCAAATACTAGTCAGTTGATGTTATGCAGAAAATATATCCTTCCATCTTTGGTTGTTATGAAACATTTAAATTAAAGACATTACTCCATAATAATTTATCTTTCATGCCACTGGTTCTAGAGTTGATCTACTTTCAGTTTATCAAGTATATATTGTATTATCTTATCACCACATGCATCTATCTACTTATTGTATGATGCTGTGCGCTGTATAGTGAATCACATGCTCAGTTATTCTTACAATGAATTATCTGTGCATGAGAGGAAACCTTAAGAAAAGCAATTTTCAGTGGCAAAATGTGTCTTTATTATGTTTTTGCAGATCAAAGTAAGTTTTGGTTGAGGTTTGAGCTATTACTGTAAGAGCAGAACTTTAGATCACACATAGCCAGTAAGATCTTGCCTGTGTGAAGTCTGGATGTGAAAAGAACATGTCTAATTTCTCCGTCTTTTCATGGTCTGCTGTTGCTCAGACTTCCACAGGTGCTATAACAAAACTAAGGGCCAGATGCACTAAGATTCCCAAAGGCTGTGATAAGGTTGTGATGGGGTTTTTTTTTTTGCTTCTACATAGAAAACATCTCAGCCTCTGGAAATAGTAGTGAAACTGGGTATTAATATATTTTTCTCCAAAATAATAAAAAAAATTGGCAAATGAAAATTGTGAAATTAATATAAAACTTTAAGGAAACTATATAAACTAGCATATCTTACCCTAATTTGTTGAATCTGTAATCTAAAAACTAATGGTACAGCATTACTTATTTTAATGTTTATGTATTTTCAAGTTTTATGTTTGAAAAATCCATTTATATAAATTACACTTTTTTAAAGTTTTTAATGTTAAAATGTTTTTCAGTTTGCAACTGTCATAGCTACGGACCACAACCAGCTGAAAAGATCAGTTAGTAAAAACATAAATATATATAAAAAAAAAAATATATATATATATATATATATATATATATATCACACAGCAGAATACACATCCCTACATTTAATATTCATATTTGCACTTCGTGTATTATTGTTACAACAACATTTTGACTTGATATATCTTTTTTGAGTTTGAGATTCATAATAATAAACAATTACATTTCTCAACAAGTTGGGATGGACTTATTTATTGATCTTTGTTCACTATGGTGAGTGCACTCTCATAAGCATGGTGGGACCTACAGGGTTTCTAGGTCATTTCAAAGGAGCCTCTGTTTCAAGTTGGAGACATTGTTTCAAATATTAGTAAAGCAGTCCCTTAAATTACTTGGGAATTTGAGAGAAACAAATAACAATGAACAAATTTGATAGCAGATGAGACCAAAAATATTCATATAGTCTACCCATTATGTCTACCCAAATGTGTGTAAAACCCTCAGGATAGCCTTATGCTTACATACCTTAACTGTCTTTGACCCTACCCCTTCCACTGGAAGGCTATTCTAGTTATCTATTACAATTTCTGTAAAGTAGTACTTCCACAAGAGAGGTCTCACCTAAAATGAGCCTGTATTCTGTCTGTTATGCAGTCAACACATAGATAACTGTAAGTTGTAATAACATATCTTATGGTCATTATCTACCTGGATTGTTAGTACTATATACTAAGGGCCTCATTCAATTGCGATTTGGCCAATTGAATAGGGGTCTAAATAAGCACATAGCATATTTTTTTTAAAGAAGTTTTTAGTTAGTGAAAACCTTGCTTTTGTATAGATGCTTACTAACTAAAAACTTCTTTAAAAAAAATATGTTATGTGCTTATTTAGAGGCCTATTCAATTGGCCAAATTGCAATTGAATGAGGGCCTAAGACAGGGTCTACAAAGCAGGGGCCTCATTCTATTATCGGCCGCAGCCGCTGCGGGGCCGCAAGGACCGGCCGCAAGCTATTCGGCTATTCTATTCCCTTACGGCCGGGGATTCCGGCAGGCTTGCGGCCGGTGCCTTGCTATCTCTTGCAATTCAATTGCTCCGGGAAACCTCTCTGCAAGGCTAAAAACGAGCCGCAGTTACTTGCAGGAAAAAGGTCTCGCTAGCACCAATTAAGCACATAAAATAGCTCAAATAAAGCCATCCTGCACTTTGAGAAGACTATAAAGGGATTTTAGGTGTTAGAAAAAATAGCACATAATTATCCTGTACTCAAATCCGTAAAATATTTCATTTTTAATATCCGTAAAATATCCATGTAAAAAGTCCAGAGTGCTTGGAGCACCTCAGACACACCCACACCGCAGCCGGAAAATAAACAGTTAATTTGAACTTGGGTTTGGGCAGATGTGCAAGCTTGAGAGTGGGTTCCTTTTAATCCTCATGTCCCCCAATATGATCCCTAGCATTTACAGAGCTGTACAGTGCAGGCTTGAATTTATTTTTGAGTTTTTAGATTTCACAGATTACGGCCGGTTCCAAGATATGCGGCCGGCCGTAAAAGGAGATCCTTGCGGGGCCGTATAATAGAATCGCGAGTTAACAGAACCCCGCAAGGAATCGCAGCCTTACGGCCGATTTACGGCCGATAATAGAATGAGGCCCCTAGTCTTTAAGAAAAGAAACAGTCTAGCTTAGATAAAATGCATACTATACATTATCAAACTGTACAATGAAAGAACATCACACATAGTTCTTCAGATGTTACGGTGAGCGGTATTATATACTAAGCTATCAACAACGCTGTGATTAGGTGATTTTTATCCATAGGAAATACTGCATGATAAATACAGGGATGCACATTGCAGCGACTTGTAATGATTAGTAAATAACCACAGTAAGTTCTGTTCCAATAAAAAAAAATATATCACAGTACACCATAATATTATATAAAATGTTGGTTTATTACGTCATTTTTTAGAATGTTGTGAGAACATTTTGGAAGAATTATCTGGCATACTATATAATTATATTGGTATTAGGCATCAAATAATTGAAGGGCTATGCAATGACATAGTTCTTACCTGTCCTTCTTTGTTAATCAATGTTTGTACGTGTAAGGCACACAAACAAAAAAAATAATAATAATGGGACAGGGAAGTACATGACAGCATTCTGCAACATGGCAATTTTTGTGCAATAAAATGAAAGGGAATGACACTGTTTTTTGACTGAATTATACTATTTAAAGGAGCTTTACTCTTCGGTGACAGAAGCTGTTGAAATTATGGATGGTGAAAAGTGTTTGCCTACTATGCACAGCTGCATTAGATCATCCAGAGTAATAGCTTGGGGATAGGTAGATTGTCAAATCTACAGCCCTATTATTTGTACTCTAATCTTAGACACTGTACCACTGCCCAGACATGTCAGCTTTGTGGTTTCCAAGGGATGATTATTGATCAAAATATTTCAAATGGCCAGCAGTATTTTTTTCATTATAGCTGACATGCATGATTATCACTTCATGTTTGAACACTTCCTTGAAAACTTTCTGTTATATCACTATTTAGAGTAGCTAAGCTGCAATTTTGTCAAGTTCCAAAGTTTCAAAATACAAATAAAATCACAAAAAGCAAAGGGAAACTTCTAATAGTTTTTGAAACATTACAGCTTTAGAAATTGAAAAAGGAAAACCTTGTGGATTTGTTAAGTAGCACATAAACAAATGCATTAATTTGTGTCTAAAGAACTGTTTGGAAGGTTACAGTGGGTAAAAATAGGGCTTTTAAGTTCTTCTTAATAAAATTATTTTTTTAAATATGCAATGAAACATTTAAGTAGATTATTTTAATATTTAAATCCAGGAATCCTCCACATTATTTTAAGGGACAGAAGACAACATTTCAGTGTGGACTTGTATTATATATTTTTAGAGGAATTTTCATGGTGGATCTTATGATATTTTTGCAGCTTTGCCTTTTTTCAGGAAATATTTATCATCTACAGATCAATATATATCTGTTGATGTGTCTTTAAACCTCTTATTCGTAATGAACATTTTTCAGCTCTTTACACGCATAATACGTTCTGATTCTGCAGTAAAATTGTTGCACGATAAGGTTTTGTGCCAAGTTCTCAAATCTTTATTATTATTATTTTTAGTGATGTTTTATTTGTATTTCTTACAGATTAGTCAATATAAATCAGCCTGAAAATAGTATAAACAAGAAAGAGAAGTGCATAGTCCTCAAACTATATTGTTATGTATATATGCAGAAAAAGTCATAAAGAAGAGACAGGTTGACACGATTGTTACAACTCTACACTGTTATGAGTGCCTGAAGTTCCTCAATCCAAAGAACCAACATATTCTTATTGAGAACTCTGACTTGATTACATTGGCAGCAGAAATAGGCATAGACAGTGCTTCCCATGCCAGAATAAGTCCAAGACTTTCCAGAGAATTCATGATACTTATTACTACACCTTTGATTCTGTGAGTGAAGTTCCTTCTTATCCACCACACAGAGAGGAATTATAATATTACTATTTAAATTAAAATCCATTGCCATGTAGACCATTTCAAGTTGCTGCAGGCTACATTATGAAAGGTTACAATTAAACAGTCTAGGAGCTTAGAGGTCATCGACACTTATCATGGAAATACATTTATATTTAAAGTATAGTATTCCGTTGTCAAGCACCATAATAATATGTATCAGTGGTTGCTCTGAAACTAGAAACAAGACTGGATGAGAATTTGTTATTAATGCATCTAATAGAGGAGAATTTATAGTGTCTGAAAAAATTGTTTGCATGAAACATGAAAAAATACCAATATAAACAGTAACACTGTTAGCCTGAAGATTGCTGAATTTATTGCATTTGCAAACTGTTTTCTCTCAATGTTGACAGCCCCTGAAATTCCTAGTGAATATTAGCATTAGTAATACATTGTATCTTTTTGGCCTGGGGATTGTGCATGCTCAGTTAGCACCGGAAGTCTTCCCTACTGTGGGAAGTCACACGTTGTCAGACTCTTTGCTTTCCTTTAGATTTCTGTCCCTTCATTCACTGATTGTTTTAGCTACATCCCAGGTTGATACTTCCCCCAGCCTCTTTGATTTTCCCCTATTACCCCCTCAGCCTCAGTAAATTGCACCATGACCTCCCCCAGCTCCAGTGAATTGCCCCATCACCTGCCCCAGCCCCAGTGAATTGCCCTCCAGTCCCAGTGAATTGCTTACTCACAGACATACACACTCATTCACATAGAGATACATACTCACTCACACATACATACGCTCACACAGATATACACACTCACTCACAGACATACAATAACTCACAGACATACACACTCACTCACACAGACATACACACACTCACACAGACATACTCACACAGACATACACACTCACTCACAAACATAATCACACAGACACACACACTCACTCACAAAGACATACACACACACTCACACAGACATACTCACACAGACATACTCACTCAAACACACAGGCATACACACTCACTTACACAGACACACACACTCACACATACTCACTCACACAGACATACACACTCACTCACACACACTCAGATATTCACACTCAGACAGACACATGCACTCAGACACGCACACACTAAGATGCACACTCTTACTCATAGACATACACACTCACTCACACAGACTCACACAGACACAAACGCTCAAACAGACACTCACACAGACATACTCACTCACTCAGACAAACACACTCAGTCACACAGACACATTCACTCACAAACTCACTCACACAGACATACACACTCTCTCACACAGACACTTACAAAGACAGGCAAACTTACTCACAGACATACACTGACTCACAGACATACACACTCATTCACACCGAGATACATACTCACTCACACATACATACACACACAAACTCACACAGATATACACACTCACTCACACAGACATTCACACAGACATACACACACTCACACAGACATACTTACTCACACAGACATACACACTCACTCACACAGACATACTCACTCACACAGACATACTCACTCACACAGACACAATCACTCACACATACTCACTCACACAGACATACACACTCACACAGACATACACTCAGACATGCATACACTAAGATGCACACTCTCACTCGCAGGCATACACACTCACTGACAGATACTCACACACAGACTCACTCACAGACATAATCACACACTCAGACATACACACTCATTCACACAGACTCACAAACGCATGCACTCACAAACACACTCACACAGACATGCTCACTCACAGACATACAAACTCACTCACAGACACACACAGTCACTCACACTGAGACACGCACACACTAAGACGCACACTCTCACTCACACAGACACAAATACTCACACACTCACAGACAGACTCACTCACACAGACATACACACTCTCTCACACAGACACTCACAAAGACAGGCAAACTTACTAACAGACATACACTCACTCACAGACATACACACTCATTCACACAAAGATACATACTCACTCACACATACTTACACACAAAAACTCACACAGATATACACACTCACTCACACAGACATTCACACAGATATTCAAACTCACTCACAGACATAAACTCACTCACACACACAGACATACTTACTCACTCACACATACTCACTCACACAGACACACTCACTCACACATACTCACTCACACAGACATACACACTCACTCACACAGACATACACTCAGACACGCACACACTCAGGCACGCATACACTAAGATGCACACTCTCACTCGCAGGCATACACACTCACTCACAGATACTCACACACAGACTCACACACAGACATAATCACTCACTCAGACATACACACTCATTCACACACACAGACTCACAAACGCACGCACTCACAAACACACTCACACAGACATGCTCACTCACACAGACATACAAACTCACTCACAGACACACACAGTCACTCACACTGAGACACGCACACACTAAGACGCACACTCACACAGACACAAATACTCACACACTCACACACAGACTCACTCACAAACACATTCACACAGACACACAAACTCGCTCACAGACATACACACTCACTCAGACACACACACTCAGACACTCACACACACTCACACAGATATACACATTCACTCACACAGACATACACACTCACTCACATAGACATACTCACTCACACACAGACATACACACTCACCCACACAGACACACACACTCACTCACACATACTCACACAGATATACTCACTCACACAGACATACTTACACACAGACACACTCACTCACTCACTCACACAGACACACTCACTCACTCACACAGACACACACACAGACCAAAAGACACACACTCACTCACTCATGCTGCATGCACCCTGTAGCCCCCCTCCCCCTCCCTCCCTCTTCTTTTTCCCTTCTGAAACCTCTGAACTGTGGTCAGAGAGAATCGGAAGGAGCAGTAACAACATGACTGATGTCACCACTCTTTGCTGATTGGCTGAAAAGTCATTCAATCAGCCAGCAGCTGCTGGGGGTGTAAACATCACCCCCAGCACATGTTTGTTTATTGCAAAGATGGTTTGCATGTTTTCAGGCAAACATTTTTGCTAGATTGGTTATGTTCTCCTCTACAGGATGCATTCATAACCCACCTCACTTTAATATGCCTTTAACCAATATAAACAATAAATAATCAACCTTAGCATATATGTAGTGCAGTGAATAAAGTAGTTGCCCTCTTCATATTTTGCTCTAATATTGCATATTTAGAATGCTGTATCTTTTTTCAATATTAGACAAAATCTCATTTTAGCTAAAGAGAACCAGAGTAAACAAATAAGTTTTCTTCTAACACCTACCTGTGATGTATGACAAAGTAATTGCCTCTTAACTAAATGAACCCAGTTAAAGTGATAAATATAGTCAGCTAATTGCACAGACAGACTTAATTACAGCCAGTCCTGCTTAATATACTGTAAATCTTGTATCTATCCTGTTATGGTGTCAGGACAGGTCCACCGCTGCAGTGCGGCCTCCAACCACTAGATGCCGCTTGCGATATTTTGCAGCAATGGCAATATGTATTATAATGTTAGCCTAACCCTTGAACTAACCCCAACTCTTACCCTAAGCCTCATCCAAACCCTAACCCTCACCTTAACCCTAACAATTTACCTAACTAAGCCTTGACTCTATGATATGGCACCGGAATATCGGCAGCACCATCTAGCAGATGCTCACCGCCACTGCTGCTGCCTTGTGCTGTGCTACCATAAGAGGATATGTCCTAAAACTTACTTAGTAAAGCTAATATTTGAACCTTAAAATGTGTAACAGGCTGACTAATAAATAGTGACCAGAAAAAGGCAAATTAACATTATTTTCTTCTTTATACACAAGGTTGGGACATTGCAACAAAATGGGTCTTTGGATTAAAATCAGTTAAAATGGGTTAATGCAAGATGAAATCCAAAAAGCAATGTTAATAAGGCACCTGGTCTTTGTTCAGAACATTCAAGAGTACTGAATAAACTCGGTTCTGAATAAGACAAATCATTATTTTCAAGGCTTAGCACCAGAGTAAATGAAAAAATAAGTGATACCTTTATTTCTTAAAAGGGACTGGAGTATATCCAGGCAACTACAGATGATTAAGCCTTGCATCTGCAGTGGGAAAGCTCCTAAAAGTGTTGTTAAGGAATTGCATATAAGAATATATTAATGTGAACAAGATAATAAGTAGGAGTAAACATGGCTTCATGAGAGACAGGATATGTCAAATAAATCTAATTAGTTTCTATGAAGAGGTGAGAAGGAACTTGAACCAACTCAGCTGATTCAGTCTATTTGATTTTGCAAGAACATTAACAGCCTTATTAAATTGCGATTCAGTAAATTTAAAAGGGCTCTATTTTAGCACACAGCAATTTTTTTTTTTTTACAGAAGTTTTTAGTTTATGAAGACCTTGCCTTTAAATAGAAGTTCACTAACTAAAAAGTTACTGAAAAGTAACGCTCCATATTTGCTGATGACACTTTCACTGATGATATATTTTCACTGCAATTAGTATGTACATCAATTGGAAGAATGGGCAGTTAAATAACAGATGAGATTGTACACAAATAAATGAAAAGTTATACATTTGGGAAGGAAAGTTAAGCAATCAGTTCATAACCTAAATGAAAAAATATAAAGGTCACATAAAATCAAGGAAAGCAAATATAACTCTTCCGCTATGTAAATCCCTGAAACGTCCTCAATTAAAAAAGTGGAAAAGGTATAACGAAGGTTAAGGTCTAAGCTATGAAGAAAGACTAACCATAGTATCTTATTTTCACTAAACAAAGAGGCATATGATCACCTTATATAAATATGCATAACTTTTTGCCACTAGGTTTTCAACTGACAAGAGGATACCACTTGAGGTTAGAAGAAAAGAGATTAGACCTAAGAGAACAAAAGGAGTTTTTCACATTAAGGGTAGTCAGATTGTGGAACTCACCACCAAAGGTGGTTGTGATAACAGATACAACAGTAAATTTAAAATGGGCTGGATACATTTTGAAATAAAAATAGCATACAGGGTTATTTTGAATAACTAGAATAAGAGTAATATTGATTCAGGCAGAAAACCAGTTACCTGTATTTGACATGGGGATAGTTTGCAATGTCTTAAGGTTTCTAAAACACTTTCTAAAACAGAATTAAGAGCCATCACATATAATAGTTGTCAAACTGCGATTTGTCGTCATGCTTGCGAGCCTCGCAAAGCGAGGCAAGCCGTTGAGGCATTGAAGCCTTCCAAGGTCACGGGACTTGGGCAATGAGCGCCAAAGGTGCTCATTTCCCTCTGCGCCTCGCGAAGCGATCCAGCAGTTGAGGCATTGAAGCACGTGGGAATTAGGCTGAAATGGGCGTTTAAGCAGCTGCGCAGCACTTAGGCTGCAATGAGTGCCTACACATGCTAGCTCGGGGAAAAAAATACGAGCTCTGAAAAACATGATTTTAACGGCCGACCCGCTGAAATCAAACACGAAAAACAAGAAAAATTATAAAAAAAACATAAAAATACACTCACACACAGCACAGGGGGAGAGCCAGGAATCATGGTAGTGAGGTTGCAAGTAAAAAAATGGAGGCCGAAAAACGTAAAATTCCTGAAACTGGATGAAAATGAGGCTGAACAAAGCCAGGCATGCAGGACTTAGAAAATACACGATGGCAAAGACCCTAAAACTTACACCAACAACGCCAGGGACATGGGACTTAGAAAATTCACAACGGCAAAGACACTAACACTTACACCAACAAAATCCGACCTCGGAACACTATGAATTTAACGGCCGAACCGCAGAAAACGAAAACCATGAAAAACAAGAAAATAATAAAAAAAACATAAAAACACACTCACACACAGCACAGGGGGGAGCCAGGAAGCATGGTAGAGAGGTTGCAAGTGATCTTGAGCCTAATTTGATGAGTTTCGTCACTCGAAAATCAGCTAAGCAAGAAAAAAAATGGCGGCCGAAAAACTTAAACATTCCTGAAACTGGATGAAAACGAGGCTGAGCAAAGACAGGCATGGGGGGCTTAGAAAATACACAATGGCAAAGACACTAACACTTACACCAACAACGCCAGGCACGCAGGACTTTGAAAATAAAACAAACAGCAGTCAGCACCCCACACAACAGTCAGCAGAGACACAGAAGAGAAACACACAGGCAAGGCATAAGGGGGAGATGCTAGAAAGAGACACATGGCATTCCCAAGCAAACTTGCTGAAAAACTTAATGAACCCTGCAATTATCGGCCCGTACAGCGCCGAAGGTGCTCAGAGAAGCAAAAGCCTAACATTGTGTTGCAAACAGCATTGCCTGCCTTACAATTTTTTGTCCGTCATTTTTTGACGGGCAATTCACTAGTAAACCATAAATGGAGAATACTTGGAACTGTAGTGAATCTTCCCAGGATTGTCTGGCCTGACCATTTTCTCCAAGAGTACATGGGAAATCCATGCAGAAAGTCACCATGGATTCTAAAAACCATTAAGCCATTAAAAGTATTGCAGGCATATTGTATCTAAGCCCAGGTCATCATTTATGACTCCACAATCAGAAAAAGACTGGGCATAAATGGGCGTAATGCTTCATGGGAGAGAAGCAAGGTGAAAACCATTGCTAACCAAGAAAAACATAAATGTTCATCTATTATTTTCCAAGAAGCACCTGGATAACCCTCAAGTCTTATTACGTGCGTTCCTGCTTTGGTTTCCGCTCAGAGGGGTAACATTAATTGGGGTATACCTGTATACATAGTTATGCAATCATTTCACATATGATGGGCTGAAGAGTATATATATATATATATATATATATATGTATATAAAGCTGTTTAATACAGCGGGCATATGCTTTAAGGGAGCAATGTATAAAATGTATATTTTTGAATTGAAAGAATTAGGTACATTGTATTCTCATTTGCATGCCCCCGCCTTTTAGACATGCAAATGGAATTTTCAATGTATTATTTGTTTTATATATATATATATATATATATATATATATATATATATATATATATATAGTGAGAGAAAGAGATATATTGCCAATGTAGCCACAGATTAAATTAAGTTTTTTACAATGATGGGCTAGGGGAATAAAATGAATTATTTCAAATAGTTGTGGATTCCAATATAGATACAAAATAAGTTCTGAGATGTATATAATGGTCATTATTTTCATACAGCAACTGCTTTGCACAACATTTCTTAGGGGTTTTAAAAAAAGCATTACAAATTATATTCAATTGAAATATCTCACTGATGTTTTGTTCATTTCTTCATCTTAATTTATAATAATATTTTTTCCCATAAATCTCCTTATTTGGCTGACCTTTCATAAATTCTGCTGTTTCTTAATCCATTTATAAAATGAGCCATATGATGTCAACACTGATCATTCTTTTCTCCAAATACAATATTTGCCCAGAACATTGTGGTATGATTTTCTACCTACAATTTTGTCTTAATCTGCAGTTAAATTAAAGGACCAGTATAATGTGACTAACAACATACCGTAATTAATCAGGAAAAAAAGTAATTCAACTAATTTTTTATTAGAAAAAAAAATGTACGTCACTGAAGGATTCCTGGAGGGATCCATGATAAATTGGTAGAATTTGTGTGTGAGAGAGGGACATTTACATTTCTGGGCAGCTCTAGCTGCATTGTATGATGCAAGGTGTCTGCTTCTGAGTCAGTGAGAAGCAGACACGTAAGGAAGCTGATTAGCAGTAACCTAAGTGGTAGATTCCACAGAAGCATCATTTTGTTTAAAAGGAAATAAATTACAGACTGTATTTGCAAAATAAAATGCAATTTCTGAAATCATATTACTTATTTTCCAGAGCAATTGTTCAACATAGTACATTGCCCTTTAAATATTTTTGTCCAGTATTATCTTGTTAAGTTAAATTTTTAATAAACTGTCTCATCCTCGAACACTATCACTCAGACACTATAACACTAAATATTAACCTATTGTAGATACAGGCCATACCTAATCTACTTTGCTGTGAGTTTTAGCACTCTGAAGAATAATTTAAAGGCTGTAGATGGATTGATATAACTTTCTACCTTCAGTTTGATGAACTGCATTCACTGATTAAACTCTTGACAAGTAGCAGCTACAATGTGTAAATCTTCAGACTTCTCTGGTATAATAAGCTTTATCTAGTTTTGTCAAGCATCCTCTATGTAATAACCTTCTTGACCTCTGACATTTTTTAACATCCTTATTAGCCCTCAGGAGTTCAGTATCCTGAAATCCTAGGTATGACTTCAATCACTTAATTATAAAACTGTTGAACCTATAATGGTCCCAAATTCAAATGTCTTCTTAGGAAATACAATTATATGTTAGTATTTTAAATTCTTAAAATGACTAAGAAACTGCAGTTAAAGGGGCAGGTTTTACAGATCATAAAAAGTTTAATATGCATGCAAAATTAGCAACCAAGTCAAAGTAAAAAAATTTACTACTTTCTGTGGAAAATACTGGGATGCTGCAAATAATAATGCAGTGATGAAACAAGTCAGTAAAAAGGCATACTGTGCCACCAGAATGTATGGTTTGTGCTGAGATATAAGACACAGTTAATATGTTTTAGTTTAATTTCTCAAGACTGTTATGAGATGTCATATATAGTGATAATAAAATATTTTGCATATTATTTATTATACAGAAAATGCTTATTTAGAGTGAACAGTCAAAGAAAATCATTACTTTAATACTCATTGGTCTTCGACTTTGTGTACGTTAATAGCCTTCCCACAAAATCTATAACACAAGTTAGGAACCAGCCCCACACTGATGAGATCCATTTAAGACTAGCGACTTGCCCGTCAAAAATGATGGCATGATATAGTGTTATAAATTTAGTTTCTCCCCCCTTCCTCTTATATCTTCCCCCTCCCCCTTCAATGTGTCTCTTCCCCCCCTCTTCCTCCCCTGTGTCTCCTTTCCCCCTCTCCCTCGCCTCTTTTCCCATCTCCTTCTCCTTTCTCCCCTCTCCCTCCCCTGTGTCTCTTCTCTACCTCTCTCTCTGTCTCTCCCCCTCCCCTGTGTCTCTTTCCCCCCTCCCTCCCCTGTGTCTACCCTTCTCCCTTCCCCTGTGTCTCTTCTCTCTTCCCTGTGTCTCTTTCCCTCCCTTCCCTGTGTCTCTTTCCCTCTCTCTCCCCTGTGTCTCTTTCCCCCCTCTCCCGTATCTTTTCCCCTCCTCTCCCTCCTATGTGTCTGTTTACCCCCTCTCCCTTCCTTTGCGTCTCCTTCTCCCCTCTCCCTCCCCTGTGACTCTTTACCCCCCTCCCCTGTGTCACTTTCCCACCTCCTCTGTGTCTGTTAACCCTCTCCCTCCCCTGTGTCTCTTCCCTGCCTCTCCCTCCCCTGTATCTCACCCCCCTCTCCCTCCCCTGTGTCTCTTCCCCCTTCTCCCTCCCATGTGTCCCCTTTCCCCCTCCCTCGCCTGTGCCTCCTTCCCCCTCTCCCTCCCCTGTGCCTCCTTTTCCCCCTGTGCCTCCAATCCCCCCTCTCCCTCCCCTGTGCCTCATTTACTCCTCTCCCCTGTGCCTCTTTTCCCCCTCTATCCCTTCCCTGTGCCTCATTTCCCAATCTCCTTTCCCCCCTCTCCGTCTCTATTTCCTCCATCTCCCTCTCCCTCCCCTGTGTCTCCTTTACCCTTCTACCTTGCGCATGCGTGTGCTCACGCGAAACACTGGGGTGGAATGAGCTGCAGAGATTGTGAGAATGTGCTGCAAGTACTGAGGTGGAATAAACTGCAGAGTGAATTTGAGAGTTGAAATGTGCTGCTGAAAGAGAGAGACTCGTATTAAAATACTTAGAACCTTCTTACATGGATATTTGCCAAAAAACAAATCCCATGATGATTTGCTGCATAAACAGGATCCCCATACTTTTGCTACAATGTTGCAGCTGCCTCTGATTGGCCAAAACAAATTATGGATTTTGTGCTAATTTAATTTGGATTTTTAGAGGTGTCTGCTCTCAAATTCAACTGCCAGAAACATAGAAGAAATGTTACTATGTTCATGGTAAGTTTATTAATGCCTATTTTAGTTTTTTTTTTATGCAATAAATGTTTTCATACACTACTGATTTTCCTCTATGAGATGCAATCATAATCCATGAAACTTAAATATGTCTTTAAGGTAGTGCTTCTGTGAAAGATAGGACTAATATTTTTATTTATTTGTTTTGTTTATTATGTTTGTAGGACTGGATACAGTTTTTTTAAAACCTGCAAAAGTATGGATACAGCCTTTTTTATTGGTTTTCTCCATCAAAGTGCCTGAAACAAGGGCACAAAGCCAGAGGTGACTGTTAACCTATCACAAGTTGCACACATCTTATAAAATATTAGATGAGATCATTCATAATATCACAAATGATATAACAAATGATTTCACAGATGACAAAACATATATGAAGAAACAAATGCAGTGTCGAAATAGACTAGTAGTAGCAGCCTTATTAAATTGCAATTCGGCCAACTGAATGGGGCTCTATATAAGCAAATAGCATATTTTTTTACAGAAGTTTTTAGTTAGTGACCTTCTATCCAAAAGCAAGGTCTTCACTAACTAATAACTTCTGTAAAAAAATATGCTCTGTGCTTATATAGAGCCCTATTCAGTTGGCCGAATTGCAATTTAATAAGGCTGTAGATCTGCATATTCCACTAATACTGATTGCCTTACTTTTTTCACATCATATTAAACCTAAATTATGTTTTTTTTCTTGGCGGGACCTAATGAGAGGGTTGAAAATCACTACTATAGAGAAACAAAACTGAAAAAGAATGCTTAGTTACCTTCTATCTGAAGCAAAATTTCACTTTTCTTATAATCAGTTTCTACACTATTAATATAATTTATCATATTAACATAAACAAATTATTTCTGTACATGCCACTATACTGACAAACAAGTTAGGAGTAATAGACAAAATTATGTAAAATACAGCAGCTATATTTAGCTGTAAGTCCCAAGTAAAACAATATTATCAGACATAGATATAATTATATTGGCTTTTTATAAATAAAGAACCAACTAGGAATCGAAGTGTGCTCATATAGCATTTCCACAACTTACTTACACTTATACGTATAGCCCACTGAAGAGAAGTTCAACATATTATGGAATTTTCCAATTTTGCCAATCAATAAATCAATAAATCAATCAAACAAGCAAACGCATGCTGTTTTCAATTTACAGCTAACAATTATTTGAATTTATGTTGCTCATTTGTGGGGTGGAAAAAAAGATACATCAGATAATATGTTCAAAGCTGCATTTAATGCTAGAGCCATAGGTTTTATATATATATATATATATATATATATATATATATATATATATATAGTGTTTTCCTTTATTTAACTGTTCCTTTTTTAATGCCCTTGGGGGGGGCCCATCATGCTCCTGCCCCTTCTGGTCCCTATCCTACTCTTGGCCCCCAGCCCTGCTCATCTTGGCTTCCCACCTCCTGGCTCACACCCCTTCTCCTCCTGGCTCCCCCTGCACCCCGGGTCTCACTAGCTTCTAAGCTTCTCTGCGTCCTCTGCTGCACATCTTATGGCAGGGTCAGGGAATCCCCAATGATGTCATGTCAGGCTTCCCTGCCCTGGTCATAAGGCGTGCTGAAGGCAGAGAAACATGGACGCTGATGAAGTCGAGGGTGCCCAGGAGGGGTGAGTAGGGGAAGGGTAGGATGGCAATAGGGCATTTAAAAATAAATTAACATTTAAATGAAATAATTAAAAAAATGTTTGACAGCACTGGGCCACCCAGAGTAGCGCACCAGTGGTATTTCCGCCCCTGCATTGTATAAATATAAATGTGCCACAATTGAAATACACAACTTTAAAAATGGGCTTTCAATAAAATCAAACAATAAGGAAATATGTTTAGCCATATTTATTAGTTTGCTTC
Source organism: Discoglossus pictus (assembly GCA_027410445.1). Taxonomy (NCBI): domain Eukaryota; kingdom Metazoa; phylum Chordata; class Amphibia; order Anura; family Alytidae; genus Discoglossus; species Discoglossus pictus. Next base: position 349,563,064 of record CM050164.1, read on the forward strand.
AGTTGGGAACATTAAAACCTCCAGGGTTAAAAGGGTATTAAAAGCATTTTTGCATCTAGAAGGGGCTATCTGATAATGTAAGTGTCTTTTTTCAAATAATATTCTCAAAGGAGAAAATGAGTCATTCTTGTCATAGATGTATGAGTCATTCTTGTCATAGATGTATGAGTCATTATTGTGTAGGCCTTCCTGATTTGACCGAGAATATGAGCCCTATACTTATCCTAACCTTTCCCTGTTTATGGATATCATCTTGACTATTGCATTCTTACATTCAATCTTATACTCTTATACATACAAAAATGTTGTTATTTAATCTTACGAAACAAGCCATGATTTTCACACAAATACAGCTGTTCAATAAACACAGCAACATTGACATTGGTGGACTTGGATTTTTAGGAGAGGGGAATAAGTATTTATAACAAATATACTTTAACTTGATTGACATATAAATTGATTCCATAAGAGCCATTTAGCCTTGATTTTCTCAATTGCCAGTCCTAACAATCTTGATAATTATGGCATCCCTTGCCTGCCATTAGCCCTAACCATTAGCTTGTCTCTGGATACCCTCTTGCCAGTCTGGATTCTGACTACTCTTTTATTAAATTACAGCAATGATTATAAATATGTATTCTTGGGATATTGATACAAGTTCACCATTAATAGCATCATCATTTTTAACCCATGGTCATTAATCAACTGGTGTTTCTTTGTTTATTTGAGTAAGGCAGAATCAATAATTTCAATATATTAACATACTGCATTCATATCTAGATACAATTGCTAATGTTTAAATAAATGTAAAGTGCAATTACAAATCACAAATGTTCTATTATACAAGTCATGACATTTTCAAAAGTCTATTTTACTGTGATTAAACAATTACCAATTTTTCATTAAATTTTTATTAAGATTTTTTTTATATGTTAAAACCTGCTGTCATAAACAGTTAATTGGCAATGTGTAAATTCCATATTTTACACAATCAGTTTACCAATATAACATTTGTTTTTTAATATACATAGAAAACGGTCTGTGCACACCTTTCCTTTGTGAGTTAAAAGCTTTCTTGAACTTATGTTTAAATCAAGCCAATTCAAAATGTCAGTTTTTACACACATCAAATATCAAAATAAAAGGCAGATAGGCAATGATTCCCTGTAACATTTAATGGGTTGCTGAGGTTGCATATCGCTGAAAAGAACATCTTAAGCAGAGAAATATGACTAGAAACGAAGGCTCCCCAGTAAAAAGAACTACTCAATCAACCTTGTGTTATTCAAAATAAAACATATGTCAGATACTAAGGATTGAGATATAGAACTATCAGACTTATAGAATGAAAAATATTATAAAATATAACCTATTCTGATTCATATGTAAAATATTTGTTAACAAATAGATTTGAAGGAAATGCCCAAGAGGAGATTTAAGTTGGAAATGTACGTTTAAACATCTAGTTATAATTAATTCTAACTTGGGTGCATGTCCTATATAATTAAAAATGATAAATCTGTTTCAGTCCATAAATTAAAGTGAACAGCACTATGGTGGACTGCCCTCTCCTTCTTACTTCTCCTTGAGTGAGGGTGTGGTGTCCTTGTTATTTGATTGTCTTTAATGTGTGATGATGCAATCTATAATTTTTGGTTGAAGCAAATCTAGCAGGAGAGGCAGAATCCTTCACACAAAGAACTGAATAAGTAATTCCCTGCAGGCAATTCCAGAGAACTGAAGGAGATTAAAAGGCTGACAACTCAACACAGAGAAGTTATCACTTCAATATTGCAACTGTTTATGGGACATCTGTGTTCTATTAGTTGTATGTGGTTTACATTGTGAGTTTTTATATTTTTATATAAAGATATTTTGCAACTTCTTAATAACTTTGAATTTATTCATCTTTCCACTTGCAGTCAAGCTCAATTCCACAGGTGTTGCAAGGATTACTTGTAAAACATCTGTGGGACAAGGACAGGTGTGTAGGTAACTCCCATAAAACCACAAATCTAATGACACTATACAAAACTGGTTATTCTAGCACAAGATCCGCCTAAAGTTTATTTTATATGAGGGTTCTGTAAAATTTACAGCTAAAATAGCTAAGTACTGGTAAAAACATGAAGCTTGTGACTGCTTCACAACAATACATTTGGTGCAATCAGTAATTCCACCATGTCCAATTCTCATGTCAAGAAACATGTAAAGCCACAACAGTATGAATAAGCTATTGCGAGTAAATGGTACACATGTGTCTCTTAATATCTAATTTTATCCTTAAAATAAAAACCAAAACAGTATATTTCGAAACAGCAACTACAGATGAACCATGAAATAAGCTATGAAAAAGTAAATTACTAAAAATAAAAATGACTGACTTCACATAGCTGCTGTCGTTTTATTAACTTTTTTATACAGCAGGAAATGAACAGCCTTATTAAATTGAAATTAAATTCGACCAATTGAAAATGGCTCTATATAAGCACAGAGCATATTTTTTTACAGAAGTTTTTAGTTAGTGAACTTCTATCCAAAAGCAAGGTCTTCACTAATTAAAAGTGCATGTCTTGCTCTGAACGCCTTTGGCGATGATTACTTGGCTAGCAATGAGCGCCTTTGGCACTCATTGCGAGGCTCTCGGTTGGTGTATTTTTTGTTATCAGAGGCGCTTTTGCACTTATTGTAAAATCTGCGCTGATCTCCTTTTGGCCTCTCCCCTGGTGTACTTTGTGTCCTATGAGCACCATTGGCGCTCCTTGTGAGGCGCGCAGTGAAGGTCTTTGTCGTTTATTGCGATACTGTGGTGTGTTTTTTTTGTTTTTTTCTGTATATTTTTTTTAATGATAATTAATTAATTAATGAAATCATAAATTAATATACTTTACCTATTTGTAAGTAATATATGCAGCAAGGAATGTGCTGAAGAGCTAACACTCTGAGGTGTAAGTGTCAGCAATGTGTGCAGTGTGTAGTGTAAATAGGTTGCATGCGCGAGGGGAAACCGTTTGTGTAGCTGTGTACTTCCGCATTCTGTAAGTGTTGTCCAATGGCGGTGATTGTGTATGTGGTACGCGGGTGCAGATGATTTATCATCCTTGCTAATGATGATTTATCGTCCTTGCTGTATGTTTTACCTTGTACGGGTTTTTGTAAAAGTCATATGTGCTTGGCAGTGTTTTGCGGCTTTAGGGGTCGTGTAGCCTCATTTTTGTTTTTTTTCTGTGGCCATTTTTTCTCTTGCTTAGGGGATTTTGGAGTGTCTAAACTCTGTCAATTGGACTTAAATTGAGGTGTAACGTTACTTACAGACATCCTGGGTGTCCCCCCTTGCTGTGGATAAGGTTTTTATTTTATTTGTGTGTGTATTTTGTTTTGTTTTTTATGTTTTCCGCTGAGCGTGAGTTGGCCGTTATGGTTGTATTTTTGCGAGTTCGTAATTTTTTTTTGTAAGTGCTGCAGCTCGTATTTTTTTGTGTAAGTCAGTATTTAGTCATTGCGTGTTTTGGTTTTTTTATTCAAAGTCCTGCTTCTGTGGCTGTTTGTAACCGCTTGTGAGGCGCCGTAGAGCCTCCACCTCCGCAAATGCGGCCCCTCATATTGCGAGGGTCCGCATTTGCGGGCCGAAAGTTGTATGGGGTTGTAGAGATGTGCCTACAGCGCTCATATCCACCAGCTCAAGGAGCGCCTTGGGCGCTCCTTACCAGTAAATTACTCATATTGCAGAGAACTATATATGTGATGATAAATCGGAGATACTGCAAAACCAGTAGCCACAATAGTGATGGGAAAGTTGTTTCAAGGGGACTAACACCTGGACTGTGGCATGCCGGAGGGGGATCCATGGCAAAACTCCCATGGAAAATTACTAAGTTGATGCAGAGTCTGGTTTTAAGCCATAAATGGCATAAATCACCTAACATTCCTAAATTGTTTGGAATAACATGCTTTAAAACATCAGGTATGATATTGTATCGATCAGGTAGTGTAAGGGTTACACCCGCTTAACAGTAACAGACCAATCTCCCCGTTTAATGCACCACAAACAACCGCAAACAGTCCCTTTGCACAACCGCAAGCTCCCCATTTGCACAAGGTTGGATACCAAGCTAGCCATGTCCTGTTCCTTGTCCTCACTGATGTCATTGAAGGTCTCTTCCTCCACCCAGCCACCAAGGGTCCCCGAAAGGTGACAACAAGCCCCCTGGGATGCCTGCTGTGTTTGGTCTTCCACCTCCTCAAAGCCACCTTCCTCCTCTTACTCCTCTTCTTCAGACTCCTCTCTCTGCGTTGCCTCTGTCTGCGTTATTATAAGGTGTGTACTGTTAAGTAGTACTATTCCTATCGGTTTAATCCCTGATACGTCCACTATTAGGGGACTTGTATATGGCATTGATTTTTGGAACAGGGAGATGGAAAAAGATGCTTGGTCAGTCCTCCCACTTCAAATTTGGGGCACTGCGCATGCAATCTAAGGTGCCACCAGATAGGAGTGGTGTGTTCAGTTGTACTATTTATTCCTATCAGTTTGATACCTGTTACGTCACCTATCAGGGGACGTGTATATGGCATGGATTTTTGGAAGCGGGAGATGGAAAAAGATGCTTGGTCGGTCCTCCCACTTCAAATTTGGGGCACTGCGCGTGCAATCTAAGGTGCCACCAGATAGGAGTGGTGTGTTCAGTTGTACTATTTATACCTATCAGTTTGATACCTGTTACGTCACCTATCAGGGTACGTGTATATGGCATGGATTTTTGGAAGCAGGAGATGGAAAAAGATGCTTGGTCGGTCCTCCCACTTCAAATTTGGGGCACTGCACATGCAATCTAAGGTGCCACCAGATATGAGTGTCACTGTGCACTGGCAAAAGTTGTCAGAGTAGGTGCTGTAGGCCTCACACACACACGCCTGTAGGCAGGCAACTGATATTCAATCGATTACAGTCAAAAAGGTGTTGTTTTATGTCACTGTACACTACGGTTGCACCAGATATGACGTATCACTGTGCACTGGCAAAAGTTGGCAGAGTAGATGCAATAGGCTTCACACACATGCCTGTAGACAGGCAATTGCTATTCAATCTATTATAGTCAAAAAAGTGTTGTTTTATTTCACTAAGCACAATATAAGCTGTTAGGTGTTAGCCTGTCACACGCTGGCAGGCAGGCATATGCAATTAGATTACACAGAAAATAATTATAAAATAAAATAAATGATGTTCTAGCCCTAAAAAGGGCTTTTTGGGTTCCTGTCCTTCAGATGGAAGGCTCTGGAAGGGAGTGTATGCTGCTGATTGGCTGGAATGTGTCTGCTGACTGTGAGGTGCAGTCAACGTTTCCTCAATGATAAAGTATAGGGGGCGAACCGAAAAGCGCATGTGTTCGCCATCCGCTGTGAACGCGAACATGCCAAAATCGCTGCGAATAGTCCGTGGGCGAACTGTTCGCGACATCTCTAGTGCTGAGCCATGCAGGAATAAGGATTTGTGCAAATGGCACTAACATATTCAATTAGCAATGACTATAGCGGTGAGCCAGCCTTAAATGCAGGGGAAGACCAATGTGTAACCCCAAGCACTTTACTGGCAAATTTTCCCCACAATGTGCAGTACGAGCAAAACTGCACAATTGCTCTGCGTATGCAAGATACAAGCAGAAAATAAACTGAAAAAATACTGCTTATGGGAGATTAGAGTACATTAAAGTAAAATACTGCTATTAGAAAGTTTAACCAATTGGCATCTATCCTTCTTTGTAATCCTTTACCCTCATCTTCCTTGGATTTATTTCTGAATGTGGTGGTTGAAAATAGTTTTACATTTATTGATGGGACAGAAGAGGTTTTTGGATGTGCTTGATATCAGGATCGCCAAGGAAAATAATGAAGGTTATCATCTTGCCTACAGTTATATCAGGTTGCCAACCTATCTAAGAAAAATATTTTCAGGAGTATCCATTGTACTATAGTGGCAAGCAAATATCTACATTTTGTTCAAAATGCCTTAACTGCTTCAAGAAATAAAAAAAAATATGTTGTATTAATATATGGCTTTCCACATAAAAACACCATAACACTTGTTCATATTTGTATTGAAGTTGCTGGATAAAAAGCCCATGTCAGAAGGCTTAAATTCACAAAAGATCTTTGAAGGATTCCTTCCCTGAAGCAAGAGATTACTTACCGTATATATTCGAGTATAAGCCGAGGCACCTATTTTATCACAAAATACTGAGTAAAATGAGTGACTCGAGTATAAGCTGAGGGTGGCAAATGTGCTGCCCCCTGTGTCCCCCCTCTCTCTCCTGTGTCTCTTCTCCTCTCTCCCTTCCCTCTGTCTCTTCCCCCCTCCCTCATCAACCTCCTCAACCCCCTCCTCATTCTCAACCTCCCTCCTCAACCCTACTCTTCATCCTCAACCTCCCCCCTCATCCTCAACCCCCCCATTCTCAACCCCCCTCCTCAACCTCAACCCCCTCCTCATTCTCAACCTCCCTCCTCATACTCAACCTCCGTCCTCATCCTCAACCCCCTCCTCATCCTCCCTCCTCAACCCCCCTCAACCTCACTCCTCAACCCCCATCCTCATCCTCCCCCCTCAAACCCTCATCCTCATCCTCCCCCCTCAACCCCCCATCCTTATCCTCAAACCCCTCCTCAACCCCCTCAACCTCAACCCCCCTCCTCAACATCAACCCCCATCCTCAACCCCCCATCCTCATCCTCAACCCCCCCATCCTCATCCCCCTCCTCACCCCCTCTCAACCTCAACCCCCCTCCTCTACCTCAACCTCCCTCCTCCTCATCAACCCCCTACTCAACTCGGCTTATACTCGAATATATATGGTCCTTTGTTTTCTTTACCTCTCAATGTTTGGGTTTTGTCTACTTACATTAATGTCAGATTTTTTTGATCGTTCTTTCTTGTAAGTGTACTTTTAAGTCTTACTAATTTATTTTTATATATGAAAAACTAATACTGTTAAAGTTAAAACACAACTTTTAATCCATAAGCAAAGACAGTACTTTAAAATCTTAGCTTGTCTTACCAAAAATGTAAACATAAGTGTGTGTCAGATACTGCGAACCGAAGAATACACCCTCTTATGTATTTTCTTATATACACAATAATACAATAACGTATGCTTACTTCAGCTAGACAGTGAACTGGAGAACCCAATAGGTTGACTATATTGGTCAGTCACAAAGTTTTGTAACTTTATGTAAAGGTTTGCTTTGCCCAGTGAGTCAATTTGTTTTTGTAACATTTTAAGATCTTGTTTTTTAGGCAAAACATTATCTTAACCCCCACCCCTCCCATCACCTTCCTATTTTACATATTAAACTACAGCCATTATCAACTGAATATCACATATAATAGTTGTCAAACTACGAATCGCAAAGCAAGGGCCGCAGTTTGGTCCGCAATTGCAAACCCTCACGAAGCGAGTGGCCGGATTTGCGGAAGGTGGAGGCTTTAAGCCATACGACTTTGGAACAACACAACCCCGCATAATCCTTAACTCGCAGCACTTTGCCCTACGCCGCCTCAAAACACTAACAACACAACCCCCGCATTGTCAACTCGCAGCCCTTTCCCTACGGCGCCTCAAGACACCATACAAAACTCCCACACAAACCTTAATTCGTAGCTACTTACTCGTACGGCAATTCAAACCAACCCACAAAACTCCCACACACAAACCTTAACTCGCAGCACTTACTCCAACGGCGCCACACGCCACCGGACAAAACTCGCAGCACTTAGCCGATCAAACATGACGACACCAAATACGAGTTGTAACATTTAGAAAAAACAAAATACGAGTCGTAAAAATACAAACTTAACGGCCGAGACGCGCAAACCAAAAAACAGTAAAAACACACTAAATACACCCAAAACAATTACAAACACATCACAGAGAGCATGGGGTAACAGCCAGGACGTCTGTGAGTGAGCTGGAATGCGAATTTAACATGATTTAGATGATTTTCGCCACTGGAAAATCGCCTAAGCGAGGAAAAAAATGGCCACCGAAAAAAATGAAAACAAGGCTACAATACCGTTAAACGCGCAAAACATAGCCAATCATGTAGCACTTTGACAAGGAACATACGAGGTACTACAACGGACTGTTACTAAAGACGGAAAATTATTTAGACGCGTATGTTTATTAATTCATTAATTAATTTTTAATGGACATTCATTTATTAATTATTAATTATTTAAAAAATTGTATAAATTGTCACTACCTTTACTTGATTGATTACATTATTGATTAACTCTTTATAATATATTTAGTCATTAGTTAATTAGTAATGTTCATTCATTAATAATAATGAATTAGTCATAATAACAAAGTTAATAAAAATGTATCAGAAAATATGTATATTTCAAACTGGACGACCATTTTGGGCTTGATGCTCAACTATTAATGTTCATTTATTACTTCATTAATCATTAAGATTACTAATATTCATGAATTAATTATTAATTAGTCATACTAACAAATTTAATAAAAAAGGGATAAAAAAAGATGTATTTTTCACAGTGGACTTACATTTCATGGTTGCTGCTCAACTATTAATGTTCATTAATTACTTGATTGATCATTCATACAACAATTTTTGTTTTCAAATGCCTGAAAACATATGTACATTTTGCACTGCACTCACATTTCAGTGTTGCTGCTTAATAATTAAATTGCTGTTATATTTATGTTTTCAGCCTTCCTTATTAATGCACTTATTTTGGTGTGTTGATGCTTAATTATTAATTTTCCTGATTAATTATTTAATTAGCCATTTATTTTAAAGCATTTAAAATTAAATGTGCTAAAATGCATCACAAAATAGGTAGATTTGACAGTGTAATCAGATTTATCTGTTTTTGCTGATTGTCTCAAAGGAATATGATTAAAGATGTCGCGAACCTAAAATTTTCAGTTCGCGAACCGCGAACGCGAACCGCCGCAAATGTTCGCGAACCGGTGAACATCGGCGAACCGCCATAGACTTCAATGGGCAGGCGAATTTTAAAACCCACAGGGACTCTTTCTGGCCACAATAGTGATGGGAAAGTTGTTTCAAGGGGTCTAACAGCTGGACTGTGCCATGCCGGAGGGGGATCCATGGCAAAACTCCCACAGAAAATTACATAGTTGATACAGAGTCTGGTTTTAAGTCATAAAGGGCATAAATTACCTAACATTCCTAAATTGTTTGGAATAACGTGCTTTAAAACACAGGTATGATGTTGTATCGATCAGGTTGTTTAAGGGTTAGGCCCGCTTCACAGTGACAGACCAAACTCCCCGTTTAACGCACCGCAAACAACCACAAACAGTCAATTTGCACAACCGCAAACTCCCCATTTGCACAAGGTTGGATACCAAGCTAGCCATGTCCCGTTCCTTGTCCTCACTGATGTCATTGATGGTCTCTTCCTCCACCCAGCCACCAAGGGTCCTCGAAAGGTGACAACAAGCCCCCTGGGACGCCTGCTGTGTTTGGTCTTCCACCTCCTCAAAGCCACCTTCCTCCTCTGACTCCTCTTCTTCAGACTCCTCTCAATGCATTGCCTCTCTCTGCATTATTATAAGGTGTGTTAAGTAGTACTACTCTTATCAGTTTAAAACCTGTTACAGCACCTATCAGGGGGCGTGTATAAGGCCTAGATTTTTAGAACCAGGAGATGGAAAAAGATGCTTTGTTGGTCGTATCACTTCAATTTTGGGGCACGGCACGTGCAGTCAAAGGTGCCACCAGATAGGAGTGACTTGTTTGTAAGTACTACTCTTATCAGTTTAATACTTGTTACGTTACCTATCAGGGGGCATGTATAAGGCCTGGATTTTTAGAACCAGGAGATGGAAAAAGATGCTTTGTTGGTCGTATCACTTTAATTTTAGGGCACGGCACGTGCAGTCAAAGGTGCCACAAGATAGGAGTGACGTGTTTGTAAGTACTACTCTTATCACTTTAATACTTGTTACGTTACCTATCAGGGGGCGTGTATAAGGCCTGGATTTTTAGAACCGGGAGATGTAAAAAGATGCTTTGTTGGTCGTATCACTTCAATTTTGGGGCACAGCACGTGCAGTCAAAGGTGCCACCAGATAGGAGTGACGTGTTTGTAAGTACTACTCTTATCAGTTTAATACTTGTTACGTTACCTATCAGGGGGCGTGTATAAGGCCTGGATTTTAAAAACCAGGAGATGGAAAAAGATGCTTTGTTGGTCGTATCACTTCAATTTTGGGGCACGGCACGTGCAGTCAAAGGTGCCACCAGATAGGAGTGACGTGTTTGTAAGTACTACTCTTATCAGTTTAATACTTGTTACGTTACCTATCAGGGGGCGTGTATAAGGCCTGGATTTTTAGAACCGGGAGATGGAAAGAGATGCTTTGTTGGTCGTATCACTTCAATTTTGGGGCACGGCACGTGCAGTCAAAGGTGCCACCAGATAGGAGTGACGTGTTTGTAAGTACTACTCTTATCAGTTTAATACTTGTTACGTTACTTATCAGGGGGCGTGTATAAGGCCTGGATTTTTAGAACTGGGAGATGGAAAAAGATGCTTTGTTGGTCGTATCACTTCAATTTTGGGGCACGGCATGTGCAGTCAAAGGTGCCACCAGATAGGAGTGACGTGTTTGTAAGTACTACTCTTATCAGTTTAATACTTGTTACGTTACTTATCAGGGGGCGTGTATAAGGCCTGGATTTTTAGAACTGGGAGATGGAAAAAGATGCTTTGTTGGTCGCATCACTTCAATTTTGGGGCACGGCACGTGCAGTCAAAGGTGCCACCAGATAGGAGTGACGTGTTTGTAAGTACTACTCTTATCAGTTTAATACTTGTTACGTTACTTATCAGGGGGCGTGTATAAGGCCTGGATTTTTAGAACTGGGAGTTGGAAAAAGATGCTTTGTTGGTCGTATCACTTCAATTTTGGGGCACGGCATGTGCAGTCAAAGGTGCCACCAGATAGGAGTGACGTGTTTGTATGTACTACTCTTATCAGTTTAATACTTGTTACGTTACCTATCAGGGGGCGTGTATAAGGCCTGGATTTTTAGAACCAGGAGATGGAAAAAGATGCTTTGTTGGTCGTATCACTTCAATTTTGGGGCACGGCACGTGCAGTCAAAGGTGCCACCAGATAGGAGTGACGTGTTGGTAAGTACTACTCTTATCAGTTTAATACTTGTTACGTTACCTATCAGGGGGCGTGTATAAGGCCTGGATATTTAGAACCGGGAGATGGAAAAAGATGCTTTGTTGGTCGTATCACTTCAATTTTGGGGCACGGCACGTGCAGTCAAAGGTGCCACCAGATAGAAGTGACGTGTTTGTAAGTACTACTCTTATCAGTTTAATACTTGTTACGTTACCTATCAGGGGGCGTGTATAAGGCCTGGATTTTTAGAACTGGGAGATGGAAAAAGATGCTTTGTTGGTCGTATCACTTCATTTTTGAGGCACTTTGTGACATTAGCTTCTTACGCTCAAACATGTCCTTTACAGGCACCTGACTATGGGCAGATGAGCAGGAACTGCTCAAGGCGAGAGACGGAGTGGCGGATGGTTGAGAGAGGGCAAGGAGGACAGCAGTGGTTGATGTGGCTTATGATGCTGCACCAGGAGGAAGATGGCGGCTTTGAGTTTGTGTGCTGCTTGTACTCATGTGTTGGTCTGGAGTCACCCAAACATTAGCTCTCAACCTGTAGAGGATTAGGGAACCAGGCTACTCTAGACCTCATTCATCATTACAGGTTTTGACAGATCGGTACTATTCGTCCAAGCTACTGTGACAACAGATATGAGTGGCACTGTGCACTTGCAGAAGTTGGATAGAGTAGACGCTGTAGGTCTGACACACACGCTTGCAGACAACTTACTGCTATGCAATCTATTACAGTAGAAAAAATGTTTTTGGTTTTAAATGTACACTACTGTTACACCAGATATGAGTGGTGTGTTAAGTAGTACTACTCCTATCAGTTTAATACCTGTTATGTGCCTTTTTTTGGGGTTTGGTTGTTGAAGCCACAGTGCAGCACCAGAGGTCAGAACAATTAGGCATGTACACATGCCTGAAAAATTAGGTATTGTTGATCTTGCAGCGAGCAGAGAAGAAGGTAGGCCTGATTCAACGCCCCATCCCTGCATATCCACAATCAGAGATTGAGGGGGCGACCCTTACAAGGCCACGGGCCGGAGATATAAAGGGGGGCCATCCCAAATAAGCACACAAGCGGGGACAAAGGTAGTTAAGGGGACATAGAGGCCCATGGACTGGCGGTCGCCATCTTGGCAGGAAAAGGGCCCAGCAATTAAACCAAACTGACCCAGCACAGGCAGCTACTTGAGTCAAACGCTGTACAATTACACCTTAATAAAGCTGAAACATGCAGCAGCAGGGATTCTAAACGGCCACACAGGGACAAGGAGGCTAACAGCCCCCACAGTCTCTGCACCACTCTTTTTAACAGATAACCCAAGGGGCTAATCAGGGACCTTGCCCACAAAAAAAAAAGCAGAATTTTATTGGAGGAATTATTAGTGTCTTTACCCCCCAAGAGAGGACATAATATACGGTATCTTTAGACTACCTGATGGCCAAACCTCCTTTAGCCCCAATGCTATCCAAGAAACATTTCAAAACTTCGATCAGACCATATATTCATCCCAATCCCGCTGCAGCGCATCTGACATAGAGTCCTTCCTACTACAGCAAGAAGTCCACAAAATACCTGTACCTCAATTGGATAGCTTGAACCTAGACATATCCCAAGAGGAAGTTAAATCTACAATCCAAGATCTTAAATTTGGCAAGTCCCCAGCGCCAGATGGTTTTACTCATCTGTACTATAAGAAATTTGAGCCCTTGCTTACTCCCGCACCTAACATCTTTGTTTAACGCTATACTAAATGGAGAACCTATGCCCCCTTAATTGAATCAGGCCGACCTCATAGTCTTTCCAAAAGAGGGTAGGGACCCGAATCTCAAACTGTATTACAAGGCAGCGCAGCTGGCTTTCATTCCTCTGGCGCATTCTCCAAAACACATCAGCCGCTCTGGGTATTTATGGAAAATGTAAGCATGTCACCTTATACATGGGATACAGTAATATGGATTCCAGGCCTGTATACTTTTTTGAGAAACTTGAAAAACCCATTGATTAAGCACTCATTAAAAATATGGACGGAGATGAACTGGACACAAAAACTGGACACTCGGGTATCAGATCTTACCCCTATCGTACCCAATCCCCACTTTAAGATACATCTTCCGGAAAGCTCTCTCAGTTGGTGGAAGTCTCAGAACCTACTAAGGGTTGGTCCATGGTGGCATGACGACAAAATAATGACCTTTGAGTGGGTGAGAGATAGATACAATTTACCCCTGGCTGAACACTATAATTTTTGCAGGATACATCATTTTATATATACGATAAGTGGTAGGGGAACCCCCCAAAGAAACACCTGGCTACTCAAAAAATGTAGGGATTCCCCCTTTCAGCCTGGTATTATTAGCCTCATGTATGAACTATTTAATGAAAACTCATGGGCAAACAAACCAGACTATACCAAAGCCTGGGAGAGGGATTTGGGCACCGAGTTGACAGATAGCACATGGGATAAAAGTTGGCAAGGCTTAAGTAGGGGATCTTTAAATTATAGTCTGCTTGAGACTTCAATAAAGGTCCTACACAGGACATATATTACTCCTTTTAAGCTATTAAATGGGATCCAAAACGGAGCAGCTCATGTTTTAGGAACAGTGGTAATGAGGCTACATTTTTTTCATGTCTGGTGGGAGTGTTCGGCAGTCATAAGACTATGGGAAGAAACATGCTTACTAGCTTCTAAAATGTTTAAGATTGACCTAATAAAATATTTTTTGAAAGAAAAAATACACATAGCTAGTAGTTGGAAAACCCCAAATTAAAACTTTCAGGAATTAATAAAAAAAATCAACTATTTACTGCTCAACGAGAGATTTAACCATGTAGTCTTGGATAGAATCACCCAGTTCCAGACAATTTGGGATCCCTGGATAACATCCCCATTTAGTGCCCCCCTAATATAATAAAACATTTGTTAATGGTTGAAGCGACTCGGGGGGAAGGACCGGAGTGGGGGAGCCCTGGAGGAGACCCTTCAGAAGCAACCGGCGGCAAAATTATCCGAGGAAAGGAGAGGTCGCCTACTGAAGCCTGCCCTAGGGTAACCCAAGGGCGATTGAGCAGGTTAGATATTGTAAATAATAAGCTACTGCTGGAGTGATGATAGATAATAGGACTTTACTATTGTCTGTTTTAACATGTCTTAGGTTTCTGTTAAAAATTGCAATCACAGTAAAAAAAAAGAAAATGTATTAACCAAAAAAGTTAAAAAAAGAAGGCCTAGCCACCTAATTTTAACAAAATGTCTTCATTGTAAATATGTATTTTTGCACAACTGTTGTGTTATGCAAGACTGTTCAATATGCTTTCTTTTCCATTACATGCCGTACGCCTTCTGGCATAAAAATTGAAATTCAAAAATTAGATATTGTTGCAGCCGCTGCTGTTGCAGCGGCCAGAAAGATTGACCTTTGTTCCCCAGGCAGAAAGTGCCATAAAACATTGCATCTTCTTGAACCCTAGTTGGTGGCGGATAATTCACGCAAGTCATCCGGCATTCACAGATAACAGACAGCAGCGTGTAGACCATTTATAGCCGAAGGCAGCTCATCTCATCAGGCCTTTTTCAGTCGAATGTATCGCCCAGTGTCAGTCCCTTCGGGATCCATCCCTCATTCATCTTTATAAAGGTGAGGCAATCTAGACTTTTTTGCCCTAGGCGACTTCTCTTCTCGGTGACAAAACCTCCATCTGCACTGAAGGTCCTTTCTGACAGGACACTTGAAGCGGGGCAGGCCAGAAGTTCAATTGCAAATTGGGATAGCTCAGGCCACAGGTCTAGCCTGCATACCCAGTAGTCAAGGGGTTCATCGCTCCTCAGAGTGTCAATATCTGCAGTTAAGGCGAGGTAGTCTGCTACCTGTCGGTCAAGTCGTTCTCTGAGGGTGGATCCCGAAGGGCTGATGCGATGCGTAGGACTGAAAAAGGTCCGCATGTCCTCCATCAACAACACGTCTTTTAAACGTCCTGTCCTTGCCGGCGTGGTCGTGGGAGGTGGATTACTTTCACCTCTTCCCCTGTTATATTGCCCTTGTGCTGCGACATCACCCTTATATGCTGTTTAAAGCATACTTGTTAATTTGTTTTGGACCTGCTGCATCCTTTCTGACTTGCGGTAATTTGGTAACAAATCAGGCACTTTCTGCTTATACCGGGGGTCTAGTAGCGTGCACACCCAGTACAGGTCGTTCCCCTTCAGCCTTTTTATACGAGGGTCCTGCGACAGGCACGACAGCATGAAAGACCACATTTGCATAAGGTTGGATGCTGAGCTAGTCATGTCACGTTCCTCGTCCTCAGTGATCTCGCTGAAGATATGTTCTTCCCCCCAGCCACGTACAACACCACGGGTACCAGATAGGTGACAACGAGCACCCTGGGATGCCTGTTGTGATTGGTCTTCCTCCTCCCCCTCAAAGCCACATTCCTCCTCTGACTCCTCTTCCTCACAATCCTCTTCCAGCGTTGCCGCAGGTCCAGCAAGCGATGCTGATAAGTCTGTTTCTGGTGGTGATGGTGACCACAACTCTTCCTCTTCCTCGTCACGCTCATCTACGGCCTGATCCAGCACTCTTCGCAGGGCACGCTCCAGGAATAAAACAAATGGTATGATGTCACTGATGGTGCCTTCGGTGCGACTGACAAGGTTTGTCACCTCCTCAAAAGGACGCATGAGCCTACAGGCATTGCGCATGAGCGTCCAGTAACGTGGCAAAAAAATCCCCAGCTCAGCAGAGGCTGTCCTAGCACCCCGGTCATACAAATACTCGTTAATGGCTTTTTCTTGTTGGAGCAGGCGGTCGAACATTAGGAGTGTTGAATTCCAACGTGTGGGGCTGTCACAAATCAAGCGCCTCACTGGCATGTTGTTTCGCCGCTGGATATCTGAAAAGTGCGCCATGGACGTGTAGGAACGCCTGAAATGGCCACACACCTTTCTGGCCTGCTTCAGGATGTCCTGTAAGCCTGGATACTTATGGACAAAGCGTTGTACGATCAGATTACACACATGTGCCATGCACGGCACATGCGTCAACTTGCCCAAATTCAATGCCGCCAACAAATTTCACAAACCACTTTGCCAATCTCTAGTTAGTGCGGAGTCAGCCATTGATCCACCTGTGCATTCAGGGCGGACAGGAGTGTTGGCCCGGTGTGACTCTCTGCTTTGAGGCAAGTCAACCCCAAGACGGCATGACACTGCCGTATCCGGGATGTAGAATAGTATCTGGGGAGCTGGGGGGGGTGCCGTTGATGTGGAGCAAGACGCAGCAGCAGAAGAGGACTCAGCTGAGGAGGTTATGGAAGAGGATGGAGTAGGAGGAGTAGAGGAGTTGGCAGCAGGCCTGCCTGCAAGTCGTGGCGGTGTCACCAACTCCTCTGCAGAGCCACGCATTCCATGCTTGGCAGGCGTCAGCAGGTTTGCCCAATGCGCAGTGTAGGTGATATACCTGCCCTGACCATGCATTGCAGACCAGGTATCAGTGGTCAGATGGACCCTTGCCCCAACACTGTGTGCCAGAGATGCCATTACTTCCTTTTGCACAATTGAGTACAGGTTGGGGATTGCCTTTTGGGAAAAGAAATTTCGGCCGGGTAACTTCCACTGCGGTATCCCAATCGCTAAAAACTTTTTGAACGCCTCAGACTCCACCAGCTTGTATGGTAAAAGCTGGCGGGCCAAGAGTTCAGACAAGCCAGCTGTCAGACGCCGGGCAAGGGGGTGACTTTGTGGCATTGGCTTCTTACGCTCAAACATGCCCTTGACAGACACCTGACTGTGTGGAGATGAGCAGGCGAGAGACGGAGTGGTGGAGAGTTGAGAGGGGGCAAGGAGGACAGCAGTGGTTGATGTGGATGAAGATGCTGGACCAGGAGGAGGATGGCGGCTTTGAGTTTGTGTGCTGCTTGTACTCATGTGTTGATCCCATTGGCGTTTGTGCTGTGACATCATGTGCCTTCGCAAAGCAGTTGTACCTAGGTGGGTGTTGGACTTCCCACGACTCAGTTTCTTTTGGCACAGGTTTACAAATGGCATCGCTGTTGTCAGAGGCAGACACACAAAAAAAATGCCACACTGCTAAGCTCGGCGGTGACGGCATTCTGGTGGTGGCAACAGCATGCGTTGATTGGCGTGCTGTCTGGCTGACCCCGGGTGCTGAAGCATGCTGTCTGACTGTGCCACTAGCTCGTTGTGATGACCTCCCTCTACTTCCAACTCGTCTCCTCCTCCTCTCTGTCTCCCCATCTGAACTTTCCCCCTGTTCTTCTTCTCTTCTAGCAGGCACCCACGTGATATCCACGGACGCATCGTCATCATCATCACCCGCCTCACTTGTATATGACAACTGAACAAAGGAAGCAGCAGCGGGTACATCATCATCATCATCATCACATCGTACGTACATGTGTGTAATGCTGCATGACTAAGACATATCCCTGTTATCTATATTCTCTGGCAATAATGGTTGCGCATCACTCATTTCTTCAAACTGATGTATAAATAACTCTTCTGACTGATCAATTGAATTGGCTGTGGTACTAGTGTTGGTGGTGGCGGCAGGCGGGTGAGTGGTAACTTGAGAGGTGCCCGAAGCTAAGCTGGAGGAGGATGGTGCGTCAATGTTCCAAGCGGAAGCTGTAGAAGATTGGGTGTCCTGTGTTAGCCAGTCAACTACGTCCTCTGAACTTTTCAAGTTCAGGGTAACTGGCCTCTGAACACTGGGCATTATTGTAGGGCCAAAGGGAATCACAGCACCACGACCACGACGGCCTCTGCGGGGTGTCCTGCCTCTGCCTGTCATTTTTTTTTTTAAATGTGGACTGTTGGTACCCCAACTAGACTGGATTGGTTGAACTTGGCACAGTACTTGTAAGCAGGACACACACTATGGGTAGCGGTCAAGCAAATGAACTTGAATTGACGGTCAGGCAAATGCACTTACATTTAATAAACAAAAAGTTTGGGTTTTTTAAATGTGGACTGTTGGTACCCCAACTAGACTGGATTGGTTGAACTTGGCACAGTACTTGTAAGCAGGACAAACACTATGGGTAGCGGTCAAGCAAATGAACTTGGATTGACGGTCAGGCAAATGCACTTACATTTAATAAACAAAAAGTTTGGGTTTTTTAAATGTGGACTGTTGGTACCCCAACTAGACTGGATTGGTTGAACTTGGCACAGTACTTGAAAGCAGGACACACACTATGGGTAGCGGTCAAGCAAATGAACTTTGATTGACGGTTATGCAAATGCACTTAGATTTAATAAAAAAAAGTTGGGGTTTTTTAAATGTGGACAACTAGTAAACAATATTATATTGTATGCGTTGTGCACACACAGTATAAGCTGTGAGCCTGACACACACTTACAAGCAGGGGCTAGCAGGGAGACAGGCAAATTAAATTAGATTACACAGAAAAAAAAATGATGTTATAGCCCTAAAAAGGGCTTTTTGGGGTGCTGTGTTTACAGCAGAGATCTGATGAGCACTGGACACTGAATAAACTTGCCTAGTTATGGTTTTCCCTATTGATGCAGCATCATCCAAACTGTCCCTCCTCTCTGTAAGACTGCAAGTTAATTATGATTTCAAAATGGCTGCTGTCCATGAGGTAGATGGCTCTGGAATGGAGTGTATGCTGCTGATTGGCTGGAATGTGTCTGCTGACTGTGACATGCAGGGTCAAAGTTTGCTCAATGATAAAGTATTGGGGGCGGGTCGAATCTCGTATATGCTATGTTCGCCAAAAAAAGTCCGCCGGCGAACTATTCGCGACATCTCTAAATATGATCCTAAAACTGCTTAAATATTTAGATCACTTTATTACATTTTATAGTGCATTTACTTATAGTTTGCATGTATGCCAATTAAACATCATACAAACATTAACAATGCTTTTTATTTTATTTCACAGTTTGATCATCTGGGCACCTGATCTGCACCTTCACATGTATATCATTTAATGATGCAGTTTTTTTACAAAAAAATGATTAACAGCCTTAGTAAATTGACATTTGCCAAAAACAATAGAGCTCTATATAACCACAGAGCATATTTTGATTATCGAAGTAGCCAGTTAGTGAACTTCTATCCAAAAGCAAGATCTTCAGTAAATAAAACACTTATCTAAAAAAATATGCTCTGTGCTTATATACAGCTCTATTAAATTGCCTGAATCGCAATTTAATAAGGCTTTAAGGATTATTGATTTTCCTTCAACAATGTTATTAATTTAGAGATTGTCTATTTCACAATGCATCGGACATTGTAAGCAATTTAAGATTAAAATTTATTTTAGTAGATGCATGTATAACAAGGACAACAAGTACTTTAAATTATTCATACATTCATTTAAACAAAACATTAAATATGATTTTTACATCTTTTTACATATTTTTCAGGTCTCCACCTGCTTGAACACAGGAGTCGCCTCTGCAGGTTTTCACATTATAGAACATCTACTTCACAGGTATATGATTTCGTGATGACATTGTTTACAAATATAGCATTAAGTATTTTCTGGAGGCCATTGATGACAGATATTGCTTAATTAATTTGTCATTCATTTTAAAAATTAATCAATAATTACAAGGAAACAAAAAAAAGGAATACATATATAATTATACATATGTACTTAGCTATTGATGTTTTAACTAATTACACTTTAACATCATAGCTTGATTTATTGATTAATTACGCATCATATCTTAATTTATTCATTCATTTATGTAATACCAAAAAAAGAATTTTGTGATAACACTTTTACATTCTTTTTCATGTGTATTCTTTTATTCCTTAATTCATCATTATGTTACTGCTCATTGTCTAACAGGGATAGGACCTTAGAAGCAGTTAAATATTTAAATTCATTTAATATATTAGGAAACTTTTTAACATTTTAAAATGCATTTACCATATATTTATGATTAGGATATACGTTTGCTATGTATGCCAATTAAATTGGATATTTTCAATGATTCAGAAAATAATAAAAAAAAAATATTACAAATTCTTTATATGTCATTTTATAGATCCATCATCTCTGCACCTCCCTGAAGACACTGAGTGATGTCTGCAGTATTTCAGTTAATATCACATCTAATTGACAGATATCATTATTCTTGACATTCTTTATAAAAACAGGATTAACAGCCTTATTAAATTGCAAGTTGCCCTCTTACACACACAGAGACACACACACAGACACACACACACAGATACACACACACAGACAAACACACACACAGAGACACACACAGAGACACACACACAGAGACACACACACACACAAAGAGACACAGATGGAGACACACACACACAGACACAGACATACCCACACACACACAGAGACACACACACAGAAACACACTGACAGAGACACACACACATGCACAGACACAAACACACATAGATTAACACACACACACACACACACAGAGACATACACACACAGACACAGACACACAGAGACACACACACACGCACACACACAGACAGAGACACAGACACAGACACACACACAGAGATACACAGACACACACACACACAGAGACACTCACACAGACACACAGACATACACACACAAACAGACACACACACACAGAGACACAGACACCCAGAGAGACAGACAGAGACAGATTACCATTCATTTGTTGGAAATACATGACAGGTTAAAAAATATGTGTAATAAAACAAATGCAATTCTTACACCTCTATGTCCAATAACAGATTAAAAAGGCGGACAATGCAGAAGATAAGAAAGAATATAAAAGAAGAATGGCAAGGCAAAGGAAGCAGAGATGGAGAGATGCACAGACCCCTGAGACTTCACAACGTTTACGAGACAAAGATCGACAATAGCACAAAATTAGTCTGCTGGAGATTCAAAGAAAAGAAAAAGTAAACAAAAAAATGTCTCTAAAACATTCTCTAATTACCCAATATTGCCTCCTGACAGCAATGATGATAGCGATGACACCAATGTAGACATAGAAAGTTGTACTGAGATCTATATTGAGGAAGGTCATGATAGTCCTTTATTTAGAGCACTAACAGTAGACACTCATTATTGTGGCTTAATAAATGTGGTTTGTCAGTTGTGTGGGGCCTATCATTTTCTGAAAGAAAGACACACAATTCCAGAATATTTAGAAAGTATAATGAGTGATCCTACATTTCCAAATTACACCAATTTTAAGAAAAACATTCAGTCTTATAACAGTGCAATTTCATTTGCTTCAATGGGTGCAGCATTAGCAGAAAATGTCCCAGGACATGGTCCTTACTGTTTTAAAGACCAAGGACAAATATACCACGGGACTTCACATTTACACCCAGAATCAGTAGAACAAAGGAAATTTGCACAGTTATATGTCCTTGATACAATGGAAGCTGTTGAACAACGAATGATGCTTCCTGAAAATAAACAATGCATACCCATAGTCTTTGAACAGCTTGATAACATTATGGCCAAAAACCCATATAATAAAGCACACAAAAAATTAGCTGAGGTTGTAAAAGAACAACTGGCACATGCGCAAAGACATCAATTGCCAATGCTAACAGTAAATATGGTTCTCAAAAGAGATCGCCATACTGATCAAAGACGGTATAATTTACCAACAGCAAATGAGGTTGCCATGGTATTTAAAAATGATGATGAGGAACCACCATTTGAGCGGGATATTAGAATATATCCACGCAATCAAGAACAACCTTTTATAAATATAATTACTTTGCCCAGATCTTTAGATTCAATATATTTCAATAATTTGATTAGGTAAGTATGAGGAGCAGTTGGAGTAGAGTACATGGAAATTAAGAAGATCTTAGTGCCAGCCATATGGCTGGTGAGGATAATAAATTGTCCATAGTGGTCATTATGTTCTAGAAAGAAGGGGAAATCTTTGTGAATAAGAATACCAGCACCATCTATTTTTCAATGGTGGCTAGTTGCATAGAAATTAGGGCATAGTCCAAAGTTGTAGGCGCATTTAATTAATAAACAGTGATATAAAATTACAGTAATACTCCACACAATGCTACCCTGCAAAGCGCTGGTTCGTGATAGCTCTGTTTCCAGTGCCAGACCCTGAACAGTGCTAAAGCTGGCGATATTGCTGAAAATCGCGTTGCAAACATTTACACCATTATTTAGCAAGCATTTTTTCACCATAGCTTTGTTCAGTGATATGCCGATAAAATGCCCATTTAGCACAGCTTTCGTCTAGCGCTCCTGCATACAGGAATGCATATACCGTGTTAAATGGGGTATGCCTTTATATTAAGAGATTCTGACAAATAGATTTGCACATTTACTTCCACATACAATAGGATCCATTTGGCTTCATTCCAGTCAGAAAAGCCCAAGGCAACACTAGAAGAACCTTTATCCTCATAGATATAGCTTCCAAAAAAAGATTCCATTGATGCTGCTATCCCTAGATGTGGAGAAGGCTTTTTGTGCAAATCTGGGCTAGGTGATAATTTCTTAAACAGCATTATGATGCTCTATTCTGTTCCACAAGCATATATTTCCTACCAAGGCTTTCACTATCAGCCATTTAAGATCTCTAGAGGCATGAGACAAGGTTGCCACCATCTCTGCTGATCTTTGCTCTATGCATATAACCATTAGCTATAACTATAAGATAGTGCCCACATCAAAGGGGATGAAATCTCAGACAAAGATTATAGATTGAGTCTTTTTGCAGATGACATCCTGCTAACAATCACAAAGCCACTTACAAGCCAACCTAATATGCTAAATATTTTGGAGATATTTGGAAACATTTCTGCTTTTAAGGTGAACACAGATAAAAGTGAAGCCTCATTTAACTATGGCTACCCCATTAAGACCCCACGAGTGATAAAAGCTCTCAGTCATCTTGGTGGATCAGACAAAATATAACCATAGTAGCAGATATCCTAATAAAACCCACAATCTGATCACCTATGGGTTTTATGGATAAATTCCACTTACAACAAAGAGAATGGCTTAACTTAGCCTCATTACATATAAACATGGTTTATGTTATAAGTGAAAATAAATCAGCCAGGAAAACACCTTTTGAAAAATGCTGAATCTACAACTCCAATGGAAAGAAAAATATCTCAATTCTATATAACTAACTAAATAACCATGGTGCAACAGTCAAATGACCCTACAAAATATCATGGGGAAAAAGAACTGAATACAACTATTGACAAAGAGCAACAGGGTAACATTTTTGCGAGACAACAAATTTCAAATCCATCCCTGGATGGTAAATGTTTTAAAGGCTGCAACAAAACAGATACACTGAGAAATTAATTATGATAATGCCCTAACATTGCTCATATATGGAAAGAAACATACTCTACCTGAGAAAAACTGTGGGGATTTCATATTCCCCAACAAGCAGAGAAAGCATTACGAGGACTTCCCATTCCAAAACTCCAGAAGGAATCAAAACTCCTAACACATCAGAATGTCTTACCCTCCAGAAGTGTTATAGCAAGACATTGGAAAACAAACATTCCCACATTTAAAGAAGTTAAGAGAAAAATTCAATACATGAGTATGATTTTAGCAGAACTAGATGAAAATGATAAAAAAATGCACATCCTGCTGAGACATCTGGGCTCTTAAAAGTAGGCTGGAACTAAAAAAAGTGAAAGATAAAACTCAACGCCCGACCTGCATTATGGAGAACATCCACAAAATTTCATATCCCCCTCTTTCCTCTCTCCTCACCCCCATTTTTCTTTCATATAATATTATTGTTTTATTTTTTTGTGTAATATCAAGCATTTATGGTTAATCAAAATCAATAAAGAAAGAAATGGAAGGTAAAAGATAGAAAATATTTAAGTTTATTATACCATTATACTGTACTATACAAACTTAAAAATGTATAATTCAATTTTGTGTACTTTCCTTGTATTTCAATAAAAACAATTTCAATAAAAAAAAATAGGGTATAGTCTGTGCATGAATTTTGTTATTTTATTATCTGCAAAGTGAGTTTCCTGCAAGAAAATCAGTGAGAGGTTTAAAATATAAAAGAAAAACCCATTGACATTGTGTGTGAGGAAAATATAATCATTAATGGTCATTTATAAAATTAGTATTGGAAATGGTTCTGTAGCACATACCCTTCTGAAGAAGGGAAGCCGACTAAGGGCCAAATTAAATTCCAGCCTCGTAAGTCCAACGTTTAGCACATAAGGGCTGCATACTTCAAATTTGACCAAGTTACGTCACTATTAAATTAGGCTGCGAGCTACGAGCAAGAGATGCTATTTATTGAACAAGTTTGCGGCCATCGGACTTGCGTACTCGCATACAAACACTTAAGCAATCTCGTAGTTACGGGTTCAGATGGAGCCAATGGAAAGAGAGATTGTAAGCGTTATGTCACTGAAAAGGGGAATGGAGGATTTCTAAGTCCTACATGCTTCAAATCCAGTTTGCGATCGGTCCAACAGGCAAGAAATAATCTAATATTAATAGATCCGTAAATATGATATTAAATTATATGCGAGTTACAGAATATGTTGTAACACACTGAATGCAGGGATTAATATTACACAAAAAATAATCATGAAATAAAGTATTTTTCTGGGCCGATTTGCGGGCTTGAGAATGTTGTGCTATTAATTCTAAGACCTAACATCACTTTCCCTTATAATACATGTAGAGTAGAGTGACTTTATTTACAGTACAAGTGCTATGTATTGTACATTTTCCCCTTTGTGGGTGATCTTGTGCACACGTTGGCCTCTGGTCTCCATTTGCGTGTTACGTGCTTCGTCGCGAGTGACCATGTAGCACTTTAATAGCTGAATTAAACAATTAGTGGTTATGGGCATGAAAGATCAAAAGATTTACGTGAGCGAAGTTCAACGTTGCTCTCCACATAGCCTATTATCGGCCGTCCTGCATGTTAACAGGCAAAGCCCTCTGTAAGCAAAGTTACGAGGCATCTTAACACACAAATAGCCCTAAGATGACAGTTACACAATATGTGTTAACACGTAGCACCAATTTAATGAGGCTGTAAGAGTCTAGCTAGTAACTCCATTGCAGACAGCCGATTGTCTACTATTGAGTTACTTGCTTCAGTAGCCATACTTTTACTATGCTATTCAATTAGGAGGGCTTGCAATTTATGGCCCGATAGCCCAAATAGTAAATCCTGCCGTCGGAAGTAGCAGTGTGCAATCGAAACAGCCAATGGAAAAAGGTATTGGCTGTTAAGCCCATAGGACATTGAAAAACGAGTGAAAGCTTGCTGCAGGGTCCCAATCGGGAACCCACAGGGACCCACATGAACCCTTTGCTGCAGGGGCCACGATCAAGACCCCTGCAGCATTTAAAAAATGTAATTTCCCACCACGGGTCTTTAAAGGGCCCGCGGCATACCAATGGTTAACCCAATGCCACAGGGTTACTGTATGTACCCCTGCAACACATAACATTAACCACCCCAATGCTGGGACCCCCGCTGCATTTAAAATTCTAATTCTAAAAGTAACCAACAGCACCTAAAATTAACCCCATCACTCATGGGGGTCTATATAGACCCTCATGAGACTATAATTAACTCTATCAGTCCAATAGGGGTCTATATAGACCACTATTGGACACTATTAACCCTTATATAAATACTATAAGTGCCATGAGGTTCCTCCTGGACCCTCATAACACAAAGGCTAAACACTACACTATTAACCATTTCCTACCCTTTATCATTGTATTAACCCCCTCTAATCAATTATACCCCCTCTAACTAATTAACACCCTACTAACTTATTATCCCCCCTCTAACTCATTAAGCCTCCACTAACCAATTAACCCCCCTCTAACTAATAAACCATATTTAACCCTCACCATACCTAATTAACTCTATTACTAACCTCTTAACCCTATCTAGACCCAGTTATCCATATCTAGTCCTATTTAACCCTAACTCTGCCTTATCATAACTGGACATATTTAACCCTAGCTCTAACCCATTAACCCTAACTGGACCTATTTAACCCCTAACTTATTTAACCCCCTCTACCCTATATTTGTAACCCCCGTCTACCCTATCCTATTAACCTAGAATCCTTGCAGGAAGTGTTTTTTTCCAAAGCAATATAGGTTTAATAGTGTCCTATAGGGGTCTATATAGACCCCTATTGGACTGATAGGGTTTATTATAGTCTCATGAGGGTCTATATAGACCCCACATGAGTGATGGTGTTAATTTTAGGTGCGGGGGGTACTTATAGTACCTTCGCAGCAGGGATTATTTTTTTAGTTAGAGCGGGTCCTTTAAGGACCTTTCAGGATCTTTCAGGACCCGGCAAGGCGAGAAATTAGAATTTTAAATGCAGTGGAGTCCCCTTCAGGATCCCCACTGCAAGGGTTAATGTGGGGACACTGACAAGATCCTGATGGGGACCACCAGCATTGGGGTTGTTAATGTTAGGTGCAGCAGGGGTACTACCCCCAAGGCATTCGGTTAATCGTTGGTGTGCCGAGGGCCCTTTAAGGACCTGCGGCATGAAGTTTACATTTTTAGATGCTGCAGGGGTCCCAATTGGGACCCCTGCAGCAAAGTGTTGATATGGGAGCTCAGCAGGGGTCCTGATCGGGACCCTTGCATCATGTGGGTCTCATTTAGGAGTGGGGGGGTGGCTGTTAGGAGCAGTGGGGACATTAATTGGAGAATAAGTGAGGGTTTTTTCAAGCCCTTGCAAGGCCTCCTTGGTCCCAGTAACTATTTGTTGGATTTTTCCCATTTTCTGGCTTGGCGGGTGGTTAGGAAGAAGGAATCGGAACAATTGAGTAGCGATTTTATACTTTTGCCTTGCGATCGTGAAAGATCAAAGGCTTTTAAAAATAGTAATAGCTAGCTAGGAATCTCAGGTCGGAGCAAGTAACTCGATCGGAGGCTACTAGAGGTAGCCAATTGGATAGCAAAGTAGTAGTTAACAGATCTTAAAAAAGTATCAGTTGAATGAGGGTCTAAGCCAAGGGAAGGCCCCGAGTCCCGACAATAACATCCCAAAGGGGATAGAAGGCTGTGCTTTTGAAGAGGGATATCTGTGGAGAGAAGGGAGAAAGGAGAGGGATAAATCAAACAAAACATGTAAATAATCAACAAAATTAGGTAAACATTTTCTTAGAAAATACCTTTGAGCACAAATGTGCCTTGGATAGAAGAGTCTCAACATTACTTTTCTTTGGTACCCTTAAATGAAGAAAATATATCAAAAATAGAAAGGAATACAATTGTTCAATATGTATAAACATTTATTTAAATGGGCTTTAGTACCCAGTTTAAAGTTATGTAAGGGTGAATACCCATTTCAATCTTATATTAACTTATTTTAAATCTTAGATTAGAAAGTAAGTCTATTCCATAGAGAAAAAAACATAAAGTGCATTTTTAGCTAGTTTCATCTAAGCATGGTCTTGTTAGAGTAGAGAAGCTCTCCCCTTGTGAATTCAGAATCTTTTTGGATCCAAAATAAAAAGAAATTACTACACAAATAAAAAAGCATATGGAAAAAACTAAGAAATCTAGAGAAACAAAACAAAAAAAGTCCATCTTGCACCTTATGCCAAAAAATAGATAAAATCAAGCTATAACTTAATTTAAATCTCACTAAACAAACTGAAAAGGTGATGAGATGGACCCAACATAAATTATTTTCCAAGGTAAACAAACCAGATTAATTTTAGCTAAGAAGCTGAGAATGAAGTCTTCACAATCAAAAATCGTAGGGACAATAAAGAAGTGGTGGCAGGAATACACTGAAGATCCATACAGGAAGGATCTTAACAGCAGTGATGAACTCAAAAGTTTGGAGAGCGAAGTGAGATGGGTATTAGATCATCTTGCTGGTGATAAGGCTACAGGAGGTGATGGAATCCCAATTGAACTATTCACAATTCTACAAAATGATGAACTGAAAGTGTTGCGTATCTTATGCCAACACATTTGAAAAAATCAACAATGGCCAATAGAAAGGTCAGTCTACATCTCAATCCCCAAAAAGGCAGTGCCAAGGAGTGCTCCAATCATCACAAATTGCACTAATTTCACATGCCAGGAAGGGAATGCTTAAGAATCTACAAGCTTGACTCCAACAATATATGGACTGGGATAATAGAAAAAGCAAGATAGTTCCATAAAAGTATTTACTTCTGCTTCATAGACTATTCTAAAGCCTTTGACTGTGTGGATCACAACTAAACGAGGCATGTTCTTAAAGAGATGGGAGTACCAGATCATCTCATTCTTCTCCTGAAGAATCTGTATGTGGACCAAGAAGACATGGTCAGAACTGAACATGCAACAACAGAATGGTTCAAAATCAGGAAAGTAGTATGACAAGGTTGTATATTTTCACCCTGTTTATTCTACTTATATGCAGAATACATCATGCAAAGGGCTGGACTGGATGAATCCAAAGCCGGAGTCAATTTTGCTGGAAGAAATATCAATAACCTCAGATACACCGATGATACTACTTTGAGGACTGAGAGTGAGGAGGAACTAAAGAGCTTATTGATGAGGGTAACAGAAAAGAGTGCAAAAGGCACCATCATTTTCAACGTCAAAAAGACGAAGATTGAAAAATCAGCTTCTATTTGAGCCATCCAGCAATATTATCGAGACAGGAGGTTTCACGACACTGCCTAGAATGGATCCATATAAAAATATTTTTCAATAACACAAGCAGTTTTGGTCTACAAGCCTGTATTAAAGTTGAGGCCTAGCTAATCTCTACCAGCATGGCAGAATTCTGGGATAAGCTGCAGCTCTACTAATCATGCAAGCTGACATCCTGACTGACATTTATATGCAGCACTCAGTCATTAAGGAAGTCTTTTCAGTTGGCTCTGATCCTACTATCAGCCCAAGCTGCCCACCAGACAGTGAGACACACATGGAGCAGCAGAACGTGGTATCAGATACAGAATTATTAACAAACATGAAGATGGAGCAACTGTGTGATGCTGCAGCAGCTTTTAAACAGGATCTAGTCTCACCTTCTAACGTCATCTGTGATCAGAGTCAGTCACATGGCTGCTCCACCATTATAGCAGTGGCTCTGGATTCCTCCTTGCAGGGTGATGGGTCCCTATGCTCCAACACAGCCACAGCTTTGCTCATCTTCGTACTTGAGGGTCCCAGAGGTGCTCTAGTTTCCCTATATCTCAGCATACCCAGTACCCTCAGCATTAACTTGGATCAAACAATGCAGCTCGCTGTGCAGACTTTCCTTCTGCCTTTCACCATTGGAGTACCAGATCCAAAAGAAGATCCTTGTTACACTGTTCCTGCTGGTACTTTCACTGACATTGGATCCTGCAAGCAGGACATTGGGTAAAAAGTGCAGGTACTGACTGAATGGACTGTCTTCCCTGGCTTTTGGTTCTAATTGACTGCTGTTTTGGCGCAGATCGCATATTGGAGACATTGCTATTTGTATTAAGCATGTATCTGTATTCCACTGTTCATCTCTCAGCCTGTTCCTATTATTGTTAATGTTGTGCCTGGTTTCTATAACATTTTGCTTGCCCTTAGCTTTTAGTTCTAATGGATGGCTTTTTCAGACCTGATTTCAGGTCAGAGACAAGGTCATCTGTGTCAAGCTCTTATTTGAAATGTATTATTGCTAGCCTTTCAATCTACTCGCTATATTGTTCTTGTCACTGTACAGTACATATGTTTTGAGGACTTTTCTTTATATTGCTCTCTCCAAGTTCATCTCTAATTGGGAGAGATAGAGTTGTTGAAAAGGGTTTATTTTTGTAATAGGTTGAAAGTTATGTTTTCCAACCATGTGCATAAGTAGCCTAGGACAATGCTAGGCCCTCTATCTTCTTAATGATTAGATTTCAGCAATGCTGCCCTAGTGCTGATGTAACAACCCCCATGCTCTTATTAACCCCTTATTGCTGATGTAACCACCTCCTCGCTGTTGTTAACCCCTTAGTGCTTATGTCACCACCTCCATGCTCTTGTTAACCTCTGAGTATCCTGTAGTGTGAGCTGTCTTTTGGCCCACAACTCATCTAGGGCAGCCTATAATTTTCATGTAAAGCCCTCTCCCGTCTTATTGTTTATATTTTTTTGTTACCTGACCTCCTTCACAATGTTCCTAATCTCCATATTCCATTATCTTATTTCCTTCTCCTGCTCTTTCTTTCTCTATCCCCCAAAAATTAAATCTCTAAAAGCCCAGTACCTGGACTACACAAAATCTAATTGACATTTTAGTAAATACTGTTTGTGCTATATTGTGTAATCCTTACATTTCTTTACTGCACCTTTTTTGAAAGACTTTGCTTTAATATGTAATACTGGTACAACTTTTGTATTATCCGGTAAGACAGCAAGCTCAGTTCCTGGCAAATAGATGGGAAAGAAGTGGAGGCTGTGACAGAATTTATTTTCCTGGGATCCAAGATCTCTGCAAATAATGACTGTAGTCATGAAATTAAAAGACATTTGCTTCTGGGGAGTTAAGCTATGGCAAGTTTGGACAAACTAGTAAAAAGTAAAGATATTAAACTTTCAACAAAGGTCTGCATAGTTCGAACTATGGTATTCCCAGTAGTAATATAGTGACGTGAGAGCTGGACCATAAAGAAGTCAGTGCCATAAAATTGACGCCATTGAAAGGCAGTGTTGCCACAAAACTACTTAGAGTCCCTTGGACTGCAAGAAGATCTAATAAATCAATAGTTCAGAGAATCAAGACAAACTGTTCACTGGAAGGTATGATCATGAGGCTGAAGCTCAAATATTTTGGCCATATCATGAGACGGCAGGATTCCCTAGAAAATACTCTGATGCTGAATGACTAAACAACAACAATTTATTATATCTTGTTCTGCCTTCCATCATTCAATGTATGGTAATTTCCCCTCTAGAATATTATCATTATTATACTTACTCTTACAACCATATCTCCTTATTAAAGGGCCACAACCTCACCCATAAAAACATCACTCCATCTACCCATTCTGAAAAATACTAAACTATTCACTTTGAAATTAAATAGAAACCTAACTTCTAACAAACACTTAATTACCCATCATATATTTCATATTCTAGTATATGGATAGGAGAGACCATACTTTTTTGACTCCTATGTCCCTACTATTAACAGCTTTAACAGAGATTGCATGCTGTTATTGTAAAGCAAACCATTGTGAGTTGGCAGAAGAGAATGAGTAGCTTATAGTTGGGAGCCTGCTGTAAAACAAAGGATAGTGGCAGAGGGACAGAATTGAGCTTCAGAAGACAAATTCTTCAGTTTGCACAGCTCATTTAACTTTTATAGACAATTCAAGTTTAAAAATAATGTTTTCTACTTGTATAAATAACATGAAATATTTGGTAACTTGTAAGCAATGTATTATGCTTATTCATCTTATGTGTAAAAAACTGTTTGCTACAAGATACAGTAAAACAACTTTGTGAATCTGACTAGTACAATCTGCTATATTCAGCGACAGTTTGCAAATGACAGACTGAGGTGGATTGTATAGCTAAATCTCAAGCTTCAGCTAGAATCCAACTCTAAAAACAACTTAGAGAAACCTCCAAGTTCTATTGCTGTTTAGTTGTTCCATCTCCGCCTCTGCCATCCCCTTCTTCTTGCGCCTTCAATCTTTTCCAGCACCAGAGTCCCTTCAAGGGAATCCTGTTGTCTCATGATATGGCCAAGATATTTGAGCTTTAGCCTCATGATCATACCTTCCAATGAACAGTTTGTCTTGATTTCCTGAAGTACTGATTTATTGGATCTTCTTGCGGTCCAAGGGGCTCTAAGAAGTCTTCTCCAACACCACAATTCAAAGGTGTCAATTCTACAGCACACAAACTTGTTTATTGCTCAGCTCTCACATGCATATCTTACTACTGGGAATACCATAGTTCGAACTATGCAGAACTTTGTTGATAGTTTAAAATCTTTACTTATTACTAGCTTGTCCTAGGTTGCCATAGCTTTCCTCCCCAGAAGCAAATGTATTTCAATTTCATGATTACAGTCACTATCTGCAGAGATCTTGGATCCAAGGAAAATAAAATCTGTCACTTTATCCACTTCTTCCCTGTCTATTTGCCAGGAAGTGAGATTGATGTTTGCCATGATCTTCATTTTTTGAATGTTGAGCAGTATACCAACTTTTGCGCTCTCTTCTTTTACCCTCAATAGGTCACTTAGTTCCTCCTCACTTTCAGCCATCAAAGTAGTATGATCAGCATATATGAGATTGTTGATATTTCTTTCAGCAATGTTGATTCCAGCTTTGGATTCATCCAGTCTGGCCTTATGCAAGATGTACTCTACACATAAGTTGAATAAATAAGGTGACAATATACAACCTTGTCGCACTCCTTTAACGATATTGAACCATTCTGTTGTTCCATGTTCCGACCGTGGCTTCTTGGTCCACATACAGATTCTTTAGAAGGAGGATTAGATGTTCTGGTACTCCCATCTCTTTAAGGACATGCCACACTTTGTTGTGATCCACACAGTCAAAGGCTTTAAAATAGTCTATGAAGCAGAAGTAAATGATTTTCTGAAAATCTCTATTATCCAGCAGACATTGTCAATTTTATCTTTTGTGCCTCTTCTTCTGCAGAACCCGGCTTGCACATCTGGTAGTTCCCAGTACATATATTGTGTGAGTCAAGCTTGCAGAAACGGAAGCATTACCTTGCTGGCATGTGAAATGAGTGCACTTGTTCGATAATTGGAGCACTTTTTCGCACTGCCTTTTTTGGGATTGGAATGTAGACTGAATAAGGCAAGCAATATTTTCACAACATTATGATGTAGAATTTGGAATAGCTCAATTGGGATTCCATCACCTCCTGCAGTCTTATTTTTAGCAAGGCATCCTACGGCCCATCCCACTTCACTCCTAGGGCCCATCCCACCTAGGGCATATCCCACATCATGGGGCTCCCGCTCATTGGACAAACTATTGAGATCATTACTGCGGTTAAGATCCTTCTGGTATAGATCTTCAGTGCATTCCTGCAACCTCTTCTTTAGCTGATCTTCTTCTGTTAAGTCCTTATCATTTTTTTTCTTTTATCATGCCCACTTTGGCATGAAAGTTGTCTTTTAAGTTCCCTAATGTTTTTGAAGATATCTCTTGATTTATCCATTTGTTTATCTTCTTCAATCTCATTACATTGCTCATTGTAGAATTTCTCCTTGTCTTTTCTTGCTATCCTCTGGAATTCAGCATACAGTTTCCTTCTGTCCTGAGCTACTTTCAAAGCCTCATCAGACAGCCAGTTTGCCTTCTTAATTTTCTTTCTTTTAGGGATATTCTTTGTTGCATTTTCCTGGATAATATTGCAGACTTCGGTCCAAAGTTTTTCAAGCATCCTATATTCCATGTCTAGTCCCTTAAATCTATTCTTTACCTCCATGGCATATTAACAAGGGATATTATTTATTTAGTATCTACTTGTTCTGATGATTTTTCCTCTTTTCTTCATTTTAAATTTGAACTTTGCAATAAGAAGCTCATGGTCTGAGCCGCTGTCAGCTCCAGGTCTTGTTTTTGCTGATTGTATAGTGCTCCTTGATCTTTGACTGCAAAGTATATAGTCAATCTGATTTCTGTGTTATCCATCTGGTGATGTCCATGTGTAGAGTTGTCTCAGAGGCTGTTGGAATAGAATGTTTGCTATGACCAGAGAAATTATCTTGACAAAATTCTACTAATTTCTGACCTGCTTCATTTTGTACTCCAAGGCCAAATTTGACAGTAATTCCTGGTGTCTTTTGGTTCCCTACGTTAGAATTCCAATCAGCTATGATGATAGAAAAATCTTTTCTCACAGTTATATCTATTATGTGTTGAATATCTTTGTAGAACTGGAAAACTATAGCCTCTTCAGCATCCATGGTTGGAGCATAGACTTGGATCACTGTGATGTTAAATGGTTGCCTTGAATTTTAATTGAAATTATTCTGTCATTTATTGGATTGTAACCGAGCACTGGTCTGGCCACTCCTAGGCTGAATTGTTCTTTGCCGCAGAGGACTTTCCTTTCCCCTCCAGACACATCCGCAGCTGAGTGTCCTTTTGGCTCAACAACTTCATTAGATCTGATGCTACTTGTAGTTGCCCCTTGCTCTTCCTCAGTAATGTGGTAGGCACCTTCTGATCTGAGGGGCTCATCTTCCGGTGCCATATCATTATGTCTCTGGTTGTTCCTGTCCATAAAGTTTTCTTAGCAATGTTACTGGAGTGGGTTGCCAGTTCCTTCTCGAGTGGACTGCAGTTTGTCTGACCTCTCTGCCATGACCAGCCTATCTTGGCTGACCCTACATGCACTGTTTGCTCTAAGCTGTGCATGTGTGCATGTGCACACAGGTCATGAGAGGTGCCCACACAAGAAAACATGGAGCGCACACAGAAATTACTTAATCTCTATAGGGGTAAATGTAACCTTAGTTTACCAATGAACTTTTTCCACCCAGTGAGAAATAGATGTCCATTGATAGTAATAACGGGATAACGCAGGAAGAAATGAATAATAGGTTGGAAAAAATAAATGTTAATAAAGCCACCAGGTCATGATGGAATACATCCAAGGGTACTGAGGGAATTGGGTTCTGTAATAGCAAAACCATTATATCTAATTTTTCAAGATTCACTCAACACTGGGTCTCTACCAGATGACTGGAGAAAGGCAGCGGTGATACCTATATTTAAGAAGGGAGCAAGAACAAATCCAGGAAATTATAGTCCAGTGAGTCTCACTTCTGTAGTGGGAAAGCTTTTAGAATGGTTGATAAGGGATAGTTACCAAAAAAACATGTCTATATAAACAAGATTATAAGTAGGAGTCATCATGGATGTATGAAGGATAGGTCATATCAAACAAATTTAATTAGTTTATATGAAGAGGTTAGTAGGAACTAGAATCAAGGCAACTCAGTGGATGTAGTCTTTTTGGATTTTGCAAAGGCTTTTGATAACGTGCCACATGGGAGATTATTGAGCAAACTAAGGGATACAGGAATTGCAGTCAATATCTGCTCATGGATTGAGAGCTGGCTAAAAGACAGGAAGCAAAAGGTTGTTGTAAATGGAACATACTCAGATTGGATAAATGTGGTAAGTGGGGTTCCTCAAGGTTCAGTATTAGGTCCTCTCCCTTTTAACATATCTATTAATGACTTAGAAGTAGGATTGGTAAGTAGTGTCTACAATTTTGTGATGACACAAAGTTGTGCAAGGTAATTAAATTAGATAATGATGTACTTTCCCTCCAAAGGGATTTGCATAAATTAGAGAAATGGGCAATTAAATGGCAGATGAGATTTAATACGAATAAATGTAAGGTTATGCATCTGGTAAGGAAAACTAACCATGCAATCTATCAATACCAAGCACCAGCTGCAAAGGCAAATAAAATATTAGCATGTATTAAGGGAAGCATGCAAGGGAAGCAAATATTATTCTGCCACTATACAAATCCTTAGTTGATCCTCATTTGAAATATGGAGTACAATATGGGGCACCACTACATAAAAAGAACATTTTAGAGCTGGAAAAAGAACAGAGAAGGGCAACAAAATGTATTATAGCATGACAATAAATAGCATAATAAAAAATTATAAATCCAATTTAAAATATGATTTGGAATAATAAAAAAATATTATAAATCCAATGAAGGCAGAAAATTGAAATAATATAAAGAGAGACTAATTGGAGTATTTTTATGAATCTTGTATTCTCAGAGAATATGAATACATAACATTGTTGCCAACATACATAACTAGCTAATATACGTGGAATATATCTATAAAATGTATATGAAAGTGTGTGTTGTGTCTATGATATAAGATAATATAATGTATTAATTTTAATATGTTACTTATGAAAAATAAAAATAAAAGTGAAGTGCTAAGTTCAATGAATTAGAATCATAAGTGAGTAAAGCCATGTAAGTATTTTCACCTATCCTATAGTTCAATAAATATTTAATAAAGTGCTACAGTGCATATATTACAATGGTGGTAAATTTAAGTATGAATAGATAATTAAAAATGAAAACAATGGAAAAAAATAAAAAGGCTATATATATATTACATGCATTGCAGTGTGGATTAAACAAGTGCATAGCCCCATAAAAACAAATCTTAATAATATATGTGACAATATAATGTCATGAAAACTCAAATTCACTGTTGATTTCAGTAGCGTAAAAAAATGAAAATTAATTAAAGAAAGCCCTTTTACAAAAATGCATTATAGGAGAATCCTTCCTTTAATGCATTAGAATTCTGTGAGTCCAAACAGAAAATCCACTGGCTTTGTTTTTGCAATAGGATGTTATCCAAATGTCTGCCTCTAGGACCTCCAAGTACCCTATCCACTACATTGAAGTGTATAGTTTTTCTTACAGCTTGGGACATGGACATAAACTTCATAAGTGTAACTACAGTCCAAGTACATTTTGGTTGGAAAAGATCTGCTAGTGATGGGATTTATAAACACTTTGTTGGGTTTTATGTATTTGCAAGCGCTGCAGTGATGGCATTAAAATAAACTCAAAGTTGGTTTTAATCAAATATCAGTTTTCTCCGTGGGCTGATAAAAGCTCTTTACTAGTAGATCCTTAATGTTTTTATTTCTACGATAGACAATCAATGCCTCCTCTGGTAAGTAGTCCTTTATTGTAGGGTCCTCTTTAAGGATTTAACAATATTTATTTAGCACAGATTTTACCTCTTTGCAGTCATTACCGAATCCATAATACAACTGATTTCAGCACTATCAGATTTTCCATTCTTATGCTAAAGAAGATCTGACCGATCTGTTTTCAAGGAACTTTTATATGCTTGATTTGGATACCCTCTGGCCTTGAACCA
Organism: Discoglossus pictus; assembly: GCA_027410445.1. NCBI lineage: Eukaryota > Metazoa > Chordata > Amphibia > Anura > Alytidae > Discoglossus > Discoglossus pictus. The sequence goes on from CM050164.1 coordinate 349,600,182, forward strand.
TTTCCTCAGGTCGTCTGCTTGTATTTTGAAATTAGCTGGGCTATCACAGTTTCTCTTCAGTCGCAAATATTGTCCCATTGGTATACCTGCTTTTAATGCAACAGGGTGTTAACTGGACAATTGTAGCAGTGCATTTAAGGTAGTTGGTTTCCTAAGTGTTGATGAATGTAAGTATCCCATAAAGTCTTTGGCTATGCTCAGATCCAAATAGTATATTTGCTGTTCATCAATAACGTGCATGAATTTCAGGCCAAAAGAGTTATTGCTGATTTTATTCATAAATAGCTAAAATTCTTGTCTTGAGCCACACCATAGGATCAATATGTCAGCAATGTAACATTGCCATAAAAATATTTTATCTGATCGGAAAAACGCATGATCGATCCCATTGACCCAAATATAAGTTCGCGTAACTAGGGGCACATGCCATACCCATAACAGTGCCCCTAATTTGGTAATACCAGCGTTTGTTAAAAAGAAAAAAGTTCTTAGTAAGAATGGATTTATTGTGGAGAAATATGGTGGCTCAGGTATAATAGATATCAGTTATATTAAATATAGAGAGAATACAGATCCTTGTATAGGGCACACCAGTATTATCAAATCTCAAATGAGAATAGAGTATGAATAAAACATAACTTTTAATTTATAATAAAATAAAACACGTGTTAAAAATTAGTTTTAACGCAGGGAGCAATTGGAGAAGAAATTGTATTAGGGACTTTTCAAATAACCAAGATTATCTATAATGTTCCCATATTATTGCCTCTTTAATATATTATTGCATGAATAAAGTGCTGGGTGCCAATATATATATAGTGCAACTAAAAGTGCCAAGTGCTAAAGTGTATAGATATCCCAAAAAGTGCTTAATGCTGTGCAAAAAAAAATATATTGACAACAATATTTGACAAGGATTGATGTAAATACTGGTTATCAGCTTCTTAAATAAAGTGCTTTTTGAATGAATAGCCTTTGAAAGTGACTGTCCTTATGTGCAAATCATGCAGTGATTCTCCTTTGTATTTAGGAGGCCTTTGAATAAATGTTATAGGGAATATTTATCTATGTTCAGCGTTCATGTAGTTGCTGGACAATTGTGTCCATTTCCAATGTGCTCACTTTTAAATATATGCCTAAGTCCTTTGCAAGCTGCTCTACTATCCTAGTGCCATATCCTGTCACCTGTTATAATCTTGTGTGATAGGGGCTTTGCCTAGGGCCTATTTGGCTCAATTTGCAGCACCTCCAAGAGCTAAACGCACGCCGCAATCAAGACGCTTGGATATGACGTCATTGATCCACGACGGCGTCCTGCATCTAAGACCCAACAATGTTCTATCAATTACCACTTTATAGCTCTATTCTCAATAGCATCAAAACTTATCGAATGGCTTGTATATAACTGTTTAACACAGTTTCTCTTTGCCAGTTTTCTACTTTACCTTATGAAATATGGATTCTCTGCTCAACACTATATTGAGACAACACTCACCAAATCATCAAACTAATTGCTTACAGTCAAGTCCAAAAGACACTGTTTGAAAATTATTTCTTGAACTATCGACTGATTTTGACACTGTCTTTCCTCTTCAAAATCACCAATCCTTTAGTATTTTTGTAATTGCACCCTATTGGTTCACATCCTATCTTTCCAACCTTTTTATTCATCATAACATTATACATAATGTTCTCACTCTTATATCTCAGATATGTATTTTCTGCTTTTCTCTATCTACAAATTCTCCACACATGTAAGCTGATGAATCTATTTTGCCTGAATCTATGAATCTATCTCTCCTCATCAAATCCATGACCTTCTCTACTACTTGAGTCACCATCTATCTAACAGAAATCCCCACCCCCCAGGTTTCTCAACATCGAAAAAACTTAGATCAACCATATCTCCCACACTGAAAATCTCTATTATTGTCATAATTCTGACCCATCAAACTTACTACACTACAGTAATACTAGTCAGTTTCCTTCCAGCCTCATATTCAACTGGCTATATTCTTTTAATTTAAATTAAGAATTTAAAAATTTGCCACCTTTTAAACTAAATTAATTCTGATGTAGTCACTAATCTTGTATTACCTTTACTACATTAACTCAATCATCGTTGGCCTACCAATCAACCATCTAAGACCACTTCAGTCCATCATGACTTATTCATTGTGCCTACTATTCCTTCTCCATTGCACCTCTCTGTTAGTCCGTCCAGTGGTTCCCCATATGCTACTGATATATTTCAAAATCTTGACCCTATCAGGCACACAACTTTACCTCCAAACACGTAAATCTCTGATCTCCGTCTCAAAGTACTCACCATATCCCCCTTTCATTTTTATCTGGATTTACTCATTTCCTTTTATTTATTTTTTTTCCCAATCCCATTTCCAGGATATTTTTATGCTTTTCCTACCCTTTGATATTCCATAGCCTTGACATTGTCTATTTTACTCAGTCAGACTTTCCCCTAGTTTTCAGATTTTTAAATGTTCCGTACCTATCACCTATATCAATAACGCCTACAACACGTAGAGCTTACAGATATCTGTGTCGGTGAGTTTTCACCATGACACACAATTACATTCTCTAATTTGCTATCAGTTATGCATCCACCCACTCCAATTTTTATCATGTGTCAACTAACTTAAGAGTGTAAGCTTGCAAGAGCAGTAAATTCTAATTGTTCTATATCAACATGTTTAAACAATGTCACGACCAATATATGAAACACTTGAAAACTTGCTGCTGTTTCATGTATTTTTTGTGACATTGTTTAAACATGTTGATAGTAGTAGTTAAAGGGTTACAGATTCCTATCCACTTTCTGTTCTTTATGGATAAGGAATCTTTAGGTGGTGTCTAGGATTACTTAATGCTCTGGGATATCTAGATTTTGGAGTCTGTTCTTGTATTATTTATTTTTATCTAACAACTCAGGCTGCGGTATGCTACCCACAGGGAGCAAGCAATGTCAAGATGTGTGCTTAGGTGTCTACACTCAAAGCAATTTAAAATATTACCAATGTATTAGATCTTTATCTTGCTTAGTGAATCAATGAAAGATACACAGGTGCTGAGTACTTGAAAAAAACATCACCTGGGAATCCAGATATTACATAGCCAAGGAACTACATGTATAACTAATATTTATAACTTACAGTATTTGTATCCCTGTCAATTTAAATAATATTTGATTCTACTAAATATTGTTATGTATCCATTTATAATTGCTTTATTCATATACTGTGTATTTTTACATATTAAATATGCTTATTTATTTTCCCTTGACATTAAGTTTGAGTTTTGTATAGCTTTTAGAGTTCTTAGTAATAAAAAGCTTCTGTTCATAGTTACAGTATATCTTAAATTGCCTTGGGGGTGACAGAGTAATATTATTGATTTTGGGGTGTAAGCGACCATTCTGGAGTTGTTGGTTTTTGGACACACTGACGGCATTCAGCGGTTTAACTCCATATAGATAATGGCATTCAGCGGTTTTACGCCTTATAGATAATGCTGAGTAAGGTACTTGGCCTTTAAAGATTAACAATGATTGTAAACACCATTGACATCCAAATTCACTCTCCCCATCTGAGGGCATCTAGGGATTGGGTATTAATAGCTAGAAACCCCAATGACTAGATACCCTACTAGTAATAAAACATATAGTCTTCTAAGAGGGGTGTTACTTTGTAGTCTTAATGTAGCTCTGATACAGGGGCTAATCTACCATGGGTGCAGCCTGTGTTGTCTAAAATGTTTTTTTTTTCAATTTCATTTTTTTTTAGGTGGTGCAGTGAGGGACCCCCCTGGAGCCTCCCCGCCCTGATCACCCGATCATGGCCCCTCTGGAACCCCTCAGTGTGTGTGTGTGTGTATATATATATATATATATATATATATATATAGAGAGAGAGAGAGAGAGAGAGAGAGAGAGAGAGAACTGGGCTGACTTCTCACTTGGGTACAATCTCTATTGCAGGGATGGATTGTACCTTAATGATGAGGGAGCTTTTGTGCTAGGGGATAGGATGGTAGAACGGCTAGGGGAGTTTTTAAACTTGTAGGTGGGGGGAGGTACTATATAGAAGTATTGGGGTAAAAGGGTAGAGAGGGAAAGGGATGAATTACTTACCCATGGGGGAGGAGAAGGGGGAGGGTTACAATAGACAGTAGGGAGGTATTAATAGGGGCCTCAAATACAATGGCAAGCACTTCCCAATGGCAGAGCCATAGCAAAATAAAGTGTATGCTTGCTAATGCAAGAAGTTTGCCTGGGAAAATGGGCGAGCTAGAATTATTAGCAGTACAAGAAAAATGGGGCTTAATAGGCATTACTGAAACATGGTGGGATGAATCTCATGACTGGACTGTTAATCTGGATGGTTATTACCTATTTAGGAAAGATAGGGCAAATGGTAAAAGAGGAGGTGGGATCTGTCTGTATGTTAAGCCTGAATTTAAGCCTATAGTCAGAAAAGATATTTATGCTGGAACTAACAGCAACATTGAATCTTTGTGGGTTGAGATAAATAGTGGAGGAGCTAATTCTAAATGCATTTTGGTGGGAGTATGCTATAAATCCCCAAATATATTTGAAAGTGAGGAAATACAATTATTGTTAGAGATTGGAAATGCAGCTAAGCATGGTCAAGTTCTAATAATGGGAGACTTTAATTACACTGAAATAAACTGAATAAATGAGACCAGCAGCTCAGCTAAGGGGAGCAGGTTCTTGAGTACACTCCGGGATCATTATCTGGCCCAAGTAATACAAGAACTTACTAGAAATGGGGCCATCTTGAATATAGTCATCACTAGTAATATTGATATAATATCAAATGTTAAAATAGGGGAACCCTTGGGGAACAGTGATCACAACACAGTCTCATTTGAGATTGAATACAAAAAAACAGAGTTGTAAGGGGCCAACAAAAACTCTAAATTTTAAAAGCGCTAACTTTAATGGGCTAAGGGCAGCAATACTACATATAGACTGGGACAAAGAACTTACATGGAAAAATAGTGAAAATAAATGGACAACATTCAAATCCTTACTAAATAAAAATACTCATCGGCATGTACCATGTGGAAATAAAATGAATAGGCGTAAATCAGATCCCATGTGGCTTAACAATGACTTAAAGATCATGATGAGGAAAAAGAAACATGCATTTAAATTATACAAGAAGGAGGGAACAGAGGCAGCTTTATGTGACTATAAGGAAATCAACAAGGCTTGCAAAAGGGGTATTAGACTGGCTAAAATAGAAAATGAGAAGTTAGTTGCAAAGGAAAGTAAGACTAACCCTAAAATATTTTTTAAATATATTAATAGGAAGAAGGCGAGGAAGGAAGCTATAGGAACATTACAATGTGACATGGGCCATCTGATAATTAGTGACCAGGAAAAGGCAGATGAGCTAAATAGGTTCATTTCGTTGGTATACACAAGGGAGGAACCAGTGTTTGGGAAACCGCAACATAATTAGGCTACACTACCATCATTAAATAATTGGTTAACGCAGGAAGAAATCCAAAAGAGATTGGAGAAAATAAAATTTAACAAAGCAACAGGTCCTGATGAATACATCCAAGGATACTGAGGGAGCTGGGTTCTGTAATAGCCAAACCATTATATCTAATCTTTCAAGACTCACTCACTACAGGGACTCTACCAGATGACTGGAGAAAAGCAGATACCTATATTTAAGAAGGGAGCAAGAGCAAATCCGGGGAATTATAGACCTGTGAGCATCACATCTGTAGTTGGGAAGCTTTTTGAAAGGTAAATAAGGGACAGAATACAGGAATATGTCTATTTTAACAGGATCATAGGTAGCAGTCAAAATGGATTTATGAAGGATAGGTCATGTCAGAGCAATCTAATTAGTTTCTATGAGGAGGTTAGTAGGAACTTGGATCAGGGCAACTCAGTGGGTGTTGTCTTTTTGGATTTCGCAAAGGCTTTTGATACAGTGCCTCATGGGAGACTTTTGAGCAAACTAAGGGATACAGGAATTGCAGTTAATATCTGCTCATTGATTGAGAGCTGGCTAAAAGACAGGAAGCAAAGGGTTGTTGTAAATGCAATATTCTCCGATTGGACTAATGTGGTAAGTGGGGTTCTTCATGGTTCAGTATTAGGTCCTCTCCTTTTTAACATATTTATTAATGACGTAGAAGTAGGACTCGAAAGTAGTGTCTCCATTTTTGCTGATGAAACTAAGTTGGGCAAGGTAATAAAATCAGATAATGATGTACTTTCCCTACAAAGGGGTTTGCATAAATTAGAGAAATGGGCAGCTAAATGGCAGATGAGATTTAATACAAATAAATGTAAGGTTATGCATGGAAAAATAGCCATGCAATTTATAATCTCAATGGAGCAAATCTAGGGGTATCAGATATTGAAAGGATTTGGGAGTACTAGTGGACAACCACCTAGGTAGCACTGCTCCATGCCAAGCAGCAGCTGCAAAGGCAAGTAAAATATTAGCATGTATTAAAAAGGGTATTGAAGCAAGCAAAGCAAATATATTCATACCACTATACAAATCCCTAGTACGCCCTCATTTGGAATATGGAGTACAATTTTGGGCACCACTTCATAAAAAAGACATTTTAGAGCTGGAAAAAGTACAGAAAAGGGCAACAAAACTAATAAGGGGAATGGAGGGGCTAAGTTATGAAGAAAGACTAACCAAATTAAACATATTTTCCCAAGAAAAAAGGGGATATGATTACGTTTTTTAAATACATCCAGGGTCAATATAAGGCTTTGTCAAGTGAACTTTTTGTAGCAAGAGATTTTCAACTGACAAGAAAACATCTTTTGAGGTTAGAGGAAAAAAGATTTCACCTTAAACAAAGAAAAGGGTTCTTCACAGTTAGGGTGGTTAAACTGTGGAATTCTCTACCAAAGGAGGTGGTGACAGCGAATTCGATAGATAACTTTAAAAAGGGTTTAGATATATTTTTGAATAAAGAGGACATTCAAGGTTATCCTAGATAACTAGCAAAGGAATATTGATCCAGGGAGAAATTTGATCGCCTGTTTCTGGGGTCAGGAAGGAATTTTGTTTTTTTTTCTTATAAAACAATTGGCAAAGTTTCAATGGTTTTTTTTTTCTTCTGTTTGCCTTCCTCTGGATCAATTAACAATTAATAACAAATAGTCCACATATTAAAAAGATCAAGAGAGATCTAAAAAGTTTGAACTTGATGGACTAACTCTTCATTCATCCTCAAATACTATACTATTAATAATTAATTAACAATGAATTAATTAATAACTAATCCGCATATTGTAGATCAGAGGAGATCGTATCAGGTTGAACATGATGGACTGAATGTCTTTTTTCAACCTCAATTACTATGTAACTATGTAGCATATAATAGTTGTCAAAATAGTTGTCGTCACGCTTTGCGAGCTCGCAAAGCGAGCTCTCTCGGGCCGCAAATTCGGACCCTCATGAAGCGAGGGGCCACATTTGCAGAGTTGGAGGCTCTACGGTGCCTCACAAGTGGTTACAAACACCCACCGAAGCAGGACTTTGAAAAAATCTAACACGGAATAACTAAATACGTACTTGCACAAAACATTACGAGCCGCAGGACTTAGAAAGAAAAAAATACAGACTTAAACTATTAAAAAAATGAGCAGCGGGACTCAGATAAACCCATTACGAACTCGCAAAAATACAACCTTAATGGTTGAACCGTGTGCAGTGGAAAATATAAAAAAAACAATAAATACATACAAAAATTACATAAAAACCATACCCACAGCAGGGGGGGGGGGGGCACCCAGTACCTCTGCAAGTGAAGTTACACCACAATTTAAGTCCAAATTACCGACACACGAAAATCCCCTAAACGAGAGAAAAAATGGCCACTGAAAAAAACGAAAACAAGGCTACACCACCCTAAAGCCGCAAAACACCACCAAGCACTTACAGATTTTCAAAAAAGCCGTACGAGGTACAAGATTCACTTTTAGCAAGGATGCTAAATGATTCACACCCACGTATCACATACACATTCACCGTCATTTTACAACACTAACTTACAGAACACAGAAGTACACAGCTACACTAATGGCTTCCCCTCGAGCATGCAGCATATTACACTACACACTGCACACATTGCTGACACTTACACCTCAGCTCCACAACAGTGCAAACCTACATTGTATGCTGCAGGAAAATCAAAACAGGTTGTCAGCTCTTCAGCACAATACTTCCTGCATATATTACTTACACATAGGTAAAGTATATAAATTTATTAATTATTTAATTAGCATACAAAAATACATATACACAAAAAAAAAAAACACTATCGCAATAAATGCTAAAGCCATTCACTGTGCGCCTCACAACCAGCGCCAATGCTGCTCATAGCACACTTAACTACACCAGGGTAAGTCGCTAGTATCACATATAATAGTTGTCACACTTTGTGTGGTGTGTACGAGTTAGGCAATGAGCACCATGGGCGTTCATCATTTGTGAGCCTCATAACGCGAGGCAAGCCATTAACTTGTAGAACTTTGCCGATGAGCGCCGAAGGAGCTCATCGCTGCGAGCCTTGAGAGGTGAGCCATTAGCACGTAGCACTTGGGCGCTGAGTTCCGAAGGAGCTCATTGCCTGCGAGCCTCGTGTAGCGAGGCGACCCGTTAAGACACTACAACCCACTACAGCTATCTAGCACAAACATGATGAGGCAATGAAATACGCGGGACAAAACACTTCCTAAATGTGGGATCGCCTTGACCTGCAAACGGACTTAGAAAAAAAAATTACGAGAAGCGGGACTTAGAAAAAAAAAGATATGCGCCACAACAAAATACAAGATTAACGGACGAACTACAAAAACAAAAAATAAATAAAAACACAGTAAATTCAACAAAAATAATTACAAAAAACATCACAGACAGCACGGGGCAACAGCCAGGACATTTGGGAGCGAGGTGGACGCGAATTTAAGCAGATTTTCGCCTAAGCAAGTCAAAAAATGGCCACAGAAAAAAATCAAAATGAGGCTACACGACCCCAGACCACGCAAAACACTGCCAAACACGTAGCACTTTACACATCAAACTACAAACTAGAAAATACACTATTACAAAAGCCTGGAAATGCTCAAGAGCCACCTACCACATTAACAACATTATGAATATACAACGGCTTTACCTCGCGCACGCAGCCTATTTATAATGCACACTTAGAACATTCATTACACTTTATCTACAGGGCACCAACAATCACAAAGTATATTCTATGCTGTCAGAAAATACAAAAAGATTGTTAGCTCTTCAGGCTATTGCTGACTGCATATATTAATTATAAATACTTAAAGTATATTAATTTATTCAATAAATAATTCATTATTACTTAACTACATATTCATACAAATATATATCTCTCTTTATCATGACTCATGAAGATGCTCAGAGGACCAAAAGTACACAACAGGAGAGGCTCGCAATCAGCGCCAAAGGTACTCACAGTACAAAACAGTTTACATTCTGTGTCAAACAGCATTCCCATGGCTTAAAATATTATTGCCCCGTCATTTTTGACGGGCAAGTCGCTAGTATATATATACATACTGAGGACCTCATTCAATTGCGATTTTGCCAATTGAATAGGGGTCTAAATAAGCGCAGAGCATATTTTTTTTAAAGAAGTTTTACGTTTGTGAAAACCTTGCTTTTGGATAGATGCTTACTAACTAAAAACTTCTTTAAAAAATATGTTATGTGGTTATTTAGAGGCCTATTCAATTGGCCAAATTGCAATTGAATGAGGGCCTGAGTGAGTTGATAATAGATGGCCCAGAGCAAAACATTTTTTACACCCACCACATATCTCGAGCAAGCCCAAAATGTATTTATTTTTTCACCGGGGCCCTCTATTCATTCACTAGCTCCACCACTACTCTGATCTGATTTATTTTACAGATACACTAAAGCAATAAAATATTTACCTACAACTTCAGTACTGACTTTGAACTGATTCAATCTTTCAGCTCTCATTAGGTTATGTTTGTTGATTGAAGGCTGCTTAATAAACAATGCGATTGAATTCTGCATAACATCAAATTTTTTTAAAAGGAAGAGCATTCCTCTTATTATCTAACATTTAATATTTTCATAATGAATCATAGTTAGAATGTTTGTGTTTGTATCTCCCTAAGCCAACTATAGCATACAATTCTTTCAAGTGCTACGTATTACTATTTTATAATTGTTTTTACTTGACATACAAATGACACAGATGGCCACAGATGACAATACTGAAAATTGAATTCTACTGTTGTTGAATTGAAAATGTTATTAATCAGTCTGCAGCACATTCTCTGGCAAAAAAAAATCCATAACAACTTGCTGAATCAAGTAGACATTTGTTACACAAATGTTGAATTTCCAATGTAACGGTTACATAGTTAAATAGTTACATAGTAATTGAGGTTGTAAAAATACTTTTAGCCCATCAAGTTCAACCTTTTAAGATCTCCTCTGATCTGCAATAAGCAGATTAATTTTTAATTGATCCAAAGGAAGGTAAACAAAAAAAAAAAACAGTGAAACTTTGCCAATTGTCTCAAAAGGGAAAAAAATAAAATCCTTCCTGTCCCCAGATACTGACGATCAGATTCCTCCCTGGATCAATACTCCTTCTCTAATTAACAAGAATTACGCTGAATGCCCTATTTATCCAATCCCTTTTTACAGTTATCTATCGAATCCGCTGTCACTGCCTCCCTTGGTAGAGATTTCCACAGATTAAGCAAACTTTTTGTGAAGAACCCTTTTCTTTCTTTAAGGTGGAATCTTTTTACTTCTAACCTCAAAGGATGTTTTCTTGTCAGTTGAAAACTCCTAGTATGATCGTATAAAAAGTCCTGTTTAAAGGGCCACTGACGTCCTGAAAACTGCTTTGAACTATCATATAAAACAATTAAAATGAAAAAAAACACTTAAAGCCATCTTCATTTGAATCCTTTTTCAATGTTTTACAGCAGTTTTTAAGCAGGTGTTGCATGTTCTTTTAAACTACCACATCACATTTTTCCTTTCTTTATCTTCAGCATTTATTTGATCTATGCATAAGTGAAATAGGTCCGAATAAATACTAATGCACACAACACCCCAAATAACTTAACAATGCTAACATATAACAAGAGGTAGCTGCACACCCTTACACGGAAGGACCTCTGGTAACAACTATTAACCGGAAACCTAACCCAAACCTAACCAAAAGATGCCATGGCCTGTCATTACCCACCTTAAGAAAATAGTTAAACAATGAAAGCCCAGTTTCACTTAGATGTACCCCATCTTTTAGGAAATATCCTTTGTTATCAACGACTCCCAAATCCTTATGCCTTATAGAAAAACCACCATTTCTCCTGACAAAAGAAGACATTATTTTGTTGACTCTACACCTAGCCTTATCCAAAAGCTTGTGATCCTTAGCCCCTCACCAATGTAGCCTAGTAGACATTTGTGACCAAATAATGAGAAGCCCTGGGAATGATTCTAAAAGTCTTAACACATCCCTTTTTATTGTTCTAATAAGAGCTTTCATAGGCATGAAAACCAAATCATTCCCTCCTGCATGAATGACTAAACGATCAGGAGACGGAGCCTGCCTGGCCAGACCCACTACTGTCAATAGCACTTGATCCCATTTCACCACCCTGATGCCAAACCACTTTACTAGCACCACATCCTCCAGGAAACTCAACTGGGGATCATCCTCTCTGATGCTTGCTGCCCTTCTTGCCCAATAAATGTATGAGTGTCCCACAATCCATAAATGTAAAGGTGGCCCTGAAAAGCAAAAACAAACAACACACTTCAATTGAAATTAACATATTTTAATACCACCCACATATGATACCCTCCTCTTTTTTTTTTTAAACATCTTGTGCCGCTGCCAACCATCTCTCTTAAACTCCTATACTCCATAGGTCAAACGGGATTGAAGTTAGTTCAGCATCTGCCTATGGCGCTTCCTCCTTAAAGCGAGACCATTGTTCCCTAGACACAGCATCTGCTATAACATTCCTCACTCCCATAATGTGGGCTGATCTCACTAATATATTATATTGCAGACATTTCAATATCAATTGCCGCAGTAATTTCACTACTGGCGGCAAAGAGGTAGTGATTGAATTAATCGCCTGCACCACACTCAAATTATCACACCTAAAGACTACATGTTGATTCCTTAGTTTATCCCCCCACAGCATAACTGCTACTAAAATTGGGAACTACTCTAAGAACGTCAAGTTCTTAAAAATCTTATCTCCTCTCCAATCAACTGGCCAACGCTCTGCGCACCAATGCCCCCCAAAATAAATCCCAAACCATATGGAACCTGATGTGTCAGTAAATAACTTTAATACTTCATTAAAAACCGTCTCCTTAATATTAATGTTTTTTTCCATTGAAATTCTGCAAAAACATATCCCAAACTCTCAAGTCCGCCCTGTGCTCTCCAAGTATTCTTATATGATGATGAGGCTTTCCCACCCAGGCTGTGGCTAAAGATAACCTTCTTGCAAATATACAGTGGATATCAAAAGTCTACACACCCCTGTTAAAATGTCAGGTTTCTGTGCTATAAAAAAGATAAATAATTTCAAAACTTTTTCCACCTTTAATGTGACCTAAAAACTGTACAACTCAATTGAAAAACAAACAGAATTTTTTTAGGTGGAGGGGGGAAAAAAAATAAATGAATAATGTGGTTGCAAAAGTCTGCACACCCTCTTATAACTGGGGATGTAGCTGTGCTCAGAATTAAGCAATCACATTCCAAATCGTGTTAAATAGGAGTCAGCATACACCTGCCATAATTTAAAGTGCCTCTGATTAACCCCAAATAAAGTTCAGCTGCTCTAGTTGGTCTTTCCTGAAATGTTCTTAGTCACATCTAACAGCAAAAGCCATGGTCCACAGAGAGCTTCCAAAGCATCAGAGGGATCTCATTGTTAAAAGGTATCAGTCAGGAGAAGGGTACAAAAGAATTTCCAAGGCATTAGATATACCATGGATCACAGTGAAGACAGTCATCATCAAGTGGAGAAAATATGGCACAAAAGTGACATTACAAAGAACTGGAGCTCCCTCCAAAATTGATGAAAAGACGAGAAGAAAACTGGTCTGGGAGGCTACCAAGAGGCCTACAGCAACATTAAAGGACCTGCAGGAATATCTGGCAAGTAATGGCTGTGTGGTACATGTGACAACAATCTCCTGTATTCTTCATATGTCCGGGCTATGGGGTAGAGTGGCCAGACGAAAGCCTTTTCTTACGAAGAAAAACATCCAAGCCAGGCTACATTTTGCAAAAACACATCTGAACTCTCCCAAAAGCATGTGGGAAAAGGTGTTATGGTCTTATGAAACCAAGGTTGAACTTTTTGGCCATAATTCCAAAAGATATGTTTGGCGCAAAAACAACACTGCACATCACCAAAAGAACACCATACCCACAGTGAAGCATGGTGGTGGCAGCATCATGCTTTGGGGCTGTTTTTCTTCAGATGGAACTGGGGCCTTAGTTAAGATAGAGGGAATTATGAACAGTTCCAAATACCAGTCAATATTGGCACAAAACCTTCAGGCTTCTGCTAGAAAGCTGAACATGAAGAGGAACTTAATCTTTCAGCATGACAATGACCCAAAGCATACATCCAAATCAACAAAGGAATGGCTTCACCAGAAGAAGATTACAGTTTTAGAATGGCCCAGCCAGAGCCCACACCTGAATTTGATTGAAAATCTGTGGGGACATCTGAAGAGGGCTGTGCACAGGAGATGCCCTCGCAATTTAACAGATTTGGAGTGATTTTGCAAAGAAGAGTGGGCAAATCTTGCCAAGCCAAAATGTGCCATGCTGATAGACTCATACCAAAAAAGACTGAGTGCTGTAATAAAATCAAAAGGTGCTTCAACAAAGTATTAGTTTAAGGGTGTGCATATTTATGCAACCATATTATTTTATTTTTTATATTTTTTCTTCCCTCTACCTAAAAGATTTCAGTTTGTTTTTCAATTGAGTTGTACAGTTTATAGGTCACATTAAAGGTGGAAAAAGTTCTGAAATGATTTATCTTTGTCTCTTTTTTTTACAGCACAGAAACCTGACATTTTAACAGGGGTGTGTAGACTTTTCATATCCGCTGTAAGCCACCATGGGTATGATTAATTTACCTAACAGGGACTGTAAAAAGTGCAACTTAACCTTTTTTGCTACCATAACTTCCTATACCACCCTTCTTACATCTAATACCTTCTCCCATGGTAAATGACACCAAATCAATGTGTATACCCCAAAAACTGCAATGCCTGACATGGGCCAAAACACTTTTCCTCCGCCAATGGAATGCCAAAGTAACCCGCTAATACCTGAAACTCCTGAAATAACCTTGCACAATACTGTGAATCATACGGACCTATGATTAAAAAATCATCAAGATAATGTACTACTGCATGCAATCCTGTCCTGCAACAAATTACCCAATGGAGAAAAGTTCTGAATTTCTCAAAATATGAACATGATATTGCGCAGCACATTGGTAAAGTCCACAAATTACTGATTCATAACATGACACCCCAAGAGATTATTCGAGACCGGATGCACTGGTAGCAACCTAAATGCCGATTTTATGTCAACCTTTGCTAGCCAAATGCCTCTACCGGCACCCCTAATCAACTGAACTACCTGCTTAACTGATGAGTACTTAACTGATACTGAATCCTTGTCAATACCATCATTTACCGACATGCCCTTGGGATATGACAAATGGGGAATCAACCTAAATTTCTTGGAGACTAAGCCCAATGAAAAAATCCTCAAATTATGCAATGGAACAGAGTCAAAAGGACATGCCATTCTACCTTTTTGTACCTCCCCCATCAACTTGTCCCAAACCTACTGCGGCAGCTCCCTTGCAGATTTTAAGTTAGGCGGCTACCCCAATGGCTCAATACCCATTGCCGGAATCTCAAAACCTTCTGAAAAAACTTTATCTAATAAACTTGCATTCTCCTCTCTCCCAGGTATGCTAGCGTATAGCTTTACCCACCCACCATCTTTTTTAGCTACACCGGACTCTTCCCCTTTTTTAGCCTGCTCTCCTCCATTCTGACTCGTTCTTTTTGAAGAACCGAAAAAGAGGATATCCTCCGCCACATTCGGAGCAACCATTGTTTAAACTTACATGAAGCCCCCTAGAACATATACCTTCCCCATAAGCGAAGCAAAACCCTTTTTTACTTCCTGCCTCCTGCCCTACCTTCAGAACCGTGGCCGGTCCTAGACGTAATGGGGTAACTACCTTAAGCCAACTCCCCATGTCCCTATCATCCAGCTGCATGCTAGGCCTAACCGCCATCCTCTGCCTGAACTTCTCATCATATTGCCAACACGCTAAACCCCTGTACGTCCTGTGTATGCCCTTGATTTCATCTAGGTAGCAGAACAAGGAGGGGCAACACTCAGGGAATTTCTCCCCTACTATACTTGCAAATATGACATACGCCTGCAACCACTTACCAAATGTTTTTGGGATTGTCCTATATCTCCTCCTTCTTTCCTCCTCCTCTTTCTTTGCATCATCTTTCTTATCATCATGTTTAAATTCAATGTAGCTATCTAAAGGGAGCAATTAAAATATTTCTATAAACTCCTGGTTCCATATCTTTTCTTTGATTTCTTTTGAGACATGTTCCCCAACAGAGCCAATAGAGCATAGCGCTGCCATTTTCAACACTGATGCCTGAACACTCCTTGCTTGCTTCAACATCCTTGCCCCCTAATTCCCCACTCTGCTCTCATTTTTCCCCATTGGATAATGACCCTTCAACTATGCTCTGACTACCTGAGTGTTGCTCCTTCCTGTTTCCTGTCCCTCCCAAGCACTACTTGGACCCAAGTCCTTCCTACTTGCAAACTTAAACAACAATCCAGTTAAACCTGCAACAAAATCCTGATCCCTACCAACATCAGCAACATTACCCTGTGTATTTTCTTTGCACTCACCGCTATGCCTCCTGTCAGTAGATAAATAAGGGGCAGCAACACCTGCGGCTGTTCCGCTCCTATTATCATCCTGTCCTGCCTTTGAGGACGGATGCACTCCTCTCCTGCTGTCGTTCCCAATGTCATCCTTTCCTCCACTTGAGGATGGACACCCTCTGCTCCTGCTGCCGGTTTCTTTGTCAGCCTGTCCTCTACCTGCGGCTGGACGCCCCCTGCTCCTGTTGCCGGACTCTCTGTTATCCTTTCCTCAGACCGAGGACGGATGCCTTCCACTCCTGCCGCCGTCTCTCTCCTCTCTTCCTCTCCTGGATGAACCTTGTACCCTCCTGTCTCCACCAGAAGGCAGTGCCTGCTCTTCTTCCCATATCTGTAACGACTAACACAACTCTCTTTGCTCCTATCTCTTTGCTCATGCTCACCATAAGCCTGTCTGTGCTCCCACGACCATCTTCTGGACCTTGACCTCCGAGCTGGGGAGAATGTTTTCCTACTCCTGCTATCTGTCTTAGAGGCCCACCTATGTGATGCTCTGTCCCATCTTGTCTGTCTGCTGCACCTGTAAATGTAGAATCCTGCAGCCCGCCTTTCCTTACCACTTCTACCATTATTCTCCTCCAACTCTAAATACCTTTGATCCCTGTGATTAGTGTGGGATCCAAACTACTCTGTGTCTGCTGACCAGCGAGCTTCCTGCTGCAGTGTTCAATGCCTCGCGTCTAAGTGTCCTGTAGCTGCCTCCTTCCGACTACTCCTTGGCTGTTGACCTGTCCCGTCAGAAGTTCCTTCTCCTAGATCACAGAGGGAAAACACAGAGCAGCACACAGATATCCTATCATCTGCCTCTCCTACTGTCATCATACTGATCTGCCTTCTTTCTACCGCACTGTCCTGCTCCCCTGACATTAAATCCTGAGCTTGCTCAGCCTCTGCCTCGCTCCTCCTACCACTATCCTTCTCCTCAACTGCTTCACTTTCTTCCATACATTCCTGCCTCTGCTCCCCTTGCGGTGTCTTGCTGTTCTTCTTCCTGCTACCCCCTTTGTTCCTTCCTGGCAGCACTGCATGCACTCCCTTCTGCCTATCCTTGGCTGCGTTGTTAACCTGCACCACCACACTCCTCAAGGATAACTCTTTCCTCCTCTTCTGACCTGTTGCTGCCCCCTCATTTGTTTTTTTTTCCTCCTGCCCTTTTACTTTAACTACTAATTTATCTTGTCCTGCAATCCTCCTCCTCTCCTTACTCCCTTGGGACCCAGTCCCTTGCGCTCCCTCTATCTCTGCCTCATTTGGGCCTTGCTCCTCATTTGTGCTCCTCTTCTCTTGCTCCATAGTTCCCCCATCATCAGACCTGCTGCTCAGACCGCCGTCTCTCGTCTCCTCACCCATCCATAACATCACCGTCATCCCGACTCCTGCGCGCCAGCTCCTCTGAATGCCGGATACATCCACTAGCTCCACTCGGTGCCACTCTGCTTCCGCCAAACCAGTCTCCACTGCAGCTGCTCCACCAGTCCCTCTTCTCCTCCTGCTGCTCCTCCCCGATGGCCCAGGTAGATGCCTTACTACTGCCACAGCTCCTCTCGACTCCTCTGCTTGTTGCCCGTCCACCGCATCCTTCTCCGCTGCACTATCTTCCACTGCCATCAGTCTCCTCTGCAGGGGTACATTAAGCCTTCTCTTCCTGGGGATATTTATAGTTAAACTCAGTCTCACCGGGGGTCTCTTCATACTGGCTGGACGTCCTCCTCTCCCCTTCTGTCTGTTCTCGCGCTCTGCTGAGTGAGTACTGTCTCTTGGGGCTGCGCTGCCATCTGCATCTCTGATCGCCACCACGACTGACTGTAACCAATCAGGCCCCTTGAGGGCCACTTGCTCATGCAGCTGTCTAATTAGAGAATCTACTTAAGGGGCCCCATGGTAGGGGGACTTGCAGTCACTTGTGCAGAAGGGAACTACTAACTCCTGTGCTGACTGACCAGAGACCACTGGCGTAAAAAACTCCCTACTTATACCCTCCTACTAAGCACCACCCCTAACCATCCTCTACCCTTACACTGAGCTTGGTCAAAAAACCCTTCCCCTTAATTATTTCCCCAACGGCTGCATTTATATTCATCTTATGTTCATGTGTTATTTGTATGAATAGGAACTTAGCAAGCAACAACAGCAAAAAAAACTTTTATATATCTTATAGATCCTCTAAAAAGATTTAGAACTCTTCCTGCTTTAATATTATTTGACTAGTTAAAATACATAACTATATAGGGGCCTATGGAAATCTCCTTTTTCATAATTTATGATGCATGTAGCACCGCAACTTAATAAGGTCCCCCTTTTTTTCACAAATGCTCAATTTTACGGTATCCTGTCACATTCTAACTTCCCTCCAAGTGATCAAAATCCCTTTTTTTACTTTTACTTAAAATACTTAAGCCCTTTTCCTCCCCAAAAGTTACGCACACTCAGACCCACCAGCCGAGGCAGAAAAATCCCTCTGAAAATGAATCAAGCATCAGATCTGACACTGAAAACACTATAACCACTCAACTGAGTCAGATATATGGCTTGGTTCCTCATATCCAACACAATTAAGGGGTTCATAGTGCACCAAACAGCATACAAACCCTATAAATGTTGCCCCCTATGAGCCTAAGGATCTCTAGAATCCCCACTAATAAACAGTACTGTAAATGGGGTATGCCCAGGGATTCTCCCTCCCATGCTAGAGGGAACTCTGGGGATTCCCCCTCCCATGCTGGAGGGAACAAAAAGAATTCCCTTCACTCATGTAGTGAATGGAAACCCTGGAGATCCCACCCCTTTTGTGTACCTCTGGGGCATTATAAATCAACCCTCTATCCATGTGTGTCCTGCAAGGACCCCTGTGGGTCCTAATATATATACAATGGCACAAAAGGTTCTTAAAGAACCCTTGTGGCTCAACAATTTAACTATTGACATGGATGATCTCACTCTTGTGATAGCTTATAATGTACAAGTAATAAGGAATGGAAATATGAGATGAGGGGACTGCTTGGTTGATAGAAAAATATGATAACAAGAAACTATAACCTTTTATGAAATTGTGGGTGAGTTAAAGGAGCATGGAACACAACTCTTTTTTCACGCATATAAAACAAATGAAATAAATATTAAGCAGATTATTTTTAAACTTGAAACTAACAGGAAATGCAGAAAGCATATTTAAATCTGCAAATCTCAGCGGCTGACAGACATCAAGCCCCAAATGAGCAAGTTAAGCTTCTGAATATCTTTTTGTGCTCTCAAACCTTTATTTGACAAAAGGAAAACACACAGTGGCACATTATTAAATACCATCTTTATTATTCAAAACCATGGAAAAAAAATGTCTCTTTAAGGAGGTAGGTGGTATGTTTCTCCGATCAAGTGGGTGTTCAGAGAACATTTGAATACCTGAATACTAGTCTTACATAGCAAGGGAGAATTCAAAAGAATTAGGAATTTATGCTTTTTAGGGCTTTAGCCAAAATAGAATGTAATTGTCATGTCTCAACGTGGAAGCCTGGATTAATATTTTTGTGGTGTCTTGTGTAAGGAAGGGACAACATTTTTAGATATTCAGGAGATGCGTATATATATATATATATATATATATATATATATATATAAATATATATATTAGGTGTTTATTAATATAATCCTGCAATGTTTATATTTGAAAGAATTGCAATGACAAATATAGAAAAAGTATTTGATCTCCTGCTGATTTTGAACGTTTGTCCACTGACAAAGAAATGATACGTCTGTAATTTTAATGGTAGGTGTATTTTAACAGTGAGAGACAGAATAACCAACCCCCCCCAAGAAAAACACATGTCAAAAAAGTTATAAATTGATTTGCAGGTCAGTGAGGGAAATAAGTATTTGATCCCCTATCAATCAGCAAGATTTCTGTCTCCCAGTTGTCTTTTACACAGGTAACAAGCTGAGATTAGGAGCCCTCTCTTAAAGGGAGTACTCCTAATCTCAGCTTGTTACCTGTATAAAAGACACCTATCCACAAAAGCAATCCATCAATCAGGTTCAAAATTCTCCATGGTCAAGACCAAAGACAGAGCTGTCCAAGGATGTGAGGGACAAGATTGTAGACCTACACAAGGCTGGAATGTGCTACAAGACCAAGACCATTGTCAAGCAGCTTGGTGAGAAGATAACAACAGTAAGTGTGATTATCCGCAAATGGAAGAAACACAAAATAACTCTCCCTCGGTCTGATGCTCCATGCAAGATCTCACCTTGTGGAGTTTCAATGATCATAAGAAGGATGAGGAATTAGCCCAGAACTACATGGTAGGATCTTGTTAATGATCTCAAGGCAGCTGGGACTATAGTCACCAAGAAAACAATTGTTAACACACTACGCCTTGAAGGACTGAAATCCTGCAGCGTCTGCAAGGTCCCCCTGCTCAAGAAAGCACACGTACAGGCCTGTCTGAAGTTTGCCAATGAACATCTGAATGATTCAGAGGAGAACTGGGTGAAAGTGTTGTGGTCAGATGAGACCAAGATCGAGCTCTTTGGCATCAACTCAAGTCGTTGTGTTTGGAGGAGAAGGAATGCTGCCTATAATCCCAAGAACACCATCCCCATCGTCCAACACGGTGGTGGAAACATTATGCTTTGGAGGTGTTTTTCTGCTAAGGGGACAAACATTCAAAATAAGCAGGGGATCAAATAATTTTCCCTCCCACTAAACCTTGTAACCAATGTGCCTGTAAATTATGCCAACACTTTTGTAATGATGATACAGCCACACATAACAACAAAACCTATAACATCAAAGGATCATATTCATGTATATCGTCTAATGTGGTTTATATAATACAATGTATTTTATGTTATACAGGCTGTTACACCGGCCAAAAAATGAATTTAAGGATGAATTTAAACAGACATTCAATAAGAAAGCTTAATAAAGGCAGTTATTGTAGACCAGTGGGACCCCATTTTAGCCAGAATGATCACTCCATCCAAAACGTAAAAGTCAAAATACTCAGAGGAAAATGTAAAAACATCCAAGAGAGAAAAGTATTTGAAATAAAGATGATCACATTCTTCAACACTAAAAATACAGGACTTAATATAGACTTGGGTTTTCTAACACATTATCAGCATTTCATGGAATTTGTTCCCTCTTATATAATAACAGACTTAGCACACTTAGTGAGGTGTTTGTCCAACAGGAAAGATATCACTGTGGACTACGGTGCTCTGCGTTTTCATGCATATATTGATGTATATGTGCATATAATATGTGTATATATGTTTCCTTTGCTATGTTGTGTTTATTCCCCATATATGTATTTACTTGATGAGGTCAGATGCTGTTTCCACTCTCTCTGCAACTACTGTTTTTATTCAAATTGAGGGTTCCATCTCATGTTAGTATTGATTAAGGCTTGATAAAGAGAGGTTGAACCTCTCGAAAGCTTGTCATTATAAACAAGACATTTGTACAATACAAAAGATATCAAATGATATTGCAATACTCATTATATATATAGATTAATAATGACTAGATTACTAGATTACTGGACAGTCACAGCTGCTTCACTCTTCAATTACTATGGAAGATACCGCATTTAGCCGAATCAAGAAGCTACTATTTAAAATAACACAACTTAACAGTGACATTTATTTTTTGTCACAATGCAAGAAAAGGAATTTTATGCCAAATGGACTTAAAATCAAAAATCCGCTAAGTTCTACACATAACTCAATATATGCTGAAAATGTATGCAGACACACTAGTGAAAAACTAAGAAACCACCTAATACATCAACTTTATACAAAGAGACATCATCTAAATCATCAAAGAGCAAGCCTCCTTCAACAATTAAAGGAGAGCAACATATATGAAGCTGAACATGTAGAAACAAATACAACATCTTTACAAGAAACAACAACATGAACTTCCAGCCAATCAACACACAACAGCGTAAGGAAGAGACAACACATCTAAAAACCTACCAACTCAACCAAATTTACAGAACACACAGGAATTATAAATCTCTCACATCATCAACTATCACAAGCAGAAACCTCTGTTCTCTCCAAAGGATTGTCTTTCTGCCCAGACATAAAACTAGATAAAATACAACTATACTCAGACATAGAATTCTTCAGGTTATTAAGACTGGCAGAATTTTTCCACAACAAGGGACATACCACAACATCCTTAGACTGTAACAAGAAAAAAAAAACACATATTTCAACCCACAACCTGGTCGTAACACCAAACTGGACAGTTATATAGAAAGCTTTCACCTGAGAACTGCATCCATTATAACAGCACAATATATAAGAGACTTGCACAATCTTACTCCATCAGAAAAAACTGCCATAAAGATTTTAAAAAACAACCCCAGCATCACCATCAAACCGGCAAAGGAGGTGCAGTTGTTATCATGAATACTAAGGACTACATAAATGAAGACAACAGACAACTGTCAGACAACACTTATTACAATAAATTGAGCCAGGACCCTACAGAAAAATATACTCTTCAACTTAAGAAACTCCTCAAAACATTCCCTAAAAATATACATCAGGAATTAGAACAACTCATCGCCGCCAATCCCACAACTGGGACTTTTTACCTACTGCCAAAAATCCACAAACCAGGCAACCCAGGGAGACCAATTGTTACAGGTATGGACATATTGACTGAACAGATATCCGGATTTGTTGAAAACATCCTTAAGCCATCAGTTAGTAACACTAGTAGCTAGATACAAGACATCCCTGACTTTCTCAACAAACTCAGTCAGATTAAAGACCTACCTGCTAACACACTACTTGTTACCATGGATGTAGAGTCTCTTTACAGTAATATCCCACACAAAGATGGCACTGGCATGGTTTAAGTTTCTTTCAACAAACATGCAAAACAATAAATATGGTCCTGATATTATTGTCAAACTAATAGAATATATCCTTACCACAACTATTTTACTTTTAACCAAGATACCTACCTAAAGATGATGGGGACTGCCATGGGTACCAAAATTGCTCCACAATACCCAAATCTATTTATGGTCAATCTAGAAGAAACATTCTTATCTGTATCCATGTACAAACCATACAAATACTACCCTTACCTAGATGAAGGAGAAAGCAAACTCATGGACTTTCATAATTCATTTAACACCTTCCATTCATCTATAAAACTTAAAATTAATTTCTCCACAGAACAGGTAAACTTTCTAAACACTACTATATCCATCACCAATGGCACTCTCCACTCATCTATAAATAGGAAACCAACAGAGAGATGTAATTACCTATACAGCTCCAGTTTCCATCCCTCCCACACCGAACAAGCCATCATCCATAGTCAAGCTATCTGCTACCATCAGATTTGATCAAACACTGGAGACCATGATAAAAATGTAAAAACACTGTCTGAATCTTTCAAACAAAAAGGTAACAAACCCTGTATTATTACCCCAAAAATAAACACTGTCATAAAAATACTCAGTGAACACCTATTAAAGTACAAAACAAAAGAAACTGCTTCACGTATACCTCTAGTGACTACATACCATCCAAATTTGGAAAATAATCAAAGGTTTACAACCATTACTAACTGAATTAAAATATATATTCCCCATATCTCTCATCCTTGCATTTAAATGACCACCAAACCTGAAACAAAAACTTGTCAGCAGAAAATTGGCCAATGAACAACTGAATACAAAAAATGGAACTAACCCTTGTAACCAACGTGCCTGTAAATTATGCAAACACATTTTTAATGATGATACAGCCACACATAACAACAAAGCCTATAACATCAAAGGATCATATTCATATACAGTACATCGTCTAATGTGGTTTACATAATACAATGTACTTTATGTGACACAGGCTGTTACATTGGAGAAACTGCAAAAAATGCATTTTAGGATGAATTTGCACAGGCATTCAAGAAGAAAACATAATGAAGACAGTTATTGCAGACCAGTGGGACACCATTTTAGCCAGAATGATCACTCCATTCAAAACTTAAAAGTCAAAATACTCAGAGGAAAATTTAAAAACATCCAAGAGAGAAAAGCATCACATATAATAGTTGTCACACTTTGCAATGCAAGGGACGCAGTTTGGTCTGCAAATGGGGACCCTCGCAAAGCGAGGAGCCGCATTTGCGGAAGGTGGAGGTTTTACGGCGCATCACTTTGTAACAACACAACCCCGCATAATCCTTAACTCGCAGCACTTTGTCCTACGGCAACTCAAAATACTAAAAACACAACCCACGCAATCGTTAACTCGTAGCACTTCTCCTACGGCACCTTAAAACACCATACAAAACTCACACACAAACATTAACTCGTAGCTATTTACTCCTACAGAGCCTCAAACCACCCCACAAAACTCCTCCACACAAACCTTAACTCGC
The DNA here is from genome assembly GCA_027410445.1 of Discoglossus pictus. Classification (NCBI taxonomy): domain Eukaryota; kingdom Metazoa; phylum Chordata; class Amphibia; order Anura; family Alytidae; genus Discoglossus; species Discoglossus pictus. Next base: position 349,624,702 of record CM050164.1, read on the forward strand.
AGCACTTACTCCTACGGCCTCACACACCACCGCAGCACTTAGCCAATCAAACACGCGGGACTTAGCCTACAAACACGCAAGCACATGATGACCGCGGAACTTAGAAAAAAATTAAAATACAACTCCATATACGAGTCGTACTACTTAGAAAAAAAAAATACAAATCGTAAAAATATGAACTTAACATCACACAAAGCACGGGGAGCTGTTAGGTCATCTAAGAGTGAGGTGCAATGCAATTTTAGGTCCAATTTCACGAATTTAGCCACTAAAAAATCGCCAAAGCAAGAGAAAAAATGTCGAACGAAAAAAATGAAAATGAGCTTACACAACCGTGAAGTGCGCCAAAGATCGCCAGACACGTAGCAGTTTGACAAGGCACGTACGAGTTACTAAAAACCACTGTTACAAAAGTTGCAAAATTCTCCTGATGCGCGTAACACATACAATATCGCAGCCATTTTACATTTGACAATCTATACAATTATGCATCTGAAATGGCGGCTTTCCCGTCTAAAATAACAGATCTGGCTCGCGCACGCAGCCTATATATAGGGCACACTTGTCACAGTGCTGACACTTTCTCCTCAAGTGATGACAGTCTGACTAGACATTTTCTGCTGCCAGAAAATCCAAAGAGATTGTAAGCTCTTCAGGATATTGATTGCTGGCTATTTATTATAAATAGGCAAAGTATATTACTTAATTAATGAATGAATTATTAATTAAAAAATATTAATAAAAAAAAATTACATTACTCTATGTTGCAATGCCTTTACTTTATCAAGATATTAATCAGTAATCATTTCAAATATATTTATTAATTGATTAATGATTATTCAATGGACATTCATTGATTGATTATTAATTATTTATCATTATGATAACAATATTTGATTTTTCACTACCTTTACTTTATGATTACATTATTGATTAACTCTTTATAATATATTTAGTCATTGATTAATTAGTAATGTTCAGTCATTAATTAATAATTAATTAGTCATAATAACAAAGTTACAAAAAAATTGATCAGAAAATATCTTTCACACTGCACTTACATTTCGTGGTTGCTGCTCAACTATTAATGTTCATTAATTACCTAATTAATCATTAAGATTAGTAATGTTCATTAATTAATTCATTAATAATTAATTAGTCATAATAACAAATGTAGTAAAAAATTGTTTAAAAAAAATGTATATTTCACAGTCGACTTACACTTTGTGGTTGCTGCTCAACTATTAATGTTCATTAATTACTTCATTAATCATTAATAAGTAATAATAAGAAAAAAAATGTTTTCAAATACCTCAAAAGTTATGTACATTTGCACTGCACTTACATTTCAGTGTTGGTGTTAAATTATTACATTGCTGTTATATTTCAGTTTTTAAGCTTCATTATTAATGCACTTATTTTCATTATTACATTGCAGTTATATTTCTGTTGTCAGGCATCATTATTAATGCACTTATTTTGGTGTGGTGATGCTCAATTATTAATGTTCATAATAATTACTTAATTAGGCATTCATTTTTAAGAATATAAAATAAAATGTGCTAAAATGCCTCACAAAATAGGTAGATTTTACAGTGTAATAATATTTATCTGTTGCTGTTCATTGTCTCAAAGGAATAGGATCCTCAAACCGCTTAAATATTTCTATCACTTTATTACATTTTATAGTGCCTTTAATCATTAATATACCATGCTTATATTTTGCATGTATGCCAATTAAACATTATACAAACAATAACAATGCTTTTCATTTTATTTCACAGCTTGATCATCTGTGCACCTGACTACACAGACTGACATTTGCAGCATTTGATTGCAATAGGATCACCTTTACAGGTATATCATTTTAAGATGCTGTTTTTTAGAAGAAAATGATTAGCAGCCTTAGTAAATTGACATTTGGCCAATTCAATAGGGCTCTATAAAACCACAGAGCATATTTTTATTACAGAAGTTGCCAGTTAGTGAACTTCTATCCAAAAGCAAGATCTTCAGTAAATAAAAAACTTCTCTAAATAAATATGCTCTGTGCTTATATACAGCTCTATTAAATTGCCTGAATCACAATTTAATAAGGCTGTAAGGATTATTGGTTTTCCTTCAACAATGTTAGTAATTAGAGATTGTCTATTTCACAATGCATAGGACATTGTAAGCAATTCAAGATTTAAATTCCTTTTAGTAGATGCATGTATTTTCATTGATCAATGTTATTAATTAATTCATTATTCAACATTAATTAATTAATTACTCATCACGAATCATTATAAAAATATAGATTGTCTATTTGACAATGCTTAAGACATTTTAAGCAATTCAATATTCCTTTTATTTTATGCATGTATGACAAGGACAACAAATACTTTCAACGATTCATAAATTCATTCAAACAAAAAATGTAATATGATTTTTACATAATTTTACAGATTTATCATATCTCTACCTGCCTGAACACAAAGTCGCCTCTGCAAGATTTCCCATTATAGAACATCAACTTGACAGGTATGTGATTTCATTATAATATTCTATTGAAAACAACGATTAAGTCTTTTTTTTTTACATACACAACACTTATTCATTAATTATTTAACATACTTATTAATTAATCGATAATCAAAAAAAAAGATCAATACATATACGCTTAGCCATTTACGTTTTAAGAATGAATGACAATTACACATGATAACTTGATTTAGTCATTCTTTCATTACAACAAAAAAAAAAAATGTCACCACAATCTATAGTTTGCTTAGAGATTTTTTGCTTTGCCCTACTTTAGGAAAACAGGATTACCTGTTTATGTTTTGCATTCATATTAGTTTTAAATAATTTCATTAATCTATATGAATTTTATAAATACTTCATAATTCGGTTCATGCTCATTGTCTAACAGGGACAGCAACCGAGAAGCAATTCAATATTTAAATACCTTTATTGCATTAGGACCATATTTTATATTTTAAAATGCATTCCCTTAGAAATATATTGATGATTACCTATTTATGTTTTGTATGTATGCAAATTAAAATTAATACTTTAAATTATTCATATATTTATTCCAACAAAAATTAGAAATGCTTTTTACATCATTTCCCAGATTCTTCATTCCTGCACCTGCTTCAAGACAGTGACTTCTGCAGGATTTCAGCTGATATAACATCAAATTCACAGGTATATGATTTCGTGATGACATTCTTTAGACATATAGCATTAAGTATTTTTGTAAGTCCATTGATGACAGATATTGCTTAATTAATTTAAGTCATTCATTTTACAAATTAATCAATAATTACAAGGAAAAAAAGCAATACATATATACTTAGCTATTGATGTTTTAACTAATTACACTTTAACATCATATCTTGATTTATTGATTAATTCCAAATCATATCTTGATTTATTGATTAATTCATACCAAAAAAAAGGATTTCACTCCAATATATACTTTGCTCATAGTTATTTCCGTTTGCCCGTCTTTACGAAAACATGTTTACCTATTTAGATTTTGCAGTCATAAAACTTTTACATTCTTTTATTCATGTGTATTCTTTCATTAATTAATTCATCATTCTGTTACTGCTCATTGTCTAACAGGGATAGGACCTTAGAAGCAGTTAAATATTTAAATACATTTATTAGGACACCTTTTAACATTTTACAATGCATTTGTCTTTGCCATATATCTGCACCTCCCTGAAGAAACAGAGTGACGTTGGCAGTATTTCAGTTGATATCGCATTAAATTGACAGGTATCATTATTAATGACATTTTTTTATAAAAACATGATTAACAGCCTTATTAAATTGCAAGTTGCCCAATTAAATAGAGCTCTATATAAGCACACAGCATACTTTTCAACACAATTTCTTACTTAGTGAAGACCTTGCTTTTGAATAGAAGTTAACTACCTTAAAACTTCCATAACCAAAATATGCTCTGTAGTTGTATAGAGCCCTATTCAATTCATGTTTATAGTTTTGAAGTCAGGACACTTTCAGATTATTTGATTAATGGATATTCATTTATTAATTACTTAATAATTCACTATAATGAGAGAGACAGAGAGAGAGATAAAGAGAGAGAGAGAGCGAGAGAGAGACAGAGAGATAGAGGGAGAGAGACAGACACACAGAGACAGACACACAGAGAGACGGACACACAGAGAGACAGACACACACAGAGAGAGAGACACACACAGAGAGACACACATAAAGACACAGAGAGACACACACAGAGAGACACACACAGAGACACAGATACACAGAGAGACACACACAGAGAGACACAGACACCCCCAGAGACACAGACACACACAGAGACACAGATACACAGAGAGACACACACAGAGAGACACAGACACCCCCAGAGACACAGACACACACAGAGAGACACAGACACACACAGAGACATAGACACACAGAGAGACACATACACAGAGAGACACACACACACACACACACAGACACACACATAGACACAGACACAGAGAGACACACACAGAGACACACACACAGAGAGACACACACACAGAGAGACACACACAGAGATACACACACAGAGACACAGACACACAGAGACACACACAGAGACTCAGACACAGAGAGACACACACACAGACACACACACACACACACAGAGACACACACAAAGACAGAGACAAATTACCACAATTTTTTTTAGAAATAAATGACAGGTTAAAAAAGATGTATAATAAAACTAATGAAATTCATACACCTCTATTTTCAATAACAGATTACAATGGCGCACAATGCAGAAGATAAGAAAGAATATAAAAGAAGAATGGCAAGGGAACGAAGCAGAGATGGAGAGATGCACAGACCCCTGAGACTTCCCAACGTTTAAGAGAAGAAGATCAACAGAGACTTCTAAATAAAAGAAAAATGACTAAAAAAGCACAAAATGAGTCTGGTGGAGCTTCAAAGAAAAGAAAAAGTAAACAAAAAAATGTCTCTAAAACATTCTCTAATGACCCAATATTGGGTCCTGACACTAATTTTGATAGAGATGACACCAATATAGATATAGAAAGTTGTACTGAGATCTAGATTGAGGAAGCTCATGATAGTTCTTTATTTACATTATTGTGGATTAATGAATGTGATTTGTCAGTTTTGTGGGCCTATCATTTTCTGAAAGAAAGACCAACTGGTGGAAAGGAAAGGTAAGACTTCCAGAATATTTAGAAAGTATAATAAATGATCCTACATTTCCAAATTACACCAATTTTAAGAAAAACTTTCGGTCTTATAAAAGTGCAATTTAATTTACTTAAATGGGTGCAAAATTAGCAGAAAATGTCCTAGGACATGGTCCTTACTGTTTTAAAGTCCAAGGACAAATCAGGAGAAGAAAGGAAATTTGCACAGTTATATGTCCTTGATACAATGGAAGCTGTTGAACAACGAATGATGCTTCCTAAAAATAAACAATGCTTACCCATAGTCTTTGAACAGCTTGATGACATTACTGCTGGAAGAGCAATGATTTTGCCATCCTCTTTCCAAGGATCTCCTCGCAATATGCAAGAAAGATACAATGATGCCATGGCTATTGTTACTAAATTTGGCAAACCAGATTTATTCATTACATTTATATGTAATCCACAATGGCCAGAGATCAAAGAAAATGTACAGCTTGGACAAAATACTTCTGACTTTGGTGGCAAGAGTATTCAAAATAAAACTAAATTCATTAATTCATGATATAACTAAAGCACACTAATTTGGGAAATGTGTGGCTTTTGTTTATACCATTGAATTTAAAAAAAGAGGCCTGACACATGCACATATACTTTTAATCTTGCAAGAAAAAGATAGATTGAATACAACAGACAGAGTGGATTCAGTAATTACTGCTGAACTGCCACATCCAGATAAAAATTCCAAACTTTATGAGATTGTAACTCATAGATGAATACATGGTCCATGTGGAGATATCAATCCAAATTCACCATGTATGGAAAATAAAAAATGCGTAAAAGAGTTTCCAAAACAATTTCAAATGCAGATTTATGCTCATTGTGATGGATGGTGATGTATAAAAGAAGAGAAGAACAAACAGGTATTATCCATGGCTAAAAGGTTGATAATAGATATGTGGATCCATACAATTCACATTCGCTGATGAAGTACAATGCACATATTAATGTGGAAGCTTGCACTTATATCAAATCCATCAAATATGTGTATAAATAAATATATATATATATATATATATATATATATATATATATATATATATATATATATATATATAAAGGATATGATGCAGCAACTGTTGTTGTGCAAGGTGCACAAAATGAGATCCAATTTTACATGACAAACTTTCACCTTATTTAGATGCTCGCTATGTAAGTGCTCCAGAAGCAATGTGGCGTCTTCTCAAATTTGAGATACACGATCAGTCACATGCTGTGTATCGATTAGCTGTCCATTAGCCACAAAGTCAATTTGTTTGCTTCAGTGCAGGCAATGAAAGAAATGCTTTAGAACAAAGTGAGCACAGAGCAACAACACTTACTGCTTGGTTTCAATTAAATTGTCACGACACTGAGGCCAGACAATTTGTATACATTGACATTCCAAATCAATATGTATTCGTAAATGGTGAATGGCGACAACGAATAAAACATAATTATAAAATTATCCCAAGAATTTATATTGTCAGTCCACGAGACATTGATTGTTTCAGTTTAAGATTACTTCTTTTACATGTTCCCGGTGCACAAAGTTATGAACATTTACGCACAGTCAATGACATAGTTTATGATACTTTCCAGTTAGCTGCAAGACATCAAAACTTTCTGGCGGATGATACAGAATGGGAGAGATGTCTCGAGGAAGCAGCACTATGTCAAATGCCAAAGCAAATGAGTGAAAAAATTGCTTTCATTTGTATCTTTTGCAATGTACCAGATGCAATAACTTTGTGGGAAACTTTGAAAATTCATATGTGTGAAGATTTCTTGAAACGTTATAATGAGACCATTGCAAAATTGAAAGCATTAATGGAAACACAGGAAATGTTTCTTTGTCATGGATTAAATTTTGCCAATTTTAATCTGCCTGATTAAGGAATTATAGATGAAATTAACTTATAACTTATGATAAGTATGACACTGACATTGAATACCAAAAAACACAAGAAAAAATTGGAACTTTAAATGCATTACAATTGAACTAAGTCAGAGGTGCTCATTAGAGAACGAACCAACCTTAATAGGTTAGTTCTATGGCCATGATAGTCCACTCTGAGAGCAACCTTTTTTATCTCACTTGTGCCCTGCATTACAATTGGAAGCATTTAATGCCATCACAAATGCAATAGAAGATGACATGCTCAAAGAGCGTTATTTCTATCTGGATGGCCCCGGTGGATCAGGAAAAATGTATCTATGTAATTTGTTGATGAGTTGCATTCAAGCGCTGGGTCAAATAGCACTGCTATTTGCAACCACTGGAATTGCCGCATTTTTGTTAGAAAGTGGTAGAATTGTGCATAGTGGATTTAAACTGCCAGTTCCCTTTCTGGAAACATCAGTGTCGGATATTCGAATTAATTTATTACAAGAAAAAAGTTTCACAAGAGTAAATTAATTATAATAGATGAGGCAACTAAGTCATGCCCTGCAATGTATTGATCGATTATTAAAATAAGTTATGGCTAATGATTTGCCATTTGGTGGAAACATGATGTTGTTAGGAGGAGATTTTTGGCAAACATTACCTACCGGTGGTGCCACATGGCAATCGGAACTGACATTGTCGAAATTTGTATAAAAAGAAGTAAGCTGTGGAAAATATTTACACACCTTAAATTAGAAGTAAATATGAGATCTGAAGGCCAAAATAAATTAAATGATTGGCTCATTCAGATTGGAGAAGGAAAACAGCCACAAATAAATAATTTACCTGATGATGCTTTTCAAATTCCATCAGAAATGATTTCAAAAGAACCACTAATATCGACAATCTACCTCAATACTATCAATAATGAGGATTACTCAGACATTGCAAGCAAAGTCATATTGACATAAAATAATATAGATGCCTGGAATCGAAACAGCGAAATTTTAAAATTAATCAATGAACCCCAAAAAAACTATTACAGTGCAGATTCTGTTCTGGCTGATGACAAAGATAGTGAAGCTAACTTTACTATGGAAATTATTGCCCTCTGTTTTGCAACTTAAAAGGGGAAATTGTCATGTTACTGAGAAATATGAATCCCAAAAAAGGACTTTGTAATGGGACCCATAAAGGCGAACCAGTTCTTTTACCGAAACTTGATTTGGCTCCAAGTGAGAGTGGTTTGCCTTTTGTCCTTCAAAGGAGACATTTTCCCATTATCATTTGCCATGACCATCAATAAATCCCAAGGACAAACCTTTAAGGTGGGTATTTTTTTGAAGGAACCTGTGTTTGCACATGGTCAACTCTATGTGGCATTTTCAAGATTTAATAATCCAGAGGAAATTAAAGTACATATTGAAGAAAACCCAAGTCAGGATGATTTATTGAAAGATGGATGCGTTTTTACCAAAAACATTGTGTACTATGCGATGGCATTTTCTTTAAATTCAAGGTTAAATGTTATTGTTTTATGTTACTATTTCAAATGCTAACATTGTATTTTCAAAGTTGGGGAAAGTTGGTTGATTGTATATTGTATATAGTCAAGGATTTATGTTATTACAAGTTTCACCATTTGTTAATACATTGAACTGTATAATTATATACAGAGTATTGATTCAGGGAGTAATCTGATCGCCAGTTAATGGGGTCAGGAAGGAATTTTTTTTTCTTCCTCTTTGATACAATTGGCCAAGTTTCAATGGGGGTTTTATTGTTTGCCTTTCTCTGGATTCAATGCAGCTTTAGTTTAACAAGAGTTTAAAAAAACATGAATGTTACAAAGCATGTAATTGTTCAAAATAGTTATTCACAGAAAGTTTACATAGTCTTCTGTTATTCATGCATAACTATCAATTCAAAATGTTAGTATTGTTAAAGCAAATGGTTCAGTATTGTTTAAAATACAAGTTGAATGTTACAAACTTTTATGTTATAGTTTACAATATGTATTCATGAAAACTTCAGACATTGTTATATTGTTATTCCATATATGATCATTAAAAGAGTTAATATTGAAAAATATATATATATAATATACCTGTTGGTGAAATAGAAGTTGAAAGTTACAAAAATAAACAGTTTTATTGAAAATGTTGTATTTCTTTGTAGATAAAAAAAGGTTAAGAATGTCAGACACTCACATTGTGTCGCAAATAGTTTTAACAGCATTAAAATTGTATTGCCCCATTATTTTTGATTTTCTGCCAAGAAGGATTTGAGCTTAGGTAACCAAATGTCTCCAAGTATGATAAACAAAGGTTTCTATCATCATCGTAGTCGTTGTAGTTTTTGCTTGTACATATGTAAATCTGTTGACTAGTCTTCATTATTGTTCTAGAAATTTACAACTTTGGACCTTATACAAATTGTAGTATTCCGTATGTCATATATCTGATTACTTGCAATCACAGGAAAATGCAGAATATTCGATTCACTACCCTTTTAGAAGTAGTATGAGGGAACATCTTAGCTCTTTTTCTGATCCTGAAAGCAATACCCCCCAATGATTGGGCATTTTCATCAGCATCATATAGGTGATGATAGTGCATTTCCTTTCTGGTATTTGAAGAGTTAATTTACATGTGAGCAGGGATAATTATGTTAATCTGAGGGCAGTTTATTGGATTTTCCATTTGGGCACCAGAAGTAATTACATTTTATAATTATTTTTTATTTGGTCATACTTTTTGTGTGATAAATATTTTTAAGTAATCTATTGTGACAGTTTCATGTTAAGATGAGCACACCGACTTTTTTTCCATTGCTTGAATTGCTTGATCAGTGTAGTAGAGAACAACTGAGCTAGCACTTACTGCACTGTACCTGGCCTCTTCTGTCATTATTTTGCAAATAATGTGGAGATCACTCTAGCTTTAGATACTTACTTTCCCATCTTGGAGAATCCCGCTTGTGTGGTTTGGTCAACTTATATATATTTTTTATTTTGGCCTTGCTCTAATGCCAAAGGAGGGATAGTTTAGAGTTCTATCATTAGTAAGTGTTTCTGTTTTTCTATTTGTATATTAAAAGTCTTGCCTTTGCTTGTCTTGGTTTCTCTTATTTAATTAACAGAATCTTGATTTTAGATATATCAATAAAAAAATAAATATAGAATTTTTATCCAATAATCCATTTTAATAAACATCCCTATAAAACTGTAATAATGAGAAAATACTTTAAAATACGTAACCTAAAAAGTTCACAACTGATTTCTCATGAACAGAGAATATGCATTCCTTAAAGCCTGCTTTAGACAGTTCTGCCATTGTCAAGACATACAGTAACTACTCTTGTTCTTTCTATGAGCTATATGTATAAAACTGTAATTGAATCCCATGCTTGAAAATATCTACGCTATGTTTTTCATGGATACGCTGTAAAAATACTTCTAAGCGCATCAGTAATTGATTAACATTTTAAACTAATATGTTATTAAATTCCCATAAATAATAAGTCTACAGCATGTAATAAACCTGCATCAACATTTTTATATTGATTTTATACTGAATACAAAAAAAATGATATCTTTGTGACAACATTTTTCTATCATTGATTTAATATTGTAGATTTTCTTCTTACCTGTTACACGGCTTCTCTACTTGCTTTTTCCAATTATATGTTCTGTACCATGCTATTATTCAATGTTAAAGGGCCAGTTACCTGACCATAAGTGCTCTTCATGGTGTGAAAGAGCACAATATTTTATGTAAACATGATCTTTTTTTTCTTTAATTACACTTAACAGTTAAAACATTCAAGTTTTAGGTCTGTTTACATTTCCATGATTGATGACATATGTCGACAAGCTGTTGAAGCTCCAGTGCAGAGAATGAGTTATATGACATACTGTTAATAGATCTTTAAATTGGTGTGCCCCACATTGTACTGAATTAAGAGGCCCTTTAATGTCCTGAATGCTATGCTTTTTCAAAAACAAGTCACATTACACCCCTGCTCAAAAATATGAAATCAATAGTGCACAGTACATAGTAATACTACTGATTCCATACAGGAGTGTATATGTCTATTGTATTTACATAGAGTGAAGATGCGGCCCCTCGTAAGTAAAAAAAAGCAAACATTAATGTCATAAAAATCATACAGTGTTTATAGGTTACAATATGGCAATTAGATAGATGATACTTGTCATAACTGTGTTATATTGAAAATACAAGTTTTCTGCCAAGAAGGATTTGAGCTTAGGTAACCAAATGTCTCCAAGTATGATAAAAAATATATATTCTGTATGATTATATGTTCTGAATGTCCTGAATGCTATGCTTTTCCAAAAACAAGTCACATTACACCCCTGCTCAAAAATATGAAATCAGTAAGGTCGTAATACTACTGATTCCATACAGGAGTGTATATGTCTGTTGTATTTACATAGAGTGAAGATGGAGGGTAACAAGATGTTATGCATTATTGGTGGGAGCTAGGTTAGACCTAATGGTCCATTAAGTGAACATACAGTGGGAGATAGATAGGTGGGTACAGTCCAGATTAGACTGTTGGTCGTTTTTCATCTTAATACATCTGGTTTGTAGGTTTTAGATGGATTATATAGGTTGAGATCAATTTTTTAATAATTCATTTTTCACATTCACCAACACTCAACAAGAGTTGGGTGAAGGGAAGTGACCCCAAGAACCCTTTCTTTAATATGGTGGTGCTTTCACTTTTTAAAGCACTTCCAGGGTGGTGTAGGGTCCATAACTTTCTGTATAATTTCTTATTTCCTTCTCTTGCCTAAATGTCTTTAAGTATGATCCTTAGATTCTAGGTCTATAGAACATTTTAATATGAGTTCCTGAGACCCATAAGTGTAAAGACACAGATTGCTGCTATAATAAACAACAAAATGGCAATTATTGGCAAAGTGAATAGCTCACCTTTTTGGTTCATCCTGATCAGGTGACATTACGATAAGGAGAAACATTTTAATATCGGCCCATTAATGAAAATGTCCCAAATTAGATCATGAAAAACACAGATTGATTAATGGTTTAAGAAAAATTAACATATTGTCCTATATAGCTATATGCAACAAAATAACACTTTTTTATTGTTATTATTATTATTAATCTTTAAAAGCTGATAAAACATTTTTCCTGAGCTAATATACCTAATAGAGAATTGGGATGTAGAAAGAAGTTATGGATAAAAATTATGTTTATGTTCTACTACATTTCATTAGTACTGATTTAGTAGACAGTACCACATATCCTTTGGTGAGATGCCATTATCTTGGTATGGTTCAAAGTAGATAGCATTTTGGAATCTAACTTTATGCAACTTTAATTAGCTTCCAATAAAACGGTCTTGCTTATACAATATGATGACCAGCTCAGTCTAAATCTGGTGATAAAGAAGTTAGTTAGAACTGACTAGTCATACAATAAGGCATTTCCCCCAAACAAATAACAATATAGTGTCCTCTTCCAAAAATATACATTTTGATTAAGATATAAACTGATTAATATTACATTATAGAAATATCATTATACCTGTCACATGTCACATTTATGATCATTTACATATCAAAGTGCTTACTACTGTAATTTATTTAATAAATATAATTATTTATGATGTGACCATGATCATATGCTATCCCAGAGCTATCAGAGTAAGCATATTATTTCAGGTGCAGTGAAAAAATCAGATATAGACCTATAGAGAAATAAGAAAAGCATACTGATTAACCAACAAACTCAGATTCAAAATTACTGATCAAACTAATAAATGAAAAAAAACTTTTATTAAATTGATTTGAAAAATGGCACTAATTACTAAAATATAATTGGAAGCAAATAAAATAATAACATTGCAACAATGCATATGTTAGTGCTAAAGACCTGAATTAGTATTTCCTATAAAATAACTAGCAGGGTGTATAGCTTATCACATATAATCACATATAATAGTTTTCAAACTTCAAATCGTTGTCAAGCTTTGCAAGCTCACGAAGCGTGCTCGCAAGAACTACGTCCCTCACAAAGGGGGAAGGTGTGCATTTGTGGAAGGTGGAGGGACCACATTTGCGGAAGGTGGAGGCTCCAACACCGGCTGAAATGAGCCGAAGGCTCAATGCAGGTCGCAAATCACGAGGGGCCGCATTTGCGGAGGTGGAGACTCTACGGTGCCTCACAAGCGGTTACAAACCCACACACAAGGGCCAAAATATACGGACTTAGCCCCAAAAAATACGAGAAACGGGACTTAGAAATAAAAACATTACGAACTAGCAAAATTACGACCTTAATGGCCGAACCGCACCTGAAAACACTAAAAACACAATAAATACACACAAAAAAGACATAAAAAGCTTACCAACAGCGAGGGGAGGGGGGGCACCTAGGACCTCTGCCAGTGAAGTTACACTTCAATTTAAGTCCAAATTCCCGAGTTTAGACACAGGAAAATCAATAGAAAAAATGGCTGCTAAAAAAAAAAAAAAAACTAAAGACGCAAAACAAAGCCGTACAATGTAAAGATACACTTTTAGCAAGGACGCTAAATCATCCACACCCGCGTACCACATACACATTCGCCGCCATTTTACAACACTAACTTACACAATGCGGAAGTACACAGCTACACTAACGGCTTTCCCTTGCGCACGCAGCCTATTTATACTGCAAACTGCACACATTGCTGACACTTACACCTCAGCTCCACAACACTGAAAACCTACATTGTATGCTGCAGGAACATCGAAACAGATTGTCAGCTCTTCAGCACAATGCTTCCTGCATATATTACTAACAAATAGGTAAAGTATATTAATTTATTAATTTATTTATTATTTCATTGCCATACAAAAACACACAAACACAGAAAAAAAAAAAAACGTATTGCAATAAACACAAAATACATCACTGCGCGCCTCACAACGAACGCCAACGCTGCTCATAGCACACAAACTACACCAGGGGACAGCCTTGCAATAAGCGCAAAATGCAGATCAGCGTTGATCTTACAATGACAGCAAAAGCCCCTCTAATTAAAAAAAACAACATCCAACAGCCTTGCATTGCGTGGCATGCGATGAGCGCCGAGGGTCCTCAGGGTAAAAAATGGTTTACATTATGTCTCAAACAGCATTCCCTGGCTTACAATTTCATGCCCGTCATTTTTTGACGGACAATTCGCTAGTAATATAATAAGTTTACAAAATAGGTTTTAGTACCATTACAACCTTATATTGGGAAAAAAGATCCAACTATAATGCACACTAGTACTTTAGTAGTGATTTGTAAGTAATCACCAAAGCTTTACAGCCATCTAATTAAAGAATTATGTGTGTTGTAAAGAAGTAAAGGTACCTACAGTGCCTTGCAAAAGTATTCACCGCCTTGGCATTTTTCGTGTTTTGTTGCCTCACAACCTGGAATTAACATAAATTGTTTGAAAATTTGCATCATTTAATTTACAGAACATGCCCACAACTTTGAAGATGTTTTTTTTTATTGTGAAGCAAACAACAAATAGGACAAAATAACAGAAAAAGTCAATATGTATAACTATTCACCCACCTAAAGTCAATACTTTGTAGAGCCACCTTTTGTGGCAATCACAGCTTCAAGTCGCTTTGGATAAGTCTCTATGAGCTTGCCACATCTTACCACTGGTATGTTTGTCCATTCCTCCTTGCAAAACTGCTCCAGCTTCTTCAAGTTGGATGGTTTGCGCTTGTGAACAGCAATCTTTAAGTCTGACCATAGATTTTCTATTGGATTGAGGTCTGGGCTTTCACTAGGCCATTCCAACACATTTACATGTTTCCCCTTAAACCACTCAAGTGTTTAGCTTTAGCATTGTGTTTGGGGTCATTGTCCTGCTGGAAGGTGAACCTCTATCCTAGCTTCAAATCAATCACATAGTGGTACAGGTTTTGCTCAAGAATATCCCTGTATTTAGCACCATCCATCTTTCCCTCAACTCTGACCAGTTTCCCAGTCCCGGCTGCTAAAGAATATCCCGACAGCATGATGCTGCCACCACCATGTTTCACTGTGGGAATGGTGTTCTTTGGGTGATGTGATGTGTTGTGTTTGCGACAGACATAGCGTTTTCTTTGATGGCCGAAAAGTTAAATTTTAGTCTCATCAGACCAGAGCACCTTCCTCCATACATTTTGAGAGTCTCCCACATGCCTTTTTGCAAACTCAAAGTGTGCCATATAGTTTTTTCCTGAAAGTTATAGCTTTCTTCTGGCCACTCTGCCATAAAGCCCAACTCTATGGAGCTTACGGCTTATTGTCGTCAGATTCGTACAGATACTCCAGTCTCTGCTGTGGAACTCTGCAGCTCCTCCAGGGCCTCTCTGAATAATGCCTTCCTTGCCCTGTCCGTGAGTTTTGGTGGGCGACCGTCTCTTGGCAGGTTTGCTTTTGTGCCATGTTCTTTCCATTTGGTTATGATAGATTTGATGGTGCTCCTGGGGATCATCAAAGATTTGGATATTTTTTTTATAACCTAACCCTAACTTGTACTTCTCAACAACATTGTCTCTTATTTGTTTGGAGTGTTCCTTGGTCTTCATGGCAGTGTTTGGATAGTGGGGCCTCTTGCTTAGGTGTTGTAGCCTCTGGGGCCTTTCAAAAAAGATGTGTATATGTAATGACAGATCATGTGACACTTAGATTGCACACACAGGTGGAGATGATTTCACTAATTATATGACTTCTGAAGGTAATTGGTTGCACCAGAGCTTTTTATGGGCTTCATAACAAAGGGGGTGAATACATACGCACATGACAATTTTCTGAATTCTATTTCTAAAAAATAGTTTTATGTATATATTTTTTCATTTCACTTTAACAATTTAGACTATTATGTTCTGATCCATCATAAAAAATTCAGATTTACAAAACATTGAACTTAAGGCTGTTATGTAACAAAATAGGTAAAACGGCAATGGGGGGGTGAATACTTTTGCAAGGCACTGTATCCATACATCACATATAATAGTTATCAAACTGCAAGTTATCATCATGCTTGCGAGCCTCACGAAGCATGGCGAGCGGTTGACGCATAGAAGCCTTTCAAGCTCGGAGCACTTAGACGATGAGCAACGAAGGCACTCATCGTCCTGTGAGCCTCGCAAAGCGAGACGAGCAGTTGAGGCATTGAAACACGCGGGACTTAGACTAAAATGAGCACCAAAGGTGCTCCTGCGAGCCTCGCAAAGCGAGGCGAGCCATTGAGGCATTGAAACACGCGCGACTTAGCCTGCAAGCAGCTGAGGAACGCGGAACTTAGAAAAAAAAAATCTGACCTCGGAATCTCGGGTGCAAAAAAATTGACCGAGAACAAAAATACAACTTTAACGGCAAAACCACGGAAATAAAAAAACATGAAAAACAAGAAAAAAAAAATAAAAAATTAAAAAACACTTACACACAGCATGGGGGAATGGCAGGACACCTGGGAGTCAGGTTGAACGCAAATTTATCCTAGATTTGCTGAGTTTCTGCACTTGAAAATCGGCTAAGCAAAAAAAAAATGTCGGCCGAAAAAAATTAAAACGAGGCTAAAGGAGACTGAAGTGCACAATTCAATGCCAGGCATGTATGAGTTAGATACACGAGTTAGCCAGGAACTAGCTCAGAATCTCGGTGGCTAAAAAAACGACCTTTCAAAAATACTAATTTAACGGACGAATTGCAGAAATCCAAAAACAGAAAAAAAAAGGGGGGGGGGGGGGTTGTGTTTGGGTTGCCAGTTTCGCCACCCGGAAATCGTCTAAGCGAGAAAAATAATGGCGGCTAAAAAAATGAAAACAAGGCTAAAGTAGGCCTGCCACGCACGAGTTAGCCAGGAACGGACAGAAAATGCTTGAGAGGGCCATTACAGGAAGTGATGCATGCTCCAGATCTGATGTGAATCAGTGGAGCTGAGCAGCTGGGAGAGACCGGAGAGGCTATGCTGAAACAGCACTAGCAGACCGCTGCTGAAATTGGACAACATTAAAGTTAGTGGTTCCCCTTGACTGTAAATACTTAAATGGAATAAATGGGTGTTACCTCCTAAGCTCACAGAAAAGCCATGCAGTAAGCCTGCCAAGTGCAGCCGATATATGAAAACAGGAGTGAATCACAGACTGTGATTGCCTTAGCCTGGGCGTGCAGCCGGTGAATACGAGGGACCCTTAGAGACGCCCACGACCTGGGCTGGTGACGTGGAGGGTCTGGAGCTCCAGCTAGGGAGCAGATCAATCGTTGTGCCTAGCAGGGGAGCAGGCCAATTGCTGCATAGCTCCAAAGGAATGAGATGCAAGTGAGGCACATAGCTCCAAAGGCATAAGAAGCAAGTGAGGTATATAGAGCCTGCTGCGGTGTGTGGGACAGAAAGGCCCCTGAAGTATGGTGAAGCATGATAAAGCCCTGCAGCACGACGGAGGTTTTTAAAGGGACGTAGCAAGGAACACACGAGCGAGACGGGGGATATTTGGCTGATACAGTCCGATACAGGCTATCACAGTACCGGGACGCGCACGGCAGCAGCTAAAAAGGTGAGCACCCCAGAGACATTTATATTATTACAGTTACAAGCTTAAGGGGGTAGGAGGAGAAGTTCCTGCTCTGTATAAGAAATAGAGAACTGTACATATGCCCTAGTAAACCTGGGAGATTAATGAAATTGAGTCAAATATTCTTTTTTCTGGTCTTCTGGATAGATCCACTTTGTGAGTGAGGGGGGTAGTGGAGTGTATTGGAGTGCATTGCTGAATGATTATATACCTCCCAGAGTTGTCCCTCCATTCAGCTATAACAAAAGATATCATCTGGACTGACAAAACAGGGAGGGCCCCACTCCCCCCCCCCCCTCACATAAAAAGGCAGGAATAAAGCCACTGTATTAGGAAAGGATTTTGGGGACTATTTGAGTATATATTGGAACATCAAACACCCCTTCTGGGGAAAACAGCTTTCCTAATTACCTTTGGTGTTAAGGTGTTAAGATGCCCTCAAAAATGAAACTAAAAGAAAAAAAGAGTAATAATACAACTAATATAACTAAAACTCTGAGTATGTTTATGTCTGGGAAGAAAAAATTAACCTCAAGTACCCCGGAGGACGATTTGAGTCCAAATACATCTGAAAACAGATCCCCAGGAAAAAATATACAATCGGTAAATTTAAGTTGCCTGTCTTTGGATGAGGGAGAGGCCTTAACCTGCTCTAAATTAAGAGACATTCTACAAGACTTCAAGATTAAACTAACTATGGATTTAACAAACAAAATTGTAAATAACTCTAAAGCTACAGCGGAAGTCTCACAAAGAGTGGACAGTCTGGAAAATATATGTTAAAAGTTAGTTAAAGATAATGAAACCATGTTGAATTATAATATGGAGCTGGAAGGTAAAATCAAAACTCTGACAGGAAAAGTTGCCCAACTAGAAGACAGTAGCAGAAAAAATAATCTCCGGATCAGGGGCATAGAAGAAAACCAAAAAGATGCAGACCTTAAACCATATATGGAGACATTATTAAGCTCTCTGTTACCCAATTTCCCTAAAGAAGAAATGTTAATAGATGCTATACATAGATTACCATTGGCAAAGCACCTGGATAAAACAGTCCCTAGAGACGTAATAATGAGAGTCCATTATATCTCTTACAAAGAGGCCATACAGCGTATAGCGTACAAAAAAGGAAATTTCGAGGCTCCATACCAAAATATTAAAATATTTATGGACCTGTCTGCACAGACATTAGCAAATAGAAGAGAATATGGAGCCTGTACGGCTGCCCTAAGACAAAGAGGAATTAAATACAAATGGACTACACCAATGGGCCTGGCGATACAGAAAGATCTACTGTGGCATAGAGTGCATTCGCAATCTGAGGGAATAGCACTATTGAAGAAATGGGGTATTGAAATTACACCTGTTAGCAAGGAGAGCAATCGGCCGTAGTTGTCAGCCACTAAAGAACTTTGGCAAAAATCCCAGAAGAGAAAGAAAATTTCTTGATCTATAATGCTAAAGAGCAAATATTTCCCCTGTAGAAGGAAACTCCTTAATCAAACGGTTTTTGATATCAAGTAATATATAATATATGTTAAGAAATATATAACCTGAGTAGTTTAAAATGGTATATGTTAATTTACACGTCTAAATGGAGGTATATGAGGAAGTTATTTATATAAGAAGTGGTGATATATATAAGATATATTCAATTTGATATAAAGTTATGCATTAGTAACATAGAAAGCCACAGAATTTAGAAGCATCTGGGAGTAACTCAAAAAGCACTAATATAGAGTAGGATTAACATTTTCCACTAAATAATAGGAAGCAGTAGCTATGGTAGTAAGGTATGGTAAATATATCAATGGGGTAGGCCATTGTAAAAAATTACTTTTTTTTTGTAAACACGAGCACGGTGCGGACACTATTAATTGAAACTTAATGGGCTAAAATGCCACTTATAATACTTATTATAATCACTTAGTATAATGGATAGTTGAGCTACATAGATACACATAGTTACATTTAGAAATATTCACTGGGCTTAGAGATTAATGTAAAAGGAATCAGGTTAATATCACTTGAATAAACTGAGGTTATGAGTAAAGGGGAATAAACTTAAATTATGCGACTCTATACCCTGTTGGATAGCGGGTGGACCCTATAAGAAGGGCTGAAAATACGATAATATATAAAAGGTTTGCGAAATATGCTCTATTGCCAGGACACCAGAGAAATACCCTAAATGAGGATAAAATTGGGTGTGACCCAAACCTTTATAGATACTTAATAAGGATATCTATGGATGGGAAATATAACATTGATAAGTAGATAAGGGAAATTATAAGAACAAATGGGTATGATATTAAAGGAATAAATGTTGTATGTTGGCAAAGTTGGTCGCGGTCAGTAATTTGATACACACTGACTGGTCGGGGATGGGGGGGTGAGGAGGAGGGGGGAGTTCAATCTTAATGCATAAGAAAATATCAACTATAGGTGAGGATAGAGTTGACAATAGAGTAGTTGGGTTGTTCTCTCTCCATTAGGAGAGAAGCTAGGGGCTTCCCCCTCCCCCACCACCTCTCCTTCTTTGTTCCCAGTCCAGTCTGAGGACTGTTAGGGGAGGAAAAGGTAGCCCTTGGGTCTCTCCCAACCATGGTTGTAGAAACCAATCTATCATTTCCAAACATCAGGCTTTAGCCCTGTATTACCAAGTGGGAGGGGTGTGGTCCACCCTTGGTATTTTAAGTTTAGGTATGAATGGAACGAGTGTGAGTAAGGTACCAGATCCGAATGAACTGCCGGTAGGTTTAAAGGCTGTATGGGAGGGAAAAGGGTGCTGTAGTCAGCTAGATTTGATTATGTGGTTTATATGGGATTAAAAATAGTGTCACATAACGTAAATGGACTCAAGTCCCCCTCTAAAAGAAAAATCGCGTTTAATAATTATACTATGCTGAATATAGATATTTTATGTTTACAAGAGACACATCTTAAGAAGGGCAATGCATCCTATCTGTTAAATAATACATTTTCCAAAAGTATACACTCTACATTTTTTAAATAAGTCTAAGGGAGTCTCGATCCTTTTTAATAGGAGACTCAATATTAAAGAACAGGGCAGTATAATAGATCCCATGGGGAGATACATAGTCTGGAGGGGTGAGGTGGAAAGTAGACCAATAACATTGGCCAATTTGTACCTTCCCAATAAAAAACAGTGTAGCTTTCTAAAGAAAATTTTAGCAGAGATAAAAAAGTGGAGTATGGCATCCTCCTGATCTGTGGTGACTTTAATATGGTCATGGACCCGGAGCTTGATAGACAAGGTAAATGTAAGCTGACTTCATTAAATAATTTAAGTAAAATCGCAATAGATTTCTCAGGTATAATGAAGGATAAGGAGTACTTTGATCTATGGAGACTAATGCACCCAAGTGACCGTCAATTCACTTTTTACTCTAATAGATTTTCCTCGTCATCTCTAATAGATCACATTTTCTCCGATAGGGCCACGATAACTTTGATTAAAAAAATAGAAATAGAACTGGCCCCCTGGTCGGATCACTCATTGAATCTTTTGGTTTTATATGATACAGTAAAAAAAAACCAGAACAGGAATTGGAGACTGGATACATCACTATTAAAAGATCAGGAATTTATGAAAGATCTAAAAAAAAAAACTAGGGAATTCTTCAAAATAAATGAAGGAACCGTGGGCTCATATAAAACAATATGGTGCACATACAAAGCCTTCATTAGAGGCATATTAATTGCCTGGTCAGCAGAAAGAAGGAAATTAAGAGGAAAACCCCTAAAACTGCTGCAAATGGAATTGATAAAGCTTCATCAGATGAATGGGGGAAAATATATCAAAGAGATAGGTGATAAAATATGCATTATAAATAAAGAAATTAGGGCAATACTGCAATTACAAGCAGATAATTTATTGTGGCGCTATCGTCAAAATCACTTGAAGTTCGGCAGTAAAACGGGGAAATTTTTGGCAAATAGACTCAAAAAACAACGAGAGCAAAATAGAACAGCCAGAATAATTGACCTGAAAGGAAAATATCAATATCACCCAGATAAAATCGGGGAGATTTTCCTAAACTTCTACAGGAAGCTATATAATTTGGAAAAGGACTCACAACTTACAGGCCCCACTAAAGTGGATATATCAAAATTTTTAAATGGGATAAACGTACCATCCGTTTCGGAGCCAGAAAAAAATTATTTAAACAGCAATATTACAGAATTAGAGGTCTGTGAGGTAATTAACAGTAACAAGAGAAACAAAGCCCCAGGGTTAGATGGGTTTGATGCAGTCTTCTTTCCACTTCTTCTTCCAGAGATTAAAGAACCCCTATGCAATGTATATAAGGAGATTAAAATATCTGGGGAGATCCCAAGAGAAATGTCAGAATCTAAAATAATAAATCTATTAAAGAAGGATAAAAACCCAGATGATTGTAAAATCTATCGACCAATTACTTTGATAAATATAGATTTGAAGACCTACTCAAAAAATTTAGCAAACAGACTAAAAACGGTCATTCATAAACTTATACATACAGATCAAACGGGCTTTGTTCCAGGGCGTCAAGCCTCGGACAGTACCAGAAGGCTCTTAAATATACTCGCGCATGCTAAAGCCAGGGAAATGCCTATATTGGCCCTGTCATTAGATGCCGAAAAAGCGTTTGACAGGGTCAATTGGGTATTTCTAGAGGCTGTCCTGGTGAAATTCGGGTTGGGAGACTTTGCCCTGAAGGCAGTTAAAGCGCTTTATGAGGAAACAAAGACGAGCATAGTCAACCCTGATTTTGAATCAGTATCTTTTAGTATAAGCAATGTCACGAGCCAGGGCTGTTCCCTATTCCCGCTTTTATTTATCCTGTTTCTGGAACCGCTGACAATACATATAAGGGAAGAGGCGGATATCAGTGGAATCAGAATAGGGAAACATGAGTTTAAACTATTAGCATACGCGGATGATATAGTAGTAACATTTACAAAGCCTGTGATATCATGTCAAAAGTTCTTGGACATTCTGGAGGAATTCAGTAGAATCTCCTACTTTAAAATAAATCAAACTAAGTCCGTAGCTTTGAAAAGAGGATTAAAGAAAGAAGATAGGGATGCTCTAGAGCATATGCTACAGTGTAACTGGCATTCAAATAGTATCACCCACCTAGGAATCAAATTCTCATTCCAACTGGGTAAGTTGATTAAAGCTAATTTAGATGAAACCATGAGTAAAATAAACATTACCTTGACCAATTGGAAACAACTACATTTATCATGGTTAGCTAAAATTGCAGCTATCAATATGAATATCATCCCAAAAATCACTTACTGTCTGAGATGTATTCCGGGTGCGCTGGCATATAACTACGTCAAAAAAATACAAGTGCAGCTAGATAAGTTTATCTATGGTGGGAAGAAACCCCGGGTGGGAAAAATAATAGCAAATCAAAAGGTCGAGAAAGGTGGGTTTAACTGCCCCTGCATATTAGATATTTACCAACAAAGTTGTATAGTACATCTTATTAGCTGGAATTTGGTAAAGGAACAACCTAGATGGATGGAAATTGAGGAAGCCTTATTAAGAAATATTAAGATCCATTCCATGCTGTGGCTACCTAGATTGAATGAGACGGTGATTAGAGATCTCCCGAAGAATTTGGTTTCCTTAACCAAATTTTGGTATAGAAATAGACTATCCATGCAGTTAATTAACCTTCCCTCACTGGCTGCCCCAATTGATACATTGGAACGTGGGGGCTCTAACCCAATAATTACATCTCTGAAAATCAAGGGTGACACACCCACAGCAAAACTGTTTGAAGATGGACAACTTATAGACCTACAAAGGATGCGTAGGAAGTTCGGAGATATAAAATTAACTTGGCTAGAATATGAGTGTATTAAAAAAGACTAGTAGCATGCGGTTACAGGGTCTCACAACAATTAAAAACAACTAAAATGGAAGATCTAGTGATAAAAAGAGATAATTTACAAACTATTTTGAAATGTAATAAAATTATAAATGAGAACCGTTCACTTAGGAAAAGTTCAGGTTTGATGTATTGGGAATCAATTATGGGAGAAACCTTTGAAGAGATGGTATGGTACCAAAGCTTAAGAATGGTAAAAAAAGCAGCAGGTCTACCAAGGTATATAGAAATGTTTTTTTAAGCTTTCGAATAATTGGTACCTCTCTCCTGAATGTATGAATAAAATAGACCCAAAAAATCAAAGAACATGCTGGAAAGGCTGTAATGAGTTGGGAACATCGTTTCATATGTGGTGGGAGTGCCCTAAAATAAACAGGTTTTCGATAGATGATAGATGCGTGTCAATTAATAGAAGAAATACTAGCCCAAGAAATTAGGTGCTCACCTTCATTGGTACTGTTCCATAGGAATTTGGAGGAATTCCGTGGTTCAGATGGTATCTTGATATGTCATATTCTGTTAGTAGCTAAAAGTTTGATAGTAAAGTCATGGAAAAATACCCATGTTCCGTCAAGAATACAGTTGGTGGCAGCAATACGAGAAAATAGAGAGGCATGGCTGATGGAAACAGGTACCCGCTTCCCTTGGCAGAAGTGGGATAAATTTGTAAGTTCTATTGGAGTATAGACAAACGGATCATAATTCAGTAATTAAAAGAGGTAGAAGGGGAAAAGGAAAAAAGGGAGTAGTCAAGGAAAAAGACTATAATTCATATAATAGGTAGATTAGAAACTCAAACTCTCCAGCAACAACTTATTGGTAGGTCATCGGTCTGGTACAGTGTGAATGGTGTATATGTTTCTTTTTATTACCTTTTCTTCTCTTATTTCCTTTTGATAATAGTCAAATATTCTGTAAATATAACGAGGTTAAACGGGGGCATATCTTGAATTCATAGGAAAGGGAAAAAAAAGGTATGAGTAAAAAAGGAAAAGTTTTGTTCCTATATATACAGACGTCTTTACTGAAAACACAAATATAGGGAAAATGTGGGAAGGCAGATAGTTAAGAAAGAGAAACGATAAAGAATAATAGGCCTTTCTCTGAAAGAGAGGGTAGACCCCGGTCCCTATATAGCGGAAAGCTCTCTCACATAATGTTGGAATTAATTCTGGGTGGGGGGATGGCGAAAAGCCATAGATATAGATGCAAATATTAGAGAGGGGCTAAGATCTGTCAAAGTATCTAACAGAACTCACAGCCCTGGGTCTAAAGAAGTTAAGTTGTAATATAGGGGATACAGATGTAATTTTTTTTTTCTGTATATATATATATATATATATATATATATACATATATGTATATGTTGTTTAAATATGGTTTGGAGATATAAGTTACCCCCGTTAAGAGGAAAACACGAGGGGAAAGGAGGGAAGAAAGAGTATTATCAGAAGTGTGTTATGAATCGTGACTGTTTGTCTGTTCTGTACTTTGTATTTACGTTCTGCTTTTGTACTTGTATTCTTTTGTCTGGAAAATAAAGAAAAAAAAGAAAAAAAAGAAAAAAAGAAAATGCTTGCGAGCCAAGTAACACATAGAAAAAAGTCGCCATTTTACAACACTAACTTGCAAATAATAGCATTGCTAAACAAATGGTTTGGCCTTGTGCACAAAGCCTATTTACACTGCACATTTGGCACATTGCTGACACTTTCTCCTCAGGTGATCAACAGTCCAACTGTACATTTTCTGATGCAGGAAAACCCAAAGAGATTCATAGCTCTTCAGGATAATGATTGCTGCATATTAAATATAAATAGGTAAAGTATATTCATTTATTAATTCATATCAATTTATTTATTCACTGTACAAAAAAATTGTATATTTTACACTGTACTTATATATCTGTCTTTGCGATGAGTGACAATGGTGATCGTTGCAAAGCAGGACACTTGAAGTACACGAGGGGAGAGGTTAGCAATGAGCACAGAAGGTCCTCAAAGCCTTACATTGTGTGGCAAACAGCATTGCCATGGCTTCAAATTTTATTGCCATAATTTTTTGATGGGCAATTTGCCAGTATACAAATATTCATGGGAGTTGTATCTCACTGGAGCTTTATAGTCATCTAATTACAGAAAATTGTGTTTTGTAGAGAAGTATAGGTACTTATACATATATATACAAATATTCCTGCAGAGCTGTATCTGGACAATAAGATAAGGTGCCTTTAATATCATGACTTATTAGCACCTATATAAATTGATTCCCTAATGGTTCATTATATATCAAAATCTAAGTAGAGATGCAGAAATATACTGCATAGGGCTAAAATAAAGTTCTTTATATATTTTTAGTAAATCAAATCACTTGCAATTCAGATAGTGCTTTTTGCATATAGCTCTGAACAAGGGTACTCATATAGATAAGATAAAATGATAGTACTTTCTTTAAGTAAATTAGCTTCCTGAGTCAGTTAGTCACATTTAGAGACCCTGGTTGACAGCCAGGTAGTCCTTACCTAAGAGTTGTCAAAGCTGGATAAACCACTATAAAATACTATACACAAATGTGTAGCAGGAGTTAGAAGTAAAAAAAAAGCCATCATGATGTTACATCAAAACATCACATTCCGAACCAACTGCCAAAGCAAGAGGACATGTTTCATAAGAACTCTGTCTAAAGGCTTCAAAATACAACTACATAGGAGTTGAATATCCCCAAAACTTCTATAAAAAAAAAAAATCTCAACAAACATAAAGCTCCACAAAATATTTAAAAAACAGTCCTGATACTTGAACTCCCAACCCAGTACCAGAACTTTCTAGTGGAGCAGATAGGCCTGACATCCCTGGCAACTGCACCTCACATAGCAGAGGGGAGACTGCTACTATAACATCAGAGTGCTTTACACAAAACACATA
The DNA here is from genome assembly GCA_027410445.1 of Discoglossus pictus. Taxonomy (NCBI): domain Eukaryota; kingdom Metazoa; phylum Chordata; class Amphibia; order Anura; family Alytidae; genus Discoglossus; species Discoglossus pictus. Next base: position 349,651,245 of record CM050164.1, read on the forward strand.
CCAGCATGGAAAACACCACTTAACTTTAAAACCTTACCTGTTTGGCACTCTAATAGAACCTCTGTTTAGGGGACAAGAAGACAAAAATACTACTTACCCTTATTTAAAGTTACGTAACTATAACCATAGACATACATCCTCTGTGAAAATGGAATAAAGGCCTAAGCAGTAAGGGCCCTTTGCAACCACAGAGCCTTCAGGCCATAATCAGTCTTTTCAGCCAATTATGCACTGATTATTACATTCTTGGAATGGCACTACTGTGAGATTTTGCATCCAGCTAACTCCAATCATTAAACACTACTTTTAAGCACCCCTTACTATAAGAATACCAAGATGGGCAAACCTAAGAGAAGCATTGTAACTAAATGCATTCCTAACCATTTTAAACCTTCTGAATTAGGTCACTCTCCCCCGCACTGCTGTTCATCTTCTGGTCACTCAAACACATCAGACACTGAAGGAGCTTCAACAAATTCCACCCACAACATGGATGTTTCTGACAAATCGATTACCAAAATAGAGAGGATACTTCAAACCCATCTTACACAATCTAGGTCAAAGAATAAACCTATTAGAAGGGACGACAGAACAAATTCTAGAGGTGCAAGAGCATGACAGAGCCAAAATCTCCCAAATTGCTGTGAAGATCACAAGCTTGGAAGAAAACATTGATGATCTGGAGCACAGATCAAGAAGGCATCAGGGTCCGAGTTATCCTCAGATTAGTCCCAGTCTTCACTCAATACTTAAGAGCTAATATTAGCAATATATTACCAGACCTACCAGAAAATGTTTGGGAAGTCGAACGGGAACATTGACCCCTGGGAGCTTCCAAAAATCAAGAACTTCCAAAAGATGTAATTGTACGTTTTCTGAGACAGAGAACCAGGGACCTCATTCTCACTGCATCCAGGAAGAAACCCTCCATAAAAGGCCCCAAACGGTTCCTCTCTCCAGATTTACATGATCTTGTCGCCTGCAACTTTGGAGTAGCTAAGAGCAATGAAACCAGCTTTTGCAAATCTGGTCAAGCATACCATGCAGATGGGGATTTCCTTTCGCTCTTATTTTCTAGCACAATGAATCTTCTTATTCATTCCATTCTTTGGAAGAAAGTGCCAAACTTCTCCAACGTTTAAACCTTGCATCAAAAGAAGAAGTCTATAAAGCTCAGAAACAAACTCCCACCTCTAGATACAACCGAGAATGAACTAAAGTTCATAAATATAAATGTCCAAGAAATGTACCTGATGATCTAGTAAACTCGCCTCTGAATGCAACAGAGAGACTTATTGGCAAGCAGGATATTCCTACACAAGCAGGAGAGGAATGAGTACCTCTCCGCGGACCTTTAAAACCACTCTCTCATTGTACTTTCCCTAGTTTGAGAAAGTGTGTCTGATCGGCAAGAGCTGGTTTCAGACATAGGTGGCGCCAATGTGACAGCAATACCGTGAGCACTATAAAGGACTCTTTGTTAATCCATTTTCCCCTGAGGAATCCGTCGTCTGGATATGGATACGCACATCGGGTTGTAGTCATTTGACAGGGTATGTGACATCCTCAACCTTCCTTTTTTCATTTTTCTATTCACCTACCCATTCAGACATCCATCGCTCCCTACCGCAAGTTATGTTAGGGTAAGGTATCGGGCACCTTTCACAGGGCTGTCCCGGAGGGCATCCAGTCGACCATTTTTTTTATATCCCCATATTGTCACCTAGAAGAATAGCTGTATTGGGATTTTCAAATTTATTTATATATTACAAGTTTACTATTTTCTCTATCCTATGTTTGATTTGCCAGGATCAGCACCAATGATAACTATTGGTTACAGATATAGAGATAGGTCCGCACTATAATATTATATTAAGACCCAGGTCTTTTAGGGAGTGCTGGCTGGCTAAAAATATATACCACTGTTTTATCACATCTGATAAGGTATGTGAGGTATCCTGTGTGTTTGCTCTATGTACAAGTGTATACTAAATCGTACCACGATAGGACTGTTGACATGGGTCCTTGAAGCATTATAAGTTTTTATTCATACTAAGGACCTTGCAGGAGGACAAATATTCAGTTTAGGGTTTAGGGTTTCAGGTTGTGCCATATGTTTCCATTGGTCTCTTTGGTGTGTGCTAATACAGCACTCATCATTATCATACTGTATATTGGAAGTGCATTATTGCTAGACAGTAGATTTGTGTATAGCCATTTCAATAGTGTCTGATAGGGGGATAGCGCTGAGTCAGTGATCTCTCACATGATCGCTTATGCTGTTAAGCACTCAGAGACCTCCATTACAATTATTATTATTTTGGACATTCTAGAGGTGCATACCCTATAATTTGCATCAGTGTTTTTTTATAGATTTTTTTGTTTGCATTTTATTACATATATTTATTAAAGGTTATGTTTTACACATCTTGGATGCACTTTAATACTTGATTAAATTTAATTGCATTTGTATATATGCTTCTTTTCTTTTTCTTTTTGAGGCTAAGAATTTCTAGCAATATTTACTATTTGGCCAGGAAGTTTATTATGATGAGGTGATAGACCCTCTGAAAAAGTCTTGCTAAGTACCCAAACCCCAGCATAATCAGCTGTTAGTAGCGTAATATCTAAATTACTTGGTTATTCATTTTTTATGGAGTTGATATTTAGGTGCTTGCTGTTGCCCTTAGAATGGCACAAGTTGAATTGCTTCACTTGTTTTTTTTACACTTGATTCTATTTCTATTACACTAATAGTTTAACCATCCTTCTAGGGATCACTGAGTAAAGATGTCTTTAGCCCTCCTCCCACACACTTCAGTGCTCACCTTTTTTCAGGAGGAATGTTATCACATATATAGTTGTGAGCGTACGAGTTGTTGCTAACGCTGCGGGCTCGCGTAGCAAGCCCGCGGCCCTCGCGAAGAGACGGCCGCAACTCGAGTAGCGAGCCGCGGGCCTCGCGTAGCGAGGGCACTAGGTGACGGTCTCAGTTGCTGGCATGGAGCGCCGTAGGCGCTCCATGCCAGCACCTGAGAACCTTGCAAAGCGAGGGCCGCAGTTGCTGGCATGGAGCACCAAAGGCGCTCCATGCCAGCAACTGCAACCCTCGCAAAGTTCAAGTCGCAACCCAAAGAGCATGACACACACATTACGACACTCGCAAACAACATACGACACACGTTCACACACATTACGGCCTCGCAACACTCGGACGCAACTCGCGAACATTACAAAATTAAAAACACAATACATACACATAGCACATACATAAAAACCTTACCTACTCCAAGAGGGAGCACCCAGGACCTCAAAAATGCAACTTACACCTTCATTTTACTCTAAATAAAAGAGTTTACACAGTAAACAATTTGCTAAGCGACGAACGAACAAAACTAAATGTCCGACGAACAAAACTAAAACGAGGCTACACACGCAACCACCATACGAGACACGTTACCACACATTACGACCTCGCAAACATCGGACGCAACCCGCCGACATAAAAAAAATTAGGTTTATTTAAAAAAAAAAAAAAAAAACATAATTCAATATAAAAAGAGGTTTAAGTATAGTGACATGTGACATGCACATTTATGTGTATCATGTATAGTGCCATGTGACACGCACATTTATGTCTATCATGTATAGTCACATGTCACACGCACATTTACTTTTATCATGTATAGTCACATGTCACACGCACATTTATGTCTATCATGTATAGTCACATGTCACACGCACATTTATGTCTATCATGTATAGTCACATGTCACACGCACATTTATGTCTATCATGTATAGTCACATGTCACACGCACATTTATGTATATCATGTATAGTCACATGTCACACGCACATTTATGTCTGTCATGTATAGTCACATGTCACACACATATTTATGTGTGTAGGCACACCAAAAAAATAAGGTTAATTTAACAAAAAAAATAACAAAATAATTTCAATATGAAAAAGAGGTTTATGTATACTGACATGTGACACGCACATATATGTGTATCATGTATAGTGACATGTGACACGCACATTTTTGTGTATTGCCCCTCCAACAAAATGATCTTAAAACAAAATAATTAAAGAACTAGATTTAAATGACATTAGAAAATAAACATTGTATTATTAAAATATGAGTCATGTATACTGATATGTGACACGCACATATATGTATCATCTATAGTTACATCTCACACACACACATTTATGTGTGTTGGAAAAAACAAAAAATAAGGTTCATTTAACAATTAAAATATGATTCATGTATAGTGATATGTCACACGCACACAAAAAAATTACATTGAACTCTGGAAATGTGCTTCATGTATGTGACATATGTGTGTACCCCCCCCCAAAAAAATAATGTTAATTGAAAATAATTACAGAAGTATATTTAAATGACATTGATTTAGTGCAATTCAATATATCACCTAAAGCTCAATCTTTCTATTTCTTTTAATATTCAAATAGACTCTGCATCAACAGCGTCACTCAACAATTTGCACCGTGCATTGTGACCCACAATCCCTTTTAAAGAACAGCAACAAAGAAGAACAGGTAAGATATAAAAATACATTACATGCTGAAAAGGCCATGCTTTGCTAAATAAAAAATAAAAATTATACAATTAACTATTTCACATTCTTTTTCAAACAGACACTACAAGAAGACCGGCGGATTAAGATTGGCAGGAGGGGTCCCTCTGTCATTCGACACTTCAATCAAGGTAAAGTATTAAGTATAAAAAAGAAACAAACCATGAGCCTCATTCAATTGTGAGTTGGCCAATTGAATAGAGCTCTATATAAGCACATAACATATTTTTTATACACAAATTTTTAGTTAATGAACTTCGATACAAAATCAAGGTCTTCCCTAACTAAAAACTTGGGTCAAAAAATATGTTATGTGCTTATATAGAGCCTTCTTCAATTGGCAAAATTGCAATTGAATGAGGACCTATATATCTTTAATGGCCGAGGGCCTCATTTAAATGTGATTTGCCCATTTCAATAGGGCTCTATATAAGCACAGAGGATATTTTTTTAATGAACTTTTTAGTTAGTGAAAGACCTTGCTTTTAGATACAAGTTCACTAACTAAAAACTTCTGTAAAAAAAGATGCTCTGTGGTCATATTGAGCTCTATTGCATTGCCCAAAATGCAATTGAATGAGGCCCCGACAATATAACAAATGCAGCAACCAAAGGCCCTCATTCAATTGCTATTTTGGCCAATTGAATATGGCTCTAAATAAGCACATAACATATATTTTTTAAAGACGTTTTTAGTTAGTAAACATCTATCCAAAAGCAAGGTTTTCACTAACTAAAAACGTCATTAAAAAAAATATGCTATGTGCTTATTTAGAGCCATATTCAATTGGCCAAAATGCAATTGAATGAGGGCCAAAGTATGCAACATATGGTACACACAAAGTGGTACACACAAAACAGGATTATAACAAACTCACACAAACACATAGTAAACTAAAGTAACTTTCTTATTCAATGTTTAACAACCTATAAGCCTTACAAAGAAGCCTAAATAAGAATAACAAAAGTGGTGCGCCCCTATAGGATTGTACAAAAACTCACACAAACACATAGGAAACTACATTAACATTCTTCTCTAATATTTAACAACCTATAAACAGTACAATGAAGACTAAATAACTTTAGCACAAGTGGTGAGCACAAAACAGGATGGTAACAAACTCACACAAACACATAGCAAAGTACATTAATATTCTTATTACATGTTTAAAAAAATATAACCATCCCAATAAAGGCAAAATAAGTATACCACAAGTGGTGCGCACAAAACAGGATTGTACAAAAACTCACACAAACACATAGCAAAATAAATTCATATTCTTAGTTAATGTTTAACAACCTATACGCCTTACAAACAAGCCTAAATAAGTAGACCAGAAGTGGTACGCACAAAACAGGATTGTACTTAAACTCACACAGACACATAGGAAACTACATTAAGATTCTTCTTTAATGTTTAACAACCTAGAACCATTAAAATGAAGCTTAAATAAGTATACCACAAGTGCTGTGCAGAAAACAGGATTGTACAAAAAACACATAGCAAACTAAATTAATATTCTTCTTTAATATATCACAACCTAAAAGCCTTACTAAGAAGCTTAAGTAAGGATAACAAAAGTCGTGCAAACAAATCAGGATTGTAGATAAAGTTAGACAAACACATAGAAAAAAATAACCATAACAGATAGAATACACCAAAATTAAGACATTTTTTTTTAATTTAAAAGACATTTCACTCAAACAACATTTTCAATTTTATGTTACAACAGATACTGCGTGAAGACAATCGGACGAGGACTTTCAGCACAGGACCAGACCATCGGACGAGGACTTTCAACACAGGACCAGACCAGCGGACGAGGACTTTCAACACAGGACCAGACCATCGGTTGAGGACTTTTAACAAAGGACAACAACATCGGACGAGGGCTATCGCGAGAGGACCACAACATCGGACGAGGGCTATCACCAGAGGACCACAACATCGGACGAGGGCTATCGCCAGAGGACCACACCATCGGACCACGACTTTCAACAGAGGACCAGACCATAGGACCAGGATTTTACACAGAGGATTACACCATCAGACGAGGACTTCCAACAGAGGACCAGACCATTGGACAAAGATTTTCAACCGAGGACCAACAAACATTCGGATTTAAATCACACTTAAACCAAGGTACAGTATTATAAGTACAAAAGGAGAAAACTAAAGAAACATGTTTCATCTGCATCCGTGTCAACTGAAAAAAACTAATAAATTAATGACTATGGGCCTCATTCTATTACCGGCCGTAAATCGGCCGTAAGGCTGCGATTCCTTGCGGGGGTTCTGTTAACTCGCGATTCTATTATACGGCCCCGCAAGGATCTCCTCTTACGGCCGGCCGCATATCTTGGAACCGGCTGTAAACTCAGAAATCTAAAAACGCAAAAATAAATTGAAGCCTGCACTGTACAGCTCTGTAAATGCTAGGGATCATATTGGGGGACATGAGGATTAAAAGTAACCCACTCTCAAGCTTGCACATCAGCCCAAACCCGAATTCAAATTAACTGTTTATTTTCCGGCTGCGGCGTGGGCGGGTCTGAAGTGCTTCAAGCACTCTGGACTTTTTACATGGATATTTTACGGATATTAAAAATAAAATATTTTACAGATTTGAGTATAGGATAATTATGTGCTATTTTTTCTAAAACCTAAAATCCCTTTATAGTCTTCTCAAAGTGCAGGATGGCTTTATTTGAGCTATTTTATGTGCTTAATTGGTGCTAGCGGGACCTCTTTCCTGCAAGTAAGCTGTGGCTCGCTTTTAGCCTTGCAGAGAGGTTTCCCGGAGCAATTGAATTGCAAATAGGAATTTCTTACGGCCGAAACTCTTGCGGCCGTTTTAGATCAAAGGCTTTCCTCTGGCGCGAGCGGCCGCAAGAGATAGCAAGGCACCGGCCGCAAGCCTGCCGGAGCCCCTGGCCGTACGGGAATAGAATAGCCGAATAGCTTGCGGCCGGTCCTTGCGGCCCCGCAACGGCTGCAGCCGCTAATAGAAAGAGGCCCTTGGTCCCTTATTCTATTTAAATTGGCACTATGCAATACATTGCTCAATAAGCACATCAATGTTTTTTTTTGCAAACAAGTTTTCCAGTGGTAAACATCTATCCACAAAGAAGGTTTTTAATAACTAAAAAATTATTTCTAAAAAAGATGTTAATTGCTTATTTACAGCAGTACTCAATTAACCAAATTGTTATTCAATGAGGCAAGGAATTATAACTTTTAACAAAATATAACTGCTACATTAATGATTTACCTTTTATTTCTCAATTGTGCACAATAATCTTTTACAGTAATTGCAAAATTCAATATACCCAATTACATTTCTTTTTTGGCCTTTACGGATTAATATGTCTGATAACGAGAGCAAACAAGAGAAGAAAAGACGTCAAACTAGATAAAGACAAGAGAGATGGGCCGCCCAGCAGACAACAGAGGAGAAAGAAATTCGACGAGAAAAAGAACGCAAAAGACTTGCAAGCAAAAGACTATCAGCTGCAAAAATGAAAGATACGCCAAAAAAACTACAAAGCAAATAAAGCATTTACAACCTATTCCTCAAACATCAGATGACATTTTACAAGATACAATTAAAGACACACCAAAAAAAGCAACTACAAAAAAAAAACATTTACAACCTGTTACTGAAACCTTACAGGACATTCCAACAAAACAAGGACAACATATACCAAGAAAAGCCACGAAAAAAACTAAGCATTTAGAACCTGTTGTTCAAACATTCCATGACTTTTCACCTGATGAATATGCAAGTCAAACTCCTATATGCTTTGAAAATTGTCCTTTACTGAAGTCTTTAGCAGTAGAGGTTCATAGTTGTGGGGACATGACTACTCAATGTCAGTTTTGTGAGGCTTATTATTTTAAACAGGAGAGACCCAGAGATGGACAATTTATTAGTTGTTGTCAGAAAGGCAAGTTCAAACTTCCAGAAAGGAAAGAATTTCCAATTTATTTACAAAATATTATGACTGAACCTAATTTTCCAAACTACAAAAATGTTAAAACAAACATAAGATCCTACAATAGTGCCATATCCTTTGCATCTATGGGGGCAACATTAGCTGCTAATGTACTAGGACATGGTCCTTACTGTTTTAAAGTCCAAGGTCAAATTTATCATCGTACTTCACATTTACATCCAGAGGAAGGAGAGCAAAGAAAATTCGCTCAACTATATGTCCTAGATACAATGGAAGCTGTTGACCAACGTATGCAGATGGAAGAAAATAAAAAATGCTTACCCAGTGTTTTCATTGAGCTCAATAACATTATGGACAACAATCCCTACAGTAAAGCTTACAAAAATTGGCAGAAGTAGAAAATGAACAACTACTTCATGCACAAAGACATCAATTACCCATGCCAAAGGTTAATATGGTGCTTAAAAGAGACAGACATACTGATAAACGTCGTTATAACTTGCCAACATCAAATGAGGTTGCAATGGTCTTTCAGAATGATGAAGGAGAACCACCATTTCAAAGAGACATTAAAATATATCCAAGAAATGAGGAGCAACCATTTATTAATATTAATATTTAAAGTCCAAATTTGGTTCAATGACATATCCCATCTTTTTCCCACATGGAGAAGCAGGTTGGCAACCAAAATTAACCCTTCCCAGTTACCCAAATGCTAAAGCCAGAATCCGAAATAATGTTTCTATGCTTGAATTTAAAGTAGCTCAAATTGCCATTAGACATGAATTTAATCCGATTTTATGTGGTGGAAAACTAACACAACAATGGATTATTGATTCATATTTGCAAGTTGAGGCAAATAATTTAAACTTTATAAAATATCAACAAGATAAACTACGTGTAGAACAATATTGTTGACTCATGGACTATGTTGCTGACGTGGCTACAAGCAGAGACATGACAGCTGGCAAAGCCATCATTTTACCATCTTCCTTTCAAGGATCTCCTCGAAATATGAGAGAAAGATACAATGATGCTATGGCTATTGTGACCAAATTTGGAAAACCCGATTTATTTATGACATTTACATGTAATCCACAATGGCCAGAAATTACACAAAATCTACTTCTTGGACAAACTGCTTCTGATCGACCAGATTTAGTAGCCAGAGTTTTTAAGATCAAATTAAATGAATTAATACGTGACTTCACTATAAATCAGTTTTTGGCAAATGTCTTGCTTATGTATATGCCATTGAATTTAAAAAAAGAGGCCTTCCACATGCACATCTTCTTATAATACTTCAAGAGAAAGATAAATTAGATACTTCGGACAAAGTGGATGCAGTCATAGTTGCTGAACTACCAGATCCAGAACTATATGGTAGACTATATGAGATTGTTACTCATCGCATGATTCATGGACCCTGTGGAGACCTTAATCCACAATCACCATGTATGGAAAATAATAAATGTTCAAAAGATTTCCCAAAAGATTATAGAGACAAAACATATGCAAATTGTGATGGATATCCACTTTATAAAAGAAGAGAAGGAGATAGTGCCATTATTCGTGGAAAAAAAGTGGACATTAGATATGTAGTACCCTACAATCCACATTTACTCATGAAGTACAACGCCCACATCAACGTAGAACCCTGCACTTCCATCAAATCCATTAAATATGTCTACAAATATATTTACGAAGGCTATGATGCAGCTACTGTAGTCGTCAAAAGTGCAGACAACCCTGAATGTAGTGAGTTAGTATATGATGAACTTGCATCTCATGTAGATGCTCGCCACGTCAGTGCACCAGAAGCTATGTGGCGGCTTTTAAAATTTGAAATGCATGATAGATCACATGCAGTATATAGATTAGCAGTACATTTGCCACAACGACATTTAGTCTATTTCCATGCTGGAAATGAAATGAATGCATTGGCCCAAAGTGAAGATCGTCACACTACACTAACTGCATGGTTTGCATTAAATTTAAATGATGCTCAAGCAACACAATACTTATATATTGAAATTCCATATCACTATGTTTTTGTTAAAGGATTATGGAGACCAAGAAAAACCAGAGGCAATAAAATAATTCCACGAATTTACACAGTCAGTCCAAGAGATGTTGAACGTTTTTGCTTACGGATATTACTTTTAAATGTTCCAGGAGCACAAAGTTTTGAACAATTAAGAACTGTTAATGACATTGTATATGAATCCTTCCATTTAGCTGCAAGACATAGAAACTTACTCGCTGATGATACAGAGTGGGAAAGATGTTTAGAAGAAGCAGCACAATGTCAAATGCCACGACAGATGAGAGAACAATTTGCTTTTATTTGTATCTTCTCAAATGCTCCAAATGCATTCGCTTTGTGGCAGACTTTTAAAAGTAATATGGCTGAAGACTTTATGCGATGATACAATGAACCCATTGCACACTTAAAAGCATTAATGGAAATCCAAGAAGTATTTTTAACTCATGGATTAAGTTGTGCAAGTTTTAATTTGCCTGATCCAGGTCTTATAGATGACATAAACGTTGAAGACTATGACATTCAACTACAAGCAGAAAGAACACAAGAAAGACTTGCAACTTTAAATACTCTACAATTGCAAGCATTTCATGCCATTAAAAAAGCAATAGATGATGACATGGTGACAGAGCGTTATTTCTATCTTGATGGACCTGGCGGATCAGGTAAAACCTATTTGTACAATTTATTAATGAGTTCAGTACGAGCACAAGGACAAATAGCAATGGCGTTTGGAACTGGAATTGCTGCACTTTTATTAGAAGGTGGAAGAACTGTTCATAGTGGATTTAAACTGCCAGTGCCTATTTTAGAAAATTCTGTGTCAGATATTCGCATGACATCCTTACAAGCAAAGAAATTGAAGAAATGTAAATTAATTATAATAGATGAGGCCACAATGATGTCATGCTATGCCCTCCAATGTATTGACCGTTTGCTTCGTGAAGTCATGGATAATATTTTTCCATTTGATGGAAAGGTAATGTTGTTGGGTGGCGATTTTAGACAAACATTACCTGTTGTTGTACATGGAAATCGAACTGGCATTATTGAAACCTGTATCAAGTCAAGCACAGTATGGAAACATTTTACCCATCTTCAACTGTAACAAAATATGAGATCAGAAGGCCAAACTGATTTCAATGATTGGCTTATTAAAATTGGAGAAGGCAGAACAGAAAAAATACTACATTTAGCTGACGACACTGTAGAGATCCCACCTCATATAATTTGTCAACAAGATATTATATCAGCTATATTTGAAGGGAGCATAAATAACGAAGAATATTCAGAGCTTGCCAACCAAGTCATACTGACGTGTAAAAATAAAGATGCATTAATATTCAATAAGAAATCTTAAAAAAAATTAATGCACCACAAAGAAATTATCACAGTGCTGATTCTGTACTTGCTGATGACAATGAAAGTCAGGCTAACTTTTCGACTGAATTCATAAACTCTCTAACTCCTTCAGGAATGCCACCACATATTTTGCAGCTAAAGAAAGGTGCAATTATCATGTTACTGCGAAATATGAACCCCAAAAAAGGACTATGCAATGGCACAAGATTAATTGTTCAACAATTAAACGACCATTTTCTAGATGCTGAAATTTTAACTGGTACCCATAAAGGAGAGAGAGTTTTCATACCAAGAATAGATTTAGCACCAAGTGAAAGTAGTCTCCCTTTTATACTTCAAAGAAGACAATTTCCCATTATTATGGCATTTGCCATGACCATTAATAAATCACAAGGTCAAACTTTCAAATCTGTGGGTATTTTCTTGGAAGAACCAGTTTTTGCACATGGTCAATTGTACGTTGCGTTGTCACGGTGCAAAAATCCACAGGCTATTAAAGTTTACATTGAAAACAATGAAAGTCAAGGTGATTTATTAGAAGATGGACGTATTTTTACTAAAAACATTGTCTACTATGAAGTACTATAAATTTGCAGGATACAAATTAAAGCCATGCAAACATTTTTTAAAAGCATTCAAAAATACATAACAATTAGTTGTTTAATTCCGTCATAATTAATGGAAGTAATGTTTAGGGATAATTCGCCTCACAAAATACTTGCCTTGCATTTTTATGAAAAATTATGTTAAAATGTTAAGTCACTATGTTAATGTTTCTAATGTTACAAGTTTAAAAACAATATTTTCAAGTTATTTCATTCAACATATTACAAAGGTCATGTTAAGAGCTCAAGCACCTTTTAAGTCACAATGTAAATATTGTCTGTTATCTTAAGATTACTACCTACATTAATGTTTATCGCCAGTTTATGTGCTCAGTAAGGAATTACTTTCATTAGGTACGTTTTAAGGAGAGTTTTTACTGTATGCCTTCCTCTACATTCAATGTATATTAAACTTAACAATTATTCTGATACAAATTGCATGTTAATACTGATTAATTTAAAGTTCAACTGTTTTTACATTCAAATGTTAATACTTTTAACAAAAAATTAGCTTACAAAATGTATTCACTATGTTCCTGTTTATAATGTTCCAGATTCTACAAATGTTTGGTCAACTTCCAAAGTTACATAAAAAAGAAAGTTCAAGTTTAAAAATATATACTTTGAAGGTTATTGCTTACATATATTTTAAACTTCAAGTTAAAATTCAGGACGTTTCAACAAGGCTTTTTACTTTTTGCTTTCCTCTGGATTCAATGTATATTAAAGTTAACAATTCTTCAGATACAAATTTCATATTAAAAAACCATTACATCAACATTTTACAAAAATACACGTTCATATCACAATACTTACAAGTGTCAAAAATCGATATAAATAACTAAACAACTTGACAAACATATACATCATATTGCCGTCATTTTTTGACGGGCAAGTCGCTAGTATTGTTATATTTGTCTATGCTTACCTTGTTCTATCACTATCCCCCTCCCCTTTCCTTTCTTTCCCTTGAGGAAACACTCCACAATTCAGACAGACCTATTCCGCCCTCAGGGAGGCAACTCTGGACCACTAGGCCATGTCCAGTCTGCACCTCCACCCAATACATCTACCAGATAATGGAACGATCAGGAAATACACTTTACCTCCCAACACTTAATGGCTAATTCAGAATGCTCTCTAGTAACCCACAAGGTCAAAGGTTTAAACTCCCCCTTTAGGCGGAAAGCATTTATGTTCTATAAAAAAATGCAAACTCTCTGTTCTCTTTCTACTAGAGAATCACTTTGCCTACAATAAAGTCCCCACCTATTTCCACAAAGATTACCCTAACTTTTATACAACTAGTCAAAAATCTAAAAAAGCTGTCACAGCAATCCTGCTGCATAGGGACTTATCATTTAAATTATATCATAAAAGAACAGACAAAGAGGGAAACTATATAATCCTACCAGTGACAGGAAGCTCACCCTAGTCTCAATATATGCACCTACTACTGCCTCACACAACGCACTTATTAAGCTTTTATAATCCCTTGAATCCCAGGATGTAGGCAAATTGATAGTAGGAAGAGACATCAATCTAGTTCTTAATCCACAAATAGACAGATCCAGAGGGGTGACCAATACCCGCTTATCCCATAAAGTCAAACAAATAAAAAATCCTATTGCTCAATTTGGGGCTGGTTGACGCCTTGAGGGGACACCATCCAGCAACAGCGGAATAGACATTTTTCTCCCATACCCACAAATCCTACTCCAGGATTGACACCATTTTTACTGATTCCTCCTTATTTGACCACTCCCGATGCTCTGAAATCATTCCCTGCCCCATGTCAGATCACAGTCAGGTATCCATATCTATAAAACTGAGTCCTAATTTAAAAATCCCCTACTCATGGACGATCAATGACATGCTGCTGTCCAACCCAATCTACAAGAGCAAATTGCCAAAGAGATAGAGCTTTATTTTGCAACTAACACCAACCAAGACACAAGTATTGACTGGCTATGGGTCACCCACAAATCCTTTATAAGAGGAACACTAGTGGCTTCCCTTTATTAAAAAAAGCAAAGATGTAGAGAATCAGATCTATTCAAATAATTAATTGAACTTGAAAAACAAAATCAATTCCACCAAACACGCATTACTCACAAAAGAATTGATAATACCAGGTTGGAGTTGGACAGTATCTTGTCAGATTGGACAGAGAAAGCCTTAAGAAGATCCCAACATAAATTGATCTCCCAGCCAAACCAGCCTAGCACCCTACTCGCAAACAGATTAAACTCTAAATATCTAAAATAATTCAGGTGAAAACCACCTCAGGTTCAATAACAGTGAGTCAGACGCAGATTCGAGAAACCTTTCTTAAGTACTATCATGGCATTTACTCTTCCCGCTCCCAAATTAGATATTGTAAGCTTCATCATTTCCTTGATAAATTCGACCTGCCCTCTTTTAATGAACTAGAACTAGATCAGCTTAACAGATAAATAACTTATGAGGAAGTTAGAGACACCATAAAATATATTTTTCCAATTTATATTATGATCTCCATTTCTTCAGTCTGGCTTGATAAAACTGTTGTGGCCAAACCTGCCCACCAGACCTTTTCATGTTCTTTTGATCCCTTCACCAAGATGATATCTCTAAATGCCCTTACTCAAATGCAGCATTTAAAAATATGAATGCAGGCTCAGCATTATAAAAATCAGAAACTGCTTTTATTGCTGTGGAAACTTCATAACAGGTTCATGGGGTAAATATTTTAACTTGAACTGATAACATTCTGTAACAGTTTGTGTGTCTTCTGGATTTTGTATTGCAAGGCTTCATAACATCTTAACATCCACTTGAGTACTAGAGTATCTTCTCTAGTAATGATGACACATACAAATATCTTCTAGATATCTCAGTTACCTCCCTTTATTTAGCATACACACACTTCATTAATTGTACAGGACCAGGACATGTATTATCTATTCTAAAGATCTGCGTGAAAGATCTTCTACTAGATATATTGTTCCATATACATATTCATCTTCTCAGAGTCACTAAAAGCTGTTTCCTTCCTTATGTCAAAAGCATCAGACTGCGTTCAAAACTGACTTTACCTCAGAGACACACATTACATAACTGACAGATTACATAACTGACACTCAACTGTCACTTTCTGAACCAAACATGTAAAATACAGATTCTAACATCAAGTCAAACACACAGAGAAGCAACATAGCATACAGTATTTAACAATCAACTTATAACATATTAAAAAACTATAAAACATACTTTAAAACTTCTGAGCCCAGTCAAATATCCTGGGTGGATCATATGAGTTAAAAAAAAACTGGTGGTCATGGGCATTTTCCAATTTATATTATAAGAAATGTGTGGATCTTCTCACTCTCCAATTGGTAAAATTATTCAATGCAATTCTAATATTTACGGGCTTGAAAGATCAAAGACTTAGATGGGTTGCAAGTTACAATTTTGTCAACAACAGTGATTTCCAGCCTGTAATACATAGATCGTTTGCGGCTCGCTAAAGGACCCCAATTGAATATCAAATTAGGTTATGGGCTACTTAACGGGCTCCAGTAACAAAAGCAGGCAAGGACCCGCTAGATGGCTGTCAAGAATTATCACCCAATCTCTTTGCTGAATGTGGAGGTGAAGATCTTAGTTAAATCTTAGCTAAAATTATAGCCAAAAGGATCTCTAATTTTCTTCCTAGGCTTATACATAAGGATAATGTAGGCGTTATTCCTCACAGACAAGCAGGAGACAATATAAAGAGGGTCCTAAATGTCTTCCATTAACCTCAGAGCTCTGACACCCCACTATGCAATTTAGCATTAGACATTTAAAAAAGCATTCAAGTCCACTTATACACATTTCTGTCTAAATTTGGCTTCAGAGGCCACTTCCTAAATCTCTTGAATTTTTTTTACCACCTGCCTAAAGCTTACCTGAAACCACCAGGATTCATTAGAGAGTCCTTGCACATCCAGAGAGGCACAAGACAGGGATGCCGTTTATCCACACTTCTTTTCACCTTGTCGAATTAAGCCATTAGCCCAAGCGATCAGGTCATCCCCAGAAATCCAAGGAATAACTGTAGGCCTCCATCACTACAAATGTTGCTGATGACCTTTTATGCACCTCCACTAATCCCACATCCTCCATACCAGCCCTAATGAACCTACTAAGTAGTTTTGGTCAGATCTCAGGCCTCATGGTAAATCACAAGAAAACAGAGTCTCTTAGTTCCCATCTCTCCCATACTGATCTAGAATACTTAAAAAACTCATAACTTTGCCTGGCCAAAATCTCACATAAATTATTTAGGTATAAATATCACCCCAAGCTTTCAGATTTATACAACGCCAACTATCTCCCTCATTTTAAAGAATTTGGCAGCAGATATTAGCAAGTGGGCCATACTCCAAATGTCATGGATAGGTTGCATTAATATGATAAAGATCAATATTCTCCCCAGGATACTATACTTCTTTAGATTCTTACCTATTACTGTTGTAATTAAAGGGACATTTACCTCACTATAAGTGCTCTCCATTGTGTAAAAGAGCACAAAATTATATGTTAAAGTGAAAGTGATCTAATGTTTTTTTATTTTTTTATTAAACTAAGAACAGGTAAAAATTTGCAGACTGCCCCATAATTTACAGCATCTGCCGGGAACAGTAATTCCAAACTATGTGGACAGAAAGAATGTTGGTTTTAATCTCTTTCAGGAATGTAATCAGGCATCATTTAACCCCCAAGTAGCAAATTTGTGAGTTTCATTTCCCTTCACAGATGAATTTGGGAAGGGTTAACCCTCTTTCTGATCTGCTCTGTGCACGGCAGCTCTTTCTCTCAGTCTGCCTGGGGGACTTGCCAAATTCTCATGTAAACAGAACTTAATTTATGTTTTTTTTCTGTGAAAAAGGCACCTATTTTAAAAATTCTAAAAGTATTACAACATATTTTCAAGGAGTACATTACAGTGGTGTGCTCCAAGTTGTGCTGAATTAACTGGCACTTTAAAGACCTGGATAAATTCCAAAATCACATTTTCAAGTTTATCTGGCACAATAAACCATCAAGGATTGACAAATCCTTAATGTTCAGGCACAGATGCAAGGATGGGCTCTCTTGCCTGAACCTAAAGCTCCATTACATAGCAGCTCAAATCTATCCTACCTCTAGCACACTCAATAACCCATCAACCGGGCCGGGATATTCATGGAAAATTTCCAAATAAGTCCCCACTTGTGGGATAAGATAACCTGGCTCCCTAAAACCCTACTTCCACACTCAAAACAAATCAATCCCATGATTAACTTTCCCTCGTGAACTAGACATGGGCTAGTATCAAAGATATGGTGAACTTCCAAAGACCTAGATAGGCTTGATCACTGGTTCATAAATGACCAAATCCTTTCGTTTGAACAGATAAGAGATATTTACGGACCACCATCAAGAGAACACTTTAACTTCTGCTAACTTAGGGCCTCATTCAATTGTGATGCGGCCAATTGAATAGGCCTCTATAAAGGCACATAGCATATATTTTTTACTGAAGTTTTTAGTTAGTGAACTTCTATCCAAAAGCAAGGTCTTCACTAACTAAAAACTTCTGTAAAAAAATATGCTATGTGCTTATACAGAGCTCTAATCAATTGGCTAAATCGCATTTGAATGAGGCCCCTAGACAGTAGGGGCCACAATCAATTTGAAGCCTGCAACTCAATTGCAGACAGCCGAATGTCTTTGAGTGAGTTGAGGGCTCCTGTTGGTCTCCGATTGCAATGCTATTCACTTGCTCAAGGCCGCAAGTTACAGGGACCAAGCCAAAACTGTAAACCATTTACTGGTTCGGGCACTTCAGGTAGATCAATTCAGCAAGCCCATAACCGCCCATTTCAAATCAGCCAATAAAAAATGAGACTGTCATTATTGTGGCAGTAAAACATAGAGGTTACATGTCACTCAATTAGGTTCGCTATGCAATCAGACTGGCAAAACCCACAAAATAATAAATTAAGAAAATGAATGCCAATGCTGTTCTAGTCCATATGAGTGGCCTGATATGTATTAACTCATTGATACCCGAGATAGATTTAACCCCAAAATGACAGATAATAATTTTATTTTGTGCCGTTTTGTGGGCTTGAGACTGTTGTGTAATTAATTTTAATGTCTATCATCACTATCCCCATTATTTACAGTGCAGTACTGATTTTTTATTTGCATTTACAGTACTACGAATAGGTGTTTAACCCCCTTGCGAGCCCTCTCTAGCACTCGTTGGATTTTCTCCTTCATTTGCCATTTACGGGTGTGAAAACATTTGCAGGCTTGGGGAAATCGAGCAATTGAATAGCAATTTGGGATTTTAGCCTTGTGAAAGTAAAAGATCAAAGGCTTCTGGAGGCTGTAAGTTGTGAGGTTAACCATCGCCAATTTTTCAAGCCCAAAACTCGGAAGCTGTTCCGAGCCCACAAAAAGATGCCAATTGAATAGCAAAACAGTTTGCAACCTCACTTATGGGCCTCCGGATCTCCCGAAAGCTCAATTGAATGGGGCTCTATATTACCACCTTAGTAAGGACCTGGGGGCCTCACAGAATGAGCTGGCTACCCCACATTTATAAAGATGCCCCGTTAACCTGGGGTATCTTAGGCTCAATATTTACAATCTTTAATACCCCTCCTATAAATCCCAAACCCATATTCATGAGCAAATGGGAGCATTACTTAGCCCAAGAATGGGATTCAGAGAAATGGAAAAAAACCTACAGTAAACTTTCCAAGGGATCATTGAATTATAGTATATTAGAAACCTTGTTAAAAGTACTTCATGAACCTACATCACTCCTGATAGACTCCACAAAATGAAACCCCAAGAAAGTGCTGATTGTTCTTGAGGATTTTCATCCTTAGGGACATTTTTACACATCTGGTGGTCCTGCCCCAAAGATCAACTCATTTGGAATAAATTAACACAATTAATTTCCAATCTATTCAACATTCCAATCCTTCCTTCCATTGAATTATACCTTTAAGGCTCTCTGAACCCCTTGCCAACTCCCAAAATAAATGACTTTATTTCCAAAAGCCACATCCCTAGAAAATAGAAAGACACATGCCTGAACTTCCAAGAAATCATCAACAAAATCAATTTTATCATGATTAATGAAAGATTAAAACATACAATATCTGATACCTTCCCCTCATTTCTGAAGTTCCACTAACAGTGTTACCTTGCGGTAAGAAGAATATATCCTCCCTAATTGTGTCACTACATCAAAATGCTTAGGATAGTGCTGACTTTCTTATGCTTGGTGTCAACCATGGAGACAAAACCGGACAGTAAGTCAGAAACTTTTAATCGCAAACTACATTTACAACGGAGATTCGCCTCCCCCTTTCCTTTTCTCCCATACTTTCCTCTTTCCCGACTAGTGCTCTGGGATGAAAGGTAGCTGGCTTAATATTTATCCGTCCTTAAAGTAAAAGGGCTAAAGTAAACAAGCTGATTATTCAATGTTCGAGTGTTAATTTCTAGAGATACAGTCTAATTATAGCATAAAGAACCTTCTGCTTTTCTACCCTCTGCACTAGTCAAATAACCAGCACCTTTTTATTCCTTTTCCCTATTAAAATGTAAAAATATTAAATTGTAAATAACACTTTAATGTTTATAAACATCTAAGACAATCTCTACCTTATTGTTAAGTTTACTCTGATTATACAAGATATTGTATGTTATTATATAAATGTGTGATAGTAAAAAATATTGAAACAAAAACATCACACGCACTGAGCAAATGTTATTTCTCCACAATTGCCAGATATGGTATTTCAAGATTACAAAAAAATGAAAGAATTGTTCTACAAACCAGCCATCACATATATAGTTGTGAGCATGTGGCTCGCAATGAGCGCCGAAGGATCTTGGAACACCAACAACATTAATGACGCAAACAAACAACATTACCTGCCTTACAATCTTATTGCCGTAATTTTTGACGGGCAAGTCGGTAGTTCTAAATAATAGGGAAAACAAATTAATTTTAAGACAAGCAGATTATACAGTTAACGGGTATTGTGCAGTTTTAGCAAGCTATTAAAATTAGACTAACACTAGGAACAATTAAGAATAATGTTTACTGATTGTTTTAAAATTCTTACAATGTGAATCCAGAGATTAATATAAGAAGAATAATATAACCTATTTTTTACAATCCCAGACCTACCAGTTTCCTACATGTAAACAACTTAGCTCTGCAGACGTGCTGAGTCACTGATTTTTCGAGCCCCCTTGCTGTGACGCCTACTGCCGTTAGAAATCAATATCCTTTTTCCACATTAACAAAATAGCGGAACATGTTTATGTCACTGCATTCATACGAAACAGAAATGTAAAATAATATGTCATCTGTTGCTGCTGAGAATACTTTCTACAGAGTTTTTTTTACCACAGACACATTTTAGAGAAAATTCATAATTTTGCTATTTCTGGCATACAATGTTGAGATTTCTTAACTTCCATTCCAGTACAATATTTAGCATGACCTACAACAAAAAGAAGCTGTAGAAAAATGAACTTTCTCAGTCCCTAATCTTGTAATAGCTGCCATTCTTATGATTATGGTAAAAATGTATTTGACAAAAAATCAAAGATATTTCTTCAAGAACTTAATATTTTCCTTTAATCTACATTAACATAACTGGATTACATTTAGATATGTAATATAGTCTACAAAGAAATATATTAAGAATATAACTTTAAATCACTCATGATTATGTGGTATTTTTCTGATTAGACAGGCAGTTTGAAATAGTCATTTAATTGAATACAATGAAAAAGTGTCTGTAGGCAGATAAATGTATGCTTTGATGGAAAAGAGGCTATTATTAGGTTAAGATTTGAATTGAAATTGCTTTACAAAAATAATGTATTGATTTATCACGAAAAATCATGGTTAAGCTAGGTGGTTGCATCAAATGATATACCAGTAAATAAAATAAAAATGTTATTTGAAAAAATAGCATAGGGTGCTATTATAGCATTAGGTGACTGTAGACATTTCAACACCAGTGGGGAATAAAAACAGGTGGAGTTGGTGTTCATTTCCATAGTAATATTTATTTAAAAAATGTAAAAGCTATCTGCCTTACCTTGCATAATCAACAAAACAAACAGTGAGCATTTAAGTAATAAATCAATACAATTGGCTAACAGTTATAGTTCTGTATACAAGATTTTTTTTTAACCTCATTCAATTGGCAGGTGGCAGCTCACTCGCAAAAGGTTGCATGTCTCAGAGTGAGCTGCGAGCTGCGTTTCCCCTCCATTTCCGAGGCTATTCAATTAGCCACGGCCAAGACACTGCACCCGACAACCGAAATCGGAAACCAATGTTTCCGACGTAAGCAGAGCTGGGCTTGCGACTGCAAGCTCGGATGCTTTTTCAGAGTGGGAGGGATTGGGCAATTGAATAGGGATGTGCATTTTCTGGGCTGAGAAAGTGACAGATCAATGGCTTCAGTGTGTTGTAAGCTCAGAGTTGCTGGTCATTCATTTTTGCAGGGCCGTCACTTGGAACCTGATCAGAGATTGCAAAATAGAGGCAATTGAATAGCAACATTGCCTGCGATTCCAACCTGCGATCTCAAAAACAGAGCAATTGAATGAGGCTGTTTGTTTGTAGGTTAAATTAATAACTGTATTTTTTTTGTGTGGTAATTTCTGTAATGTCTATTCTATAATTGTTAACAAATAATTTTTTTAATAATCCATTAAAATAAACAGATTTATTCCATTCCATTATCAATTTATCTATATAACTTCTCACCCAAACACTTTGATTGGTTTGTTAAAAAAAATAATATATATATATATATATATATATATATATATATATATTTATATATATATATATATATATATATATATATATATATATATATATATATACATATATATATATATATATATATATATATATATATATATATATATATATATATATATATATATATATATATACACATATATGTGCTTGGATAATTCACTACTGTCTGTAGCAATACATGAAATAAATGTAATTATGATACTAAACTCTAGAAGAAAATCTAGGGCATCCACATACTTTTTCAAAAAACTTGATTTGTATATCACAGAAAAATTCCTCAAGAGGAAACTAGATCATAAAAAACTAATATGAACAAAAGTGAGTTTGTTTTTAAAAAGAAACTGAGCACTGAATGAGTAAGTGAAATTAGTCCTATTTTCTCTTCAGCATACTTTTTCTTTGTAATTTTCAACCAAGTAGTCTATTTTGAACCTGTTCAAAGTTGATCTATGAAAGAGGATTGGTAATGCATTTTAAAGGGATACTGTCTCATCTAAATATCTTTTAAATGGTCAATTCTAGAAGCTTGTAGCGCCTTGTAATAATTACTTTCTTCATTCTTAGATGCATGCTGTTAACTTTGTTGTGCTAATATTTGTATGCTGATTTATGGCACATATTAGCATATCTCTTGAATCATTTGAATCATTTGCTTTCAAAACAAATTATTGGAACAATGAATAAATCATTTTAGTGTTATTTTAGTTATTTTTCACTTTGGAATGAAATGGTTTCTTTAAATGCAGATTAGCACATAATTTTTCTTGTTTTGTTACAATTTATTATCAGTTGATATAAAATAACAGAAATAAAGCCACATTAAATTGGCAGATTTAGAGATCCTGTAGCCTGTAAGTGAGGTCGCAAGAGACTTTGCTATTCAATTGGCGTCTGTTTGCGGTCTCCGATCGGGTTACGAGTTACGGCCTTGAAAAACTTGAGTCCATCAAATTCGTAACTTACAGCCTTCAGAAGCCTTTGATCTTACACTTTCGCAGGGCTAAAATCGCAAATCGCTATTCAGTTGCTCCATTTCCCCAAGCTCACAAACGTAATCACAATCGTAAACCGCAAATGAAGGTGCTAGAGAGGACTCACAAGGGGTTTAAACACCAATTTGTAGCACTGTAAATGCAAATAAAAAATGAATCTTGCACTGTAAATACCGGGGAAAGTGATGATAGACATTATTATTAATTGCACAACAGTCTCAAGGCAGCTAATCGGCAGTAAATAAATATTATTTTTATGTGTCGTTTCGGGGTTAAAACGATCTTGCGTATCAATGGGTTAATACAAATCAGGCCACCCATATGGACTAGAACAGTATTGGCATTCATTTTCATAATTCATTATTTTATATGTTTTTGCGAGTCTGATCGCATATCGGAACCCCAAACTTAATTGAATGACATGTAACCTCCATGCTTTGCTGCCATGAGTCGGACAGTCTAATTTCCTATTGGATGTTTTGAAATGGAAGTTTATGAGCTTGCTTAATTGATCATGTTGCCGCCCTCATCTGCTCCGAAACAGTGAATGTTTTACGGTGCAGGCTTCAAGACCACAACTTGCGACCATGAGCAATTGAATAGCATTGCAAACGGAGGGGAATTGAAGCCCTGCAACTCACTCGCAGACAATCGGCTGTCTGCAATAGAGTTACGCGCCTGGAATTGAATGTGGCCATAATATTTTAGTATAATATGGCCCCTATTCAATTAAGCAATTGTTAGTTACTGGATCCCGTAATGTAGCCCGTAAACTCATTTGCAACTCCATTGGAGTCTTTTACATACCCGAAAACTATTTGCAGGTTACAGGCTGAAAATCCCTGCGATTGTCAAAATCGTAACTCCAACCCATCTAAACCTTTGATCTTTCAAGCCTGAAATGTTACACTCACAAATCGCTATTCAATTGCTACAACTCCCGAAGCCTTCAATTGTTTTCACACCCATAAATAGCAAATGTAGAAGAAAATCCTATGAGTACTAGATAGGACTCCCAAGGGGGTTAAGAACCTGATCATAGCACTGTAAATGCAAATAAATAATACTGCACTTTAAAAGATAGGGAAAGGGATAAAAGACATTAGAATTAATTGCACAAAAGTCTCAAGCTCGCAAATTAGCAATAAAAAAAATATTTTAATGTTTAATTTCAGTGTTATATCAATCTGGGTAATCAAAGAGTTAAATCATATCAGGCCATCCACATGGACTATAACACTTTCTTCATTCATTTTTATTATTTTGTACAATGCCTGATTGCGAGTCCAATCACATATCGGGCTTCTAAACGCTAATTGATTGACGTATAACCTCCATGTTTTACTGATGTAATGATGACGGTCTCATTTACTATTGGCTGTTAAATCGGTAGTTACGACCATGCTTAATTGATAATGAACATGTTCTGAAATGCTACTTACAGGTGCATGGTTTACGGTTTAGGCTTTTGACCAGGTAGCTGCGGGCTTGATCAATTGAATCGGTCTGTAACTGTTTCAAACTTCAAGCCGGCAGACTTACGGCCGGTATGAAGGCAACTGTGTGCTGCAATTGAATAGGGGCCTATGTATCCAAAGAATTGGGTCGTAAATGAAGAGCCAAATACAGCTAATAAACAATTTACTATACTGTAGTTTCTTCACAGAAAGATTATTTAACTGTCCCTTAACATAAAACTTTGACAGAATAAAAATGCAGTATATATTTCTTTTATAAGGACAGCAATTGAATAGGACTCTATATAAGCACATACAGTGGATATAAAAAGTCTACACACCCCTGTTAAAATGTCAGGTTTCTGTGCTGTAAATAAATTCGAAAAAGACAAATCATTTCATAGGTTTTTCCACCTTTAATGTGACCTATAAACTGTACAACTCAATTGAAAAACAAACTGAAATCTTTAAGGTGGAGGGAAGAAAAAAAGAAAAGAAAAATAATGTGATTGTATAAGTCTGCACACCCTCTTATAACTGGGGATGTAGCTGTGTTCAGAATTAAGCAATCACATTCCAAATCATGTTAAATAGGAGTCAGAATACACCTGCCATATTTTAAAGTGCCTCTTATTAACCCCAAATAAAGTTCAGCTGCTCTAGTTGGTCTTTCCTGAAATTTTCTTAGTAGCATCCCACAGCAAAAGCCATGGTCCACAGAGAGCTTCCAAAGCATCAGAGGGATCTCATTGTTAAAAGGTATCAGTCAGGAGAAGGGTACAAAAGAATTTCCAAGGCATTAGATATACCATGGAACACAGTCAAGACAGTCATCATCAAGTGGAGAAAATATGGCACAACAGTGACATTACCAAAAGCTGGAGCTCCCTCCAAAATTGATGAAAAGACGAGAAGAAAACTGGTCTGGGAGGCTACCAAGAGGCCTACAGCAACATTAAAGGAACTGCAGGAATATCTGGCAAGTACTGGCTGTGTGGTACATGTGACAACAATCTCCTGTATTCTTCATATGTCTGGGCTATGGGATAGAGTGGCAAGACAAAAGCCTTTTCTTACAAAGAAAAACATCCAAGCCAGTCTACATTTTGCAAAAACAAATCTAAAGTCTCCCGAAAGCATGTGGGAAAAGGTGTTATGGTCTGATGAAACCAAGGTTGAACTTTTTGGCCATAATTCCAAAAGATATGTTTGACGCAAAAACAACACTGCACATCACCAAAAGAACACCATACCCACAGTGAAGCATGGTGCTGGCAGTATCATGCTTTGGGGCTGTTTTTCTTCAGCTGGAACTGGGGCCTTAGTTAAGATAGAGGGAATTATGAACAGTTCCAAATACCAGTCAATATTGGCACAAAACCTTCAGGCTTCTGCTAGAAAGCTGAACATGAAGAGGAACTTCATCTTTCAGCATGACAACGACCCAAAGCATACATCCAAATCAACAAAGGAATGGCTTTACCAGTAGAAGATTAAAGTTTTGGAATGGCCCAGCCAGAGCCCAGACCTGAATCTGATTGAAAATCTGTGGGGTGATCTGAAGATGGCTGTGCCCAAGAGATACCCTTGTTTTTGCAAAGAAGAGTGGGCAAATCTTGCCAAGTCAAAATGTGCCATGCTGATAGACTCATACCCAAAAAGACTGAGTGCTGTAATAAAATCAAAAGGGTTTCAACAAAGTATTAGTTTAAGGGCGTGCATACTTATGCAACCATATTATTTTATTTTTATATTTTTTCTTCCCTCTACCTAAAAGATTTCAGTTCAAAGGTGGAAAAAGTTCTGAAATTATTTATCTTTGTCTAATTTTTTTAAAGCACAGAAATCTGATATTTTAACAGGGGTGTGTAGACTTTTTATATCCACTGTAGCACATTTCTTTACATACATTTTCAGTTAGTGAAGACCTTGCGTTTGGATAGAAGTTCACTAACGACAAACTTCTGTAAATTAATATGCTATGTGCTTATATAGAGCCCTATTCAATTGTCGCAATTGAATGAGGCCCATGTGTGGTACTTATTCAGACGTAAATGTGATATGAGGCAAGTTCACAATCTTAAAAATATAGAATGCCAATTACAATGCCTAAAATTAGCCTTATTCAATTCCCCTATATCACAAATTACTCCGGGCCTCATTCAATTGCGATTTGACCAATTGAATAGGGCTCTAAATAAGCACATAGCATATTTTTTTTCAAGAAGTTTTTAGTTAGTGAAGACTTTGCTTTTGAAAAGATGCTTACTAACCAAAAACATCTTTAAAAAAAATGTTATGTGCTTATTTAGAGCCTTATTCAATTGGCAAAATTGTAATTGAATGAGGGCCTCTGTGTTTAAGAACAAAGGGAAACTACCTAGTTATTCTATTCGCCCATCGCAGAAAAAGTGCAAGAGAACTACTAACAGTGACTGAGGCAAGACAAAGCTGCAAAGAACAACAAACTTTTCCAATGATTTTTGCACTGTCGAAATATCACAAGTTACTCTTTTTCACTTTTACAACAAAACCCTATTTGATTGAGACTTTACAGATCTAATTCAAATCCCTGCAGAGCCATAACTGGGAAACATTTAAGAAGCATTTACAGGTAGTAAATAGCACTCGCAAATGCTTTTAAAACCATTGCTGACAGCCGGAGCGCAGTTAAAGAAACAGTACAGCCCTAAAAAATCAGCAAATACTGTACATTGCTTTTGGCAATATGTGCAATTTAAAACTATTTAATTGCCTCAGAAATCACATAACTCCATCACATATATATGTGAGGCGACCAGTTAATGTCTCATTGCAGGGCTTGAGATGAGCGCCACAGGTGCTCATCGCGAAGCCCGCGGGACTTAGCTGCAATGAGTATCAAAGGTGCTCATTGCAGGGAACAAGAATCAACAGACTCAAAGAGTGTACCAGTTTTGCGCTGATCGTAAGGCACGCAATACTTTACGTTGTTAACAGTCGAAACACCAAACTCGAAAGACCACTAAATACTTCACACACAGCACAGTGGGAGATCCAGGGAGCCTGTGAGTGAGGTTGCAAGTTAAGTTGAGGCATATTTGTCATTTTTCGGAGATCGAAAATCGGGTAAGCGAGAAAAAAAATGTCAAAGGCAATAAAAATGACCACAATGCCAGTAACACTTAGCGCAAGAAAGTAAACGCGATCACAAAGCCAGTAACACCAAACAATGCAAGCAACGGCACTCTTTGCGAGCCATGCAAAACTGAAGCATAGACACAGAGGAGAAAGACACAGGGGAGGGAGAGGGGGAAAAGGGTGGAAAGAGACATAGGGCTGAGAGACGGAAGAAAAGAGACACTGGGGGGGAATATGGAAAAACAAAAGACACAAAGCACGGAGATAGGGGGTAACAGACACAGGGTTTAGAGACAAGGGAGAGGCTCGCAATGAGCACCGAAGGTATTCATTGCGAGCCACGCAATGAGCATCAAAGTCACTCATTGCAGGGTTCCCGATGAGCACCTAAGTTGAACATTGATAACCACAAAATGTATGGGTTGTCAAGGCCTGCAATGAGCAGCAAAGCCGCTCATTGCGGGGCTCGCGATGAGCGCCACAGGCGCTCATTGCGAGGCCTGTACAGTAGTCGGAGGGAAAGGTTCGCAATGGTGAACATTGAGAACCACAAAAGTTGTGGGTTGCCAAGGCCTGCAATGAGCGGCAAAGCCGAAGGCACTCATTGTGATGCCCGTACAGTAGACGGAGTGAGAAGTTCGCAATGAGCGCCAAAGGCACTTAGCGCGGTGTCACAACCTACAATGATGATGGAGTATAGAGGATCCTAGTCCTCTTATCTCCTGTAGGTTTTAGACCTAAGATTTGGGTGACTCAGACCAATGGACCTTCTTTGCGGATGCAAGAGCATAAGTCCCAGCTTAAGGTAGTGTGCCTGGGAAAACCTTGGTAGGGAGTCAGAAACGATCTCCTCTGCCAGCATATGCCCTTGGGTCAATAATACACCTGCACACAAAGTCTTGATGAAAATTATGAACCATGTTTTATTTTAGAACAGCATATTTAACCACATCCCACAAGAATGGGGGAAGTGGCTACCGTTAGCCAGCCCCAAATGACGTCTGGCCAATCATGAAGGGGAACTGTGTGTGAACCAATAGTCCCCTCCCAGGTCCGCCCACTAGGCGAGGCCAACTAATTCATTTGGGGTCTGACTCTCCAGGGCAAAGCATGTCTTTTACTCTCCTGTGCCCATGAGAAGCCTTCAGGCCATCCCATTGTTTCTGGGTGCCTGCCTGTCTGCTCTCCAGCTGTGAGCTTCCCATTGTTAGTTCTATGCTGGACACTTAGCTAATGGGATTAACAGGCCTTTGGGAACAAAGGGGGCGTGGCTGTATTCCATGGCTTCCCCTCTACAATATAATGACATACTAATATAATACCATACATTCATATTTACAAATACAACACACAATGTTTCACACACATAGAACCAACACATCCCACCAGCTCCCTCACATGACACCCATTACAATGAGCCTAAACATGGAAGGGATGGGGATATGCTAAGGGGTAAACTTATAATACTTTATCCCCTAGACCACAACATAACAATATAACCTTATAACAGTATAACAGGGTGTCTGGGAGCCCCAAACCCCCAGGTATCGTCTCTTGTGTCAACAGTCTGTGACAGACATCTGTCCAAGTCCCAGATGACTGCCAAGTGAGCCATGACACGCGGGGCTTGCAATGAGTGCTGAAGGTGCTCAGAGGGCCATAGCCTTGCATTGTGTGTCAAAAAACATCATTGCCAGGCTTCTAATTTTATTGCTTTCATTTTTTGAAGGGCAAGTGGCTAGTTACATATAATATCTTACAGTAAAAGAGGCACAAATGTGAAAATGTGAAAAAAAATCATGTTCATATACTGTAGACATTAATATGTTTGACTTGCCACATATATACTGGCCAATATCACAACTTCACATATCAAAATGTCTAGGGGAACATCGACCACAGTAGGCAAGAGGTTAATACCAATCACCAAACACACATGGACCACAGCAGCTGCTATGAAGCACTCACTATTAAAGAGATAGGCACACACCAAACAATACTCAGCAACCGGTCGTGATCATCACCACAGCACAGTGCACAGTATCAGCTATGGCCCATCCATAGCAAGGTATGTCATCTACCCAAAAACCTGGGGTCTCAGACACTCTGAGGAGAGATATGTCATCATGGGCCGCATGAGGACTTAACCAGAGGACTGGGTGAGGTGAACACCACAGGTAAATCACTAGATAGCACAGGCCAGGCTGCAAATAGAGACATTTCATGACAAGGGGGATTACACTAATGTGCTAAAGCTGAACACAGAGGCGTACAAAACACAAAAGGAGGCTGTGGAGAGGCACATGCAGCACCAGGAATCTCATCTCCATCAACTGGAATCATGGGTAAACCTGTTCTGGCGAGACCCACACCATTGCCTTTATTCAAGTGGCAACATTATACCAATAATGATCAAGTGAACCCCATCAGCTATTTAGCCATGCTTAAGAAATAAGTGATGATAACCTGAAATAAGTGTGTGAATACATATGATCACTTGTAAACCATGCT
Organism: Discoglossus pictus; assembly: GCA_027410445.1. Classification (NCBI taxonomy): domain Eukaryota; kingdom Metazoa; phylum Chordata; class Amphibia; order Anura; family Alytidae; genus Discoglossus; species Discoglossus pictus. The sequence goes on from CM050164.1 coordinate 349,681,788, forward strand.
TATGTCATTGCAATGTTCTGGAATCATCAAATACATGAATGGATGCATATACTAGATGATGACCAAATCCTAAAACATAATAGTTAAGAAATTTCTATGTATGTATGTTGATGTCCCAAATCATTAACCATGAGAAACACACAGAAACATGGATAATGGTATAACAATATCATCGTAAATTGAATACAAAGAGCACAGTCATAAACATATTTGACCATGCAAAACCTCCTGCTCCTGAGACCTTTGTGTTAATTTTTTAAAACCTAAAACACAATCAGCGCTGTGTCGAGAAGCATGCAAATATATAATGTATCCCTGTTAATCACTGTTCCGTTTTCCATTGCTCCTATGGTTTTGGTGCAGCAAGAAAATATTTAATATTTACTTGATTGGTGTAATTTGCGTGACTACCGTAATCCAACACCTTCACTGCTACTGACAATAGAATGGTTTACAGATGCCAGGTTGGATCCATAATATTGCGAGTGAAATGCTTTGAATATGCTGGTAACGTAGGGAAAAAAAGCTCCGGCAGACGATTTTACTTAGCAGGGTTGCTCAAATAAAATAGGGCTTCATGTTTGTAATGTATCTTACATTATGAATATATATTTTTTTATTATTATAGCCTAAATATTTTAATGCCATAAAATATTTTTAATGTTTTTTTATTTATTGCATTTGTACAAAAATGTATTGCCCTTGTTTTAATATCATTACAAGTTGATGATTGTTGGATTGGTAAATATGGAAAATCATGAAGTATAACTGTCATTGAATCTGTTGAAAGTACAAGAAAGATCAGCATATATGCATGCATATCATACTATTAAATACAGTATTTAATGTAAGTAGTAATTCAATGAAAGTGTTAAACATGATTTAAAGATGCTCTTAAAACTGGCCGAATGATCAATTCACATTTTACACACAAACAAAAGTAAAAAAAAGCTTAATTACCGGATCCTGTAATAATTGAAGACACTCACTAAAATCAGGCAAGGCTGCCTTTTGGTGACCTGGGGCCTTATGCTAATTTGGGCCGTAAAATGGCCACAAGGCTGCGAATTCCTTGCAACTGGGTTACGGTTGCGTATTGCTACGTCTACGCTGCTATTCAATCAGGCAGCGCAGCAAGGAGGTCCCCCTTACAGCCGATCTCAATCCATGCTATCAGCAGTAAGCACTTCCATGCTTGAACAGGATCACCGCCGCAAGGCCGTAACTCATGTTTTCAAGGCCGCAATCTCTGAGAAATGTAAATGCAAATATAAATTCAAGACAGCACTGTAAAGCTCTGTAAATGATGGGGAACACAATGGATGACATGAAGTTTAAAGGCACAACATTCTCAAGCTGGCACATCAGCACAATACATTACTTTATTTCCCATTTAATTTTCGTTACGGGCTTGGAGGTTAATCAAGCTCGTCTGACTTTGGACAGAAATTAAATGTGAAATAAAGAATTGTATTGTGGTGGTGTGACAGCTTGAGAATGTTGTCCCTTTAATCCTCATGTCGCCCATTGTGTTCCCCATTATTTACAGTGCTTTACAGTGCTGATGTTGAATTTATATTTGCTTTTCCAGTGCCCCGAGTTTGCAGGTTTGAACCACAAGTTATGGGCCTGGAGGTCATTGAAGCCCATAGGTCTTACTTTTAAATCGTAGGACTTCATAAGTAAATAAAAAAGCCATACTGTACTTTTTTTCAAAGAGAAAGTGATGTTAGGCAATATTCTCAAACTCGCAAATCGGCATAAATAACTAATTCATTGCATGTTAAATTTCCGTCATGAAATCCTAGGGGCTTCAACCTCCAAGCCCGGAGGTTGGATACAAACATCCTAGTGGCCTGGATTTTGAAGCCCATCGGACTTTATGACGAAAATTTAACATGAAATAAACTATTTTTATTTGCCGATTTGAGAGAAGGGAATGTTGAGCTATTAGTTCTAAGACCTAAAACCACTTTTACTTCTGATAAAAGTACAGGATGTCTTTTTTATTTGCTTAATTAGTGCTACGTTTTGTAAGTAAGAGCATTGCGGGACCTCTGTAAGTAAGCTGCTGCTCGATTTTAACAATTTACAGGCTTGACGGAAAGGTAATCGTAGAATTTGAATAGCAAGATCAAAGACTTTGACGGAAGTAAGCTGCGATTGAGTTAATCACAAGGAATCGCAGCTCGACGTTCGGAGGCCACAAATTTTATAGCTAAGTTGCTTGCAGCCTCCCCTTGTGGCTACTTTTTTCAAAAACGTAGGATTAGAATGAGGCCCCTAGTCTAGTCATGTTTTCACTCCCCTTGCTGTGTTCCTACATTTAAAGGGTAATTTAAATGTTCATATAAATTTCTCTCTAAAAAATAGGTAGAACCTTATGAGATAAATAATGCACTTATTGAATATTTACACTGCATTTCAACAAATACTGTATATACTCGAGTATAAGCCGACCCGAGTATAAGACGAGGCACCTATTTTACCACAAAATACTGGGAAAAATGAGTGACTCGAGTATAATTCGAGGGTGGGAAATGTGCTGCCCCCTGTGTCCCTCTAGTGCCCTCTGTGTCCCCCTCATGTGTGCCCTTTTCTTGTGTCTCCCCTCTCTCTCCCCTGTGTCTCTTCTCCCCTCTCCCTCCCCTGTGTCTCTTCACCCATCTCCCTTCCCTGTGTCTCTCCCCCCCTCCCTTATCATCCTCCTCAACCCCCTCCTCATCCTCCCTCCTAATTCTCAACCTCCCTCCTCAACCCCTCTCCTCATCCTCAAACCCCCTCCTCAACCTCCCTCCTCAACAACCCATCCTCAACCCCCTATCCTCACTCTCAACCCCCATCCTCAACCCCCCCATCCTCACTCTCAACCCCCCATCCTCAACCCCCATCCTTATCCTAAACCACCCTCCTCAGACCCCCTCCTCAACCCCCCTCCTCATCCTCAACCTCCCTCCTCATCCTCCTTCCTCATCCTCCCTCCTCATCCTCAACCCCCTCCTCATCCTCAACCCCCTCCTTAACCTCCCTCCTCAACCCCAACCCCCCTCCTTAACCTCAACTCCCATCCTCAACCCCTCATCCTCAACCCCCCTCCTCAACCCCCCTCCTCAACCTCAACCCCCCTCCTCAACCTCAACCCCCATCCACAACCCCCATCCTCATCCTTAACCCCCCATCCTCAACCCCCATCCTCACCCTAAAAAAACCCTCCTCAGCCCCCCTCCTCAACCTCCCTCCTCATCCTCAACCCCCTCCTCATCCTCAACCCCCCTCCTCAACCTCCCTCCTCAACCCCCCTCCTCAACCTCAACCCCAACCCCCCTTCTCAACCTCAACCCCAACCCCCCTCCTCAACCTCAACTCCCATCCTCAACCCCTCATCCTCAAACCCCTCCTCAACCTCCCTCCTCAACCCCCTTCCTCAACCTCAACCCCCCTCCTCAACCTCAACCCCCATCCTCATCCTCAACCCCCCATCCTCAACCCCCCCTTCTCAACCCCCCCATCCACTATCCTCCCTCTTCAACCCCCCATTCTCAACCCCCCATCCTAAACCCCCTCCTTAACCTCTTTCCTCAACCTCTCTCCTCAGCCCCCTCCAAAACCTCTCTCCACAGCCCCCATCCTCAACCTCAACCCCCCTCCTCAACCTCAACCCCCCCTCCTCAACCGCAACCCCTCCTCCTCAACTTCAACCCCCCATCCTCAATCCCCCCTCCTCCACCCCCCCCATCATCAATCCCCCCTCCTCCACCCCCCCCATCCTCAACCCCCCTCCTCATCCTAAACCCCCCTCCTTAACCTCTCTCCTCAACCTCTCTCCCCAGCCCCCCACCAAAACCTCTCTCCTCAGCCCCCTTTCCTCAACCTCAACTCCCGTCCTAAACCTCAACCCCCCTCCTCAACTTCAACCCCCCATCCTCATCCTCAGCCCCCCTCCTCAACCTCAACACCCCTCCTCAACCTCAACCCCCCCATCCTCATCCTCAACCCCCCCATCCTCATCCTAAACCCCAAATCCTCATCCTAAACCCCCATCCTCATCCTAAATGCCCCCATCCTCATCTTAACCCCCATCCTCATCCTAATCCTAAAACCCCCCATCCTCATCCTCATCCTAAAACCCCGTCCTCACTTTACCCCTCCTCATCCTAAACCCCTCTAAATACCTCCCCCTCTGCCTTTCCCCTCACTTACCTCCATCTGCGGCTGCTCCTCCGTTCCTCCTTCCTCCGTCTTGACCCGGCCAATGCTAATGACGTGGCGCGCATGTGATGTCACCTCATTAGCATATGCCGGGTCCCGATGCAGTAAGGAGCATAGAGGAGCAGAGGAGCAGCTGCAGATGGAGGTAAGTGAGGGGAAAGGGAGAAGGGGAGGTATTTAGAGGGGTAAAGTGAGGAGGGGGGTTTAGAATGAGGCGGGGGTTTAGGATGAGGAGGGGTTGAGGATGAGGAGGGGGAGGGAAAGAGACACGGGGGTTAGAGAGACACAGGGGGGTTAGAGAGACACGGGGGGAGAGTGACTCAAGTATAAGCCAAGGGGACCCTTTTCAGCCTTAAAAAAACGGCTGAAAAACTCGAATATATATGGTAATTATTGTATTGAAATATACAGTATATGAAATATTTCTCCACCCCTTAATTATGTATTGTCTTTGAGATAGAAGCTGCCCAGAAAGGAATGCTGTTGAAACAGGCATATCATACTTGCCGTATGATAGTGGAAGCTGAATAGAAAGTGTATTTGTGTAAATTGCTAGCAACTCATGTTTCACTACTGTCTGCTACTAATGTGTGTTTTACACAGTGGTCTTAAAAGTTTTTCTTTGTTGCGAACCCTGGGGCGCTTCAACTCTAGAGTGAATACATTATTCAGAAGATGGAGAGATAAGGTGCTCATACAACCTTAGGGCATGATTATAAAATAGTAATTCATTGTTTCCCCTTCTTGATCACTACCTTGTTGTAGTGAAGGGACTTGTGTACTTCAATGAAGCTGGGAACTATTCCATGTAGGGTCATCCAAGATTGGCAGGTCATAGCAGAGCGGTCAGACAAATTGAAGTCCACTGGAGAAGGAACTGGCAACCCACTCCAGAAAGACGGACAGATGTGCCTGATTTGCTGCGTCCATATGGTCACTGGGAGTCGCACACGACTGAAGGACTGAACAACAGCAATTCATTGTTTACATCAACAGTAAAAGTTGAATAAAGTTTTTTTTATTATCAATCCCAACCTAGAAATTATTTAGAGTCCTTTTCAAGACTTTTAAAGTGGTCCATTAAATTATATCTGCAGTATTTTTACACTTCAAAATGAATAATACAAGAAATATTTGATATACATACTGTATTAAAGTGTTTGTTATATTTGTGCAACTTTTGCTTATATATTCTCTGCTCCTTTAAACAGTTATATGGACACTTTAAGCTGTTGTTGAAATGAGGTTAAATAATGCAAAAGCTTACATTTACACTTTGGTCCAGAAGTAAAGAAACAACAAAGCTTACCAGTGAATGAATACACATTATAATTTTTATACATATGCTGCTTAAATTAGAGGATGTTAATTAGTCTATGCACCTTTTCTGAATAGCACAATTTTTAATAACAGTTTAATTTTCAGTTCTCTAAGATCTTTTCTGTATTGATAAAGTTGCTGAATATCCAATGAGAATACAGGTGCACAGCATACATGTCAGAATGAAAATTAAAGAGGATTTGGGTCCCATTAAAAATGATTGCATACATTTTAAATCTCTATGTTGCCTAACAACATCATGTTCTATGCTTAGCAATTAGTAGTTTTTCAATGTTTCTTATTATTTTGCATCCGTAAGAAACCTATTTCCCATGTAAATTCATTTGTCAGCCAAAAATTTCACCAAACAACAGGAACAAAGCATAAGAGAATTTGAGGTTCTGCACTGAAGTTATTTGATACATTAAAACATATTTTTAACTGTCCCGCATTCAAGGCTTTGAAATAGTGAAGGTCAGTTTATTTAACATTTCAATTTATTCTGTTAAAGAAGTTGATGTTTTGTAAGACAAATTACATAGACAATACTTGGTTGTCCCTTGTCCTTAAGCTTCACCTATCTTTTACAAACTGCTTACCCGTGGTGGCATAATGTCCTTTACTTTGAGCTGCACTGCCAAGCTATGAGACAACTGAAGGTCAACTACCGAAGCAGCTTGTAGAATATAGGAAGAGCTTCCTTCTGGGAACATCCTTTTATATTCAGTGTAATATGTCAAACAATATATCAACGTTCTTAATAAAAATACATTGAAATGTTGTTTATATGGATCCTTCCTACTTGAAACTTATGAAAGCAAGGCAATCATGAAACCTATAATGCTCCAGTAGAAATAGTAGTGGGTCATACAGCAAGGTAAACTGAACTATTTTGATAGGGCATAGGATTAAATTAAACATTAGACAAGGCCATGGTTAGACATTAGACAAGGCCATTAGACAAAACCACGGATAAAGTATGGTTCAAAGTTTCCTTTCAAAGCAAACAATAAATGTTAATTTACAAACTTACATCATTTTATATTCATCACATGAACACTATAATCCATGGGCCTCATTCTATTAGCGGCCGTAGGCGCTGCGGGGCCGCAAGGACCGGCCGCAAGCTATTTGGCTATTCTATTCCCCTTCTGCCGGGGGTTCCGGCAGGCTTGTGGCCGGCGCCTTGTTATCCCTTGCGGCGGCTCGCGCCGGAGGAAATCCTTTGATCTAAAACGGCCGCAAGAGTTTTGGCCGCAAGAAATCCCCGGTTGCTATTCAATTGCTACGGGAAACCTCTCTGCAAGGCTAAAAGCGAGCCGCAGCTTACTTGCAGCAAACAGGTCCCGCTAGCACCAATTAAGCACATAATAAAGCCCAAATAAAGCCATCATGCACTCTGAGGAGACTATAAAGGGATTGTAGGTGTTAGCAAAAATAGCACAACATTCCCCTATACTCAAATCCGTAATTTTTGTATTTTAAAATTCTTGTCAAATATCCGTGGACAAAGGCCCGAGGGCTTGGAGCACCTCAGACCGGCAAATACTGCGGGATTAGCCTCCGTCAAGTCCGTAAATGGGTAAAATAGACCTACGGGTCGTAAAGGGCTAACTTACAAGTCGTAGCATAGAAAAGCCATCCTGTACTTTAATTAAAAGTGAAAGTGATGTTTGGTTTCAGAATTAATAGCTCAACATTCCCCTACTCTCAAATGCGCAAAAAAAGATATTTAACTTCATCTATCATGCAAGCCTGCACAGGTTTGAATAACGAGCTACGGGCTTGGAGGGCAATCATCCGCCAAACCTGTACGTGCTTAACTAAGAAGCTACGGCCAAGTCTCAAGCACGTAATCCTGAAATCAAACCTGAAATCAATTAACCAATAGGAAGATGACAATCAAGGGCACAAATAGTTTAAAAGGGAGTGAAATTCGTAAATCTGTGACTGTGTTGTATGCTGTGCAAGTGGACACACAGGTCTTATAGTTGGAGGTTTTGTCAGAGAAAGAGAGAGAGAGGAAGAGAGATGGAGGGAGAAGGCAGCGAAGGGCATGGAGAGCAGGCCCCCCAGCCACAGGCTGGCCAGCAAGCTGCTGCTGCTGCACGCAAAAGGGCAGCAAATTTCACGAGCCAGGAGATTGAAACACTGGTTAGAGGAGTGCAAGCCCGACACTCCATCCTAACCGGTGGGAGCGAAGTGAGGCCCAGGCAGAGGACAGATGCCTGGAAGGAGATCGCGGCTGAGGTCTCCTTGCTGGGGTATGCAAATCGTACCTGGCAGTCTGTCCAGCACCGGTTCGAAGACTGCCGCATTGACGTCAAAAAGAAGATGGCCAATGCGGTACGTGGAACCGGTGGTGGGCCGCCAGAAACATTCACATACCCCGGTTGGGAGGCCACAGTCCGCGACATGATCCAGCCAGCGGCAGTCATGGGCCTCCCTAGCCTGGTGGACTCGGGTCGGTCCGAAATCCTGCAATGTGAGTACCATGTACACCTTAACACCCTCATATGTACGCACATGTACCCCACACAGATAGATAACTGACGTTGAATTGCACTGTAAGATATCTGGTTGTGACTACAGATATATGAGGCTGCAAAAATCATGTAAATCCAGTGTAAAGAAATATACTCGTCAGAATTGTTAGCAATGAAATACATGTCCAATACCTCCTCCCACAACTGATTATGATACCGTTTTGCAAATCTATTGATGTTACTGTTATGTTTGCTGTTGGTTCCCAGTGCATATAAAGCATACATGACAACTCCATTGCAATTGTTTGTTTATTGTCATGAGTTCCCCTGTCACACTCTACTCCATGTTAAACTGGCCCATCCATAGCTGTTTGGCTTAACCCTCCTACTGCTTAGAATTCATGTACATTTTGAAACTAGGTATAGCGGATGTATCCTGTTTTATGTTGGCATTTCAGTATGTGCTGGAAGAGTGCCGCCGCCGACACTAGGGATGCGGCTGCGCTTGCGTCCCCATGTAGCCGTCAAAAATAGTTGGTACACCCAAAGCCCCTAACCCTCTAACCCTAACCCACTAAACCCCACTTTCTAACTCTAACCCATACCCCCTAACTGTAGCCAGAACCCGAAACCCATAACCACTTACCTGGCCTGCTGGGCTGGCGTAGCTAGAGTCGTTGGCGGTGCACTTCCAGAGATGCGCACATACAACAGGATAGGTCCGGTCTAGCTGGTACATCCCCATGAGACTACATGTATGGATGTGCACACTGCAGCATATGCGGATACAGACTCTGATGGACTGCAAGTTTGTGTCGTTTAACAGCATAATATGGACCATGTTACATTAACATGTTAACTCACATTGCTGAGGATTGGTCACAGATTGGTCTGTCTCACACACTGGCCAACAGATTCAGATGAGCACGTGTCCTAATTAACTGCAGTTGGCACACCGCACCAGCATTACATATAGTCATATGAGCCATGGGCCCTTTCCTGTTATCTGACCGTGACTGCTGGTAGCAGCAGTGAGCAGCCTCTACATGTCACAGCATTTTCCTGGAGATTATATAATCATGCATATTTAGTGGGTTATGGTGTTGTTAAGGTAAGGGGTTCGGATTAGTGTGAGGGCTAGTGCTTTTGGGCTTCTGTGTAAGTTGAAAATGATTTATATAACAGCGGCAGCGCCATCTATCATCCCCTTGGTCCAACTGCTGCTGCCAGCAGTCGCTGTCACATAACAGGAAAGATCCCAGCCAGGATCCACAATACTAATGATGCCGATCAATTTTGATTAGCGTCAAACATTCACAGCCAATTACAAGTCACTCTGATTTCAGAGATATGGAAACAACAATACTCAAATCAAAATCTTGTCTCATTTCAGTACCAGCCAGGCGTCCCCTGCCTCCGCAGGTTCCTGCACATTGTGAAGATGCAGGACCACCTGCAGCAACATCACCTGCAGCAGGGCCGTCGTATGAAAGTCCACCTGGGCCATCCACAAGGTGCCATCAAGAGCCTCCAGCAATGGCCCCTCCAGCCAGGATAATGGCACCGCCTGGCTCCCAGCCAATGTGGGCTGGACAAATGTGGGGCCACCCAATGTGGTCCCATCCCAGTTGGGCCCACAGTATGGATCCACAAGCAATGGTGCCCTGGAGCATGGGCCCCCAGCAGGGCATGTGGCCCCCCGCAGGACCAGCAGGCCACTCTGGCCACTCCGGCCCAACAGGCCCCGCAGGCCCCGCAGGCCCCGCAGGCCCAGCCAGCCACTCCAGCCCCACAGGCCCCGCAGGCCCAGCAGGCCCAGCCAGCCACTCTGGCCCCACAGGCCCCGCAGGCCCAGCCAGCCACTCTGGCCCCACAGGCCCCACAGGCCCTGCAGGCCCAGCCAGCCACACTGGCCCCACAGGCCCCGCAGGCCCAGGCAACAACTCTGGCCTCACAGGCCCCGCAGGCCCAGACAGCCTCTGGCCACACAGGCCCCGCAGGCCCAGCAGGCCCAGCCAGCCACTCTGTCCCCACAGGCCCCGCAGGCCCATCAGGCCCAGCCAGCCACTCCGGCCCCACAGGCCCCGCAGGCCCAGCAGGCCCAGCCAGCCACTCCGGCCCCGCAGGCCCAGCAGGCGACTCCGGTGAGGCAGGACACACCAGTTAGCAGTGCCTCCACCCAGAGGACACAGTGGTCTGGGTTGCTGCCAGTTAGTCCGGCGCTGTCAGCAGCCCAGTGAGAGGATTTCCTGGCTTATCTCCAGCATGAGCGTGAGCAAAATCAACAGTTCATGCTGGAGATGAGACGCCACGATGCCAGGAAGCTCGAGAAGGCCAGCCCCAAAACCGGGCTACCCCTTCAACCTCACCCCCTTCAACATCACAGACCCTGTCACCAGCATCCAGGCCGGAAGAGCCTCCAACCATTCGAAGAGGTCGGGGCCGGCCTAGGGGAACATTTTCCAAAGGCCAGGAGAGCCAGGAAACACACAAATGGAAGCGGAAATAGGTGAGAACATGTTCATGTTGCATATAGAAGCAATTGATGTTGCAGTCAATGCGTATATTGTTCTAATTGATGTCTTGTTCTTATCTCTTTAGGTTACAATTTATTGATGTTCCTGAATTTCTGCCTCCCGTTTTTTGTTTTTGTAAATAATTTGAAAGCATAAGATTAAACATTATGCTCACATTATCATTGTTTGTTTTCGTTTGTACTGTACCATGATTGGTAAACACCACATGAATGCTACACACCAACGTTATTGGATTAGTACATACATCTTCCTTCAATATACCAGCCCTGTGTTAATGTAGGGTTGGGGTAACAGCCACTAGTGCAGCTGAGGGTGGAGGTAATATTCATGAGTTTGATTACAGTAACGGTGATGCATGATATTTGTGTTTCTGACACATGGATAGATTAATTCAGGGGAAATATCAAAAGTGAGTCCACCCCTAAGTGAAATTGGCGATATTTTGTGGGGCCACCATTATTTTCCTGCACTGACTTAACCCTCATGGGGATGGAGTTCCCCAGAGTTTCACAGGTTGCCACTGGAGTCCTCTTCCACTCCTTCATGATGATATCATGGAGCTGGTGGATGTTAGAGACCTTGCACTCCCTGTAACGGAGTTGGAACACACAGTCCAATATCTCCGCTGGTATACGGTACAATATCCAAGAAGCACTACAGTCTCACCATTCCCAACCTCCAATATTTGCCCACACTCAATTGGGAGTCAAATGAATACTGATTTTATTTTGTTGCCCAGAAATATATATATACACATCTCTTCCCACAGGCAATACACACATCCCCCATAGTTGGCCACACAATACACATTGAGGGACAACAGGTGGGTCACACCTCCCGGAGACTACCTGGCTACTTTGATACAATCAGACATTGCTTAGATCATCCTTCTTGGTTATGTCTGGTAATGAAAACACTTTATACAATAGACTTCCTTATCCTATGATGAGTCTCTGTACTAGGATTATCTATTATGCCAAGGTCTGCAATAGTCTGGGCTAAGATTTTGCAAAGCATAAACCAACATACATACAGTATAACAGTATGATCATATTTTAACCATAACCATAAAACAGGGTAAAACAGTAATGGGTTCCGTTACACTCCACACCTTCCATTTGAGGAGTACCCCACAGATGCTCAATAGGGTTTAGGTCTGGTGACCTACTTGGCCAGTTCATCAACTTTTGACCTTCAGCTTCTTTAGCCAGGCAGTGGTCGGCTTGGAGGTGTGTTTGTGGTCGTTATCATGTTGGAATACTGCCCTGCGGTCCGTTCTCCTATGGGAGGGATCATGCTCCTTTTCAGTTTGTGACAGTACATGTTGGCATTCATGGGTTCCCTCAAAGAACTGTAGCTCCTCAGTGCTGGCAGCATGCATGCAGGCCCAGACCAAACATATATGCATGTGTATATATGTTTTCGCTAATATGTTGTGTGGATTCCCCCTATATGCATTTACCTAATGATGTCAGATGCTGCCTCCCCTCTCTCTGCATCACTGTTTAGGTTCAAAATGATGGGTTCATCTCATATCAATGTTTTTGTGTTCGTTGTGACTTATCCATTTATCTCTGGCACTGGGGAGCTACAGTTCATTGAGGGAACCATGAATGCAAACATGTACTGTGACATACTGAAGCAGAACATGATCCCCTTCCTTAGGAGACTGGGCCGCAGGGCAACATAACATAACGACCCTAAACACACCGCCAAGACGACACTGCCTTGCTAAAGAAGATAAAGGTGATGGACTGGCCAAGCTTGTCGACAGACCGAAACCATATTGAGCATCTGTGGGGCATCCTCAAACTGACGGTGGGGGAGTGCAAGGTCTCTAGCATCAAACAGCTCTGATGTATCATTAAGGAGTGGAAGAGGACTCCAGTGGCAACCTGGGAAGCTCGGGTGAACTCCCTGGCCATGAGGGTTAAGGCAGTTCTGGCAAATAATGGTGGCCACACATAATTGACATTTCGTGTCAATTTGGACATTTCAAATTAAGGGTGTACTCCCTTTTGTTGCCAATGGTTTAGACATTAATGGCTGTGTATTGAGTTATTGATGGGTCAGCAAACTTACTTTACATTGTAGCAGAGTGACATTTCTTCAGTGTTGTCACATGAAAAGATATACTAAAATATTAACAACAATGTGACGGGTGTACTCACTTATGTTAGATACTGTGGCCCTCATTTAATTGCAATTTGGCCAATTGAATAGGGCTCGAAATAAGCACATAACATACAGGGAGTGCAGAATTATTAGGCAAGTTGTATTTTTGAGGATTAATTTTATTATTGAACAACAACCATGTTCTCAATGAACCCAAAAAACGAATTAATATCAAAGCTGAATATTTTTGGAAGTAGTTTTTAGTTTGTTTTTAGTTTTAGCTATTTTAGGGGGATATCTGTGTGTGCAGGTGACTATTACTGTGCATAATTATTAGGCAACTTAACAAAAAACAAATATATACCCATTTCAATTATTTATTTTTACCAGTGAAACCAATATAACATCTCAACATTCACAAATATACATTTCTGACATTCAAAAACAAAACAAAAACAAATCTGTGACCAATATAGCCACCTTTCTTTGCAAGGAAACTCAAAAGCCTGCCATCCATGGATTCTATCAGTGTTTTGATCTGTTCACCATCAACATTGCGTGCAGCAGCAACCACAGCCTCCCAGACACTGTTCAGAGAGGTGTACTGTTTTCCCTCCTTGTAAATCTCACATTTGATGATGGACCAATAGTTCTCAATGGGGTTCAGATCAGGTGAACAAGGAGGCCATGTCATTAGATTTTCTTATTTTATACCCTTTCTTGCCAGCCACGCTGTGGAGTACTTGGACGCGTGTGATGGAGCATTGTCCTGCATGAAAATCATGTTTTTCTTGAAGGATGCAGACTTCTTCCTGTACCACTGCTTGAAGAAGGTGTCTTCCAGGAACTGGCAGTAGGACTGGGAGTTGAGCTTGACTCCATCCTCAACCCGAAAAGGCCCCACAAGCTCATCTTTGATGATACCAGCCCAAACCAGTACTCCACCTCCACCTTGCTGGCGTCTGAGTCGGACTGGAGCTCTCTGCCCTTTACCAATCCAGCCACGGGCCCTTCCATCTGGCCCATCAAGACTCACTCTCATTTCATCAGTCCATAAAACCTTAGAAAAATCAGTCTTGAGATATTTCTTGGCCCAGTCTTGACGTTTCAGCTTGTGTGTCTTGTTCAGTGGTGGTCGTCTTTCAGCCTTTCTTACCTTGGCCATGTCTCTGAGTATTGCACACCTTGTGCTTTTGGGCACTCCAGTGATGTTGCAGCTCTGAAATATGGCCAAACTGGTGGCAAGTGGCATTGTGGCAGCTGCACGCTTGACTTTTCTCAGTTCATGGGCAGTTATTTTGCGCCTTGGTTTTTCCACACGCTTCTTGCGACCCTGTTGACTATTTTGAATGAAACGCTTGATTGTTCGATAATCACGCTTCAGAAGCTTTGCAATTTTAAGAGTGCTGCATCCCTCTGCAAGATATCTCACTATTTTTGACTTTTCTGAGCCTGTCAAGTCCTTCTTTTGACCCATTTTGCCAAAGGAAAGGAAGTTGCCTAATAATTATGCACACCTGATATAGGGTGTTGATGTCATTAGACCACACCCCTTCTCATTACAGAGATGCACATCACCTAATATGCTTAATTAGTAGTAGGCTTTCGAGCCTATACAGCTTGGAGTAAGACAACATGCATAAAGAGGATGATGTGGTCAAAATACTCATTTGCCTAATAATTCTTCACTCCCTGTATATTCTATGAAAAATATTTTAGTTAGTAAACATCTATCCAAAATCAAGGTTTTCACTAACTAAAATCTTTTTGAAACAATATATGTTCTGTGCTTATTTTGAGCCCCATTCAATTGGCAAAATCGCAATTGAATGAGGCCCTGTATGTTCACTATTAGGATGTGAGCCACTTACACCTGTCTCATTTGTCTGTTTCTGTGTCATATAGATTGTTAATACCAACCTTCCCTCATGGTTGAAATCAGTAATGCAAACACATTGTGAGAATTCTATTGACACCCCTAACTGATGGTGCAGAGCACAGATGTGGAGTGTGAAGGTCCTTTCATTGATGTTACGGAAATGCTATGGTATCAACATTGACGAGGCAGACACAAACAACATCTCGGATAAATCATATTTACTATTTACAGAAATTAACAAAGCAAGCTTGCCACAAAGCCACAGGTTGACTAATCAACACAGGTATGCAAAGGATCATGGTGGAGGGGGGTAGGATACAAAATCCAAGTAACACAGGGAAATAGGGATATGAGAGCAGAATGCAGGCAGGGAAAATTACATTGATATAGATGATCAGGGGATGTACAGTGTATCAACCAACATTAGGCAATATAATAGATCTCAATATTGTTACGACATATATATAACAGTCAATAAGGAAAGACCATAATAATTCAGAATAAGGTGATTTACATATCGGGAGAGCAAAATGTATGCTTGTGTGTTAAACGGACACTCTGATGCCACATCAGAAGTATAAGTGCTCAATCAGTGAATGCTATGAGCCCATAACGTCAGTTCTCACGCAACAATAAGCAGAACATAGATAACCTTGGTCAAAAAGATGGTGACCTGACCAGGACCATATCAGTCAGATGTTACTTATTGCAGAGAACTCACAACAAACCAGGCAATATCAAGGATAGTTTGTTCTCTGATTGAGCATCTATACTCACTGTTGTTGCATATGCATAACTGAAGATTAACGTAACCTCCTTAACTGTTAAGTCCCAAACCTGGATTTACTCTTCCCCATATGCACAGGGAGGGTCACATCAGCACTGCACAAAAGATCTTGAAGGGTTGGTGCTGCAGGCTTCACAACAGTCCAAGTAGAGGAGAGGATAGAATGTCTAAACCAATTGGTACCTATGAATCGAGATAGACTGTATGAGCATACACATGCTGTGGATATACCAGGAACATCAGCTGACAGATGTCACATCACATCTGCATTGTATATTGAAATTGTCTCGTGACACATATCGGCTATTCAGTCAAGGTCATCAGATATCAAACTGGATCCAACAAAGCAATGAAACGGACACATGCACATACATGAGGACATTGACATGGCCACGGAATGTCAGGATGTTTATCGTCATGCCTTGTTCTGACCGGGATCTGGAATACAAACACACAAATAATATATTAGTGGAAACCTTACATATGCCATATGAGCAGCCACCAACAGATGTAGGTATGTCGGCACACATGTTAGGCATTGGGATCTCGTACAAGCTAACCATCTGTCCGATGATAATGATGGCCCAGACTAATTTGTCCTGATGTGGGAATATTAGGATTAGTCTAATTCTCATTTATTTATATTGTGCAAACATATTCCGTAACGCTGTACAGGGGAGAAGAACCAGAAAATATACAGTATGTAATATTGCCAACGCAAGAAAATGGAGGGCCCTGTTTGGAGCGTAAAGTCTGTTGATAAATGATTTGTTCCCAAAGGCCCACACAAGATTCGAAAATCACCACTTCCAAGTTAAAGGTAATGGACATGGGGAAGAGTAGATAAGGAATAGCAAGGTTAATAAGTAAGTCAGAGATACATAGGAAGGAGGTTGTGTCAAGTAGAAAGATATGCATTAGTCGGAGAGGAAAGGGATCAGATGTAAAGTGCGATGCACTATTATGTAATAAGGTATCTGCCCCATGTGGAGAGATAATGTAATCTGCAGATGGGACAGTCAGGTGACACATAGTTTAACCACAGCTTGAGTAGGATTAGGTGATGGGCGAATAAAAGGAGAGAGGTGGGCATGAGAGTTGAAATGAAAATGATGCAGACAAAAAGGGGAGAAGTAAAGAAGAGTCTGAGGAAAATGCAGGGGATGTGAGGAAGAAGACAAGAGAAAACATAGTGGAAAGGGTTAATTGGGATAGTTAGCAGAAGACTTGAGTGACTCAATAAATAAAGGGTAAACAGGGGTGGGTGGGATGAGGAGAGAGACAGACAGACAGACAGAGAGAGAGAGAGAGAGAGAGAGAGAGAGAGAGAGACCAGTGCAGCCTGTAATAGAAAGGGAAGATCACAACTATCACACATGTGGTTCTCTACCTTGGATAGATCAAGTGGAGTATTCAACGAAGAGATCTGTTCCCCCAGGACACGTCTGCATGGTCCGATAAACATTTCGGATCGCTTCAGCAATACATAGGGGATGTCTTGGGGAAAACGAAAGTTAGGCCTACATTAATGGAGTTATTAGTCATTTCCTCTCATGCATACATGCACATGTTTCCCGCAAATACTCACTTACAATGTAGACGCCATTGATGTAGCTGATGTTCTGTTGCTGGCAAGGTCGTTTCCCATGTCTGTGTGGGTAAACAATGTGTTGACACACGGCAACAGTTCTGTAATGGCAATATGATGAGATGAGTCACACAATCCATATGATATATTGCACAATGATTCTTAGTTAACACATCCTTGAGACTATTCCTGTTATCTGACTGAGAATGCTTTTACCAGCATTCGCTGACAAAGAACAGGGGACATCCCCTCTTTGCATCACATGAGGTACATTTATTATGGTTTACAATATGCTGGTATGTTCATATATCCAGATTGCTAGGAATTGCATTGACCTCCATGGGATGTGGAATAGCATGATCAGACAATGTGAACATTACTGTTCTGGGAAGATGTTTTCAAATACGATTGTGAGGCCTATATCCATTGACATTGTGGAATACATCAGAACATCTATTTAGCTTAGCTTCTTGTGTTGGCAGATATCAATATATATGATGTGTATGGGAATGTGCGCATACTTACCATTAACTGATATCAGAGCAGGCTGTATTTGATCCAGTATGAAGAATGCGTCACGAGACATATGTTACATCACAAAGCTATCCTCTACTGTGGACTGTTGGATATTCTGGAAGACAATGGGGAAGGAGAAAAGAGATGTATTAGTAACCATAATCAAGGTACATTATAGTTGGTTGTAATTAGTTTCAGACTTACATGGGAAGTACTCACGAATGAGGTGGGCACGTAGTTGTGACCCCTGAACGTTATCCTCACCAGCGGGAGGTACTGGACGCTCCGCCGGTTCAAGCGGAGCATCATCAATGTTCCCCAGACAGTTTGCCTGTACTACTATATTGTGCAGAATACAGCAGGCCATGATGATGTGACAAACCTTCCCTGGTGTATACTGTAGCGCCCCGCCAGTGGAATGTAAAGATCTGAAGCGCATCTTCAGGAGTCCAAAGGTGCGCTCTATTACATTCCGGGTTCTGGCATGGGCCGCATTGTACCTCTCCTCCCCCTCTGTGCATGGATTGTTCACAGGGGTCAACAACCACAGCAAACACCTATATCCTGCATCACCTGAAGGAAACAAAAATGGGAGATGTAGATATGAATGGGAGTTTGTGCTGCTCGTTAAAGCATCTGTAAATATACGCAATGATTAATGTGACGTTAGTTTAGGGATCTCTGGCTTGGAACTTCATACTCCTATGACCACGTCACATCGGGTTAGGCACAGCAACAAGCTACGATGCAATGGCTCAGTCGGCACACCTTCTTTATGGCGCACAGCAAATGAGCGCGGACAATACGGCGCTGCCAGAAGCCGGCGACAGTAGCACACTGTTGGAAATTGTGTGCCAAAATGTGCGTCCATCAAAGAGTGCAAGTTGTAGAATCTATTGACTAATGGGCCAAAACCCTCTAACCCAAACCACTGAGACCCCATGCCTAACACTAACACTCATAATCCAAAGCCTTAGCCCAAAGACCCCTAAGCCTAAAACCCCTAAGTCCACCCTTAAATCCTTATCTCAACTCCTGCGCGCAGATGTTGTGCGCGCTATTGAGGGACTCTATTTTGTCTGTTGGCGCATGCGTCGTTGCGCATTTTTCACGCAACAATGGAATAGCATTACAGTGGAACATGATGT
Source organism: Discoglossus pictus (assembly GCA_027410445.1). Lineage (NCBI taxonomy): Eukaryota > Metazoa > Chordata > Amphibia > Anura > Alytidae > Discoglossus > Discoglossus pictus. The sequence continues at coordinate 349,700,373 of CM050164.1, forward strand.
ATATTTTAGGGGATCCTTTATGGGTACTCACCCAGTAGCCACCCAGGTGGAGCTTCTCCAGACTCAAAATAAAGATGGGTGGATGACTGACGCAGGATATGGGCATCATGAGTACTTCCCGGGAAGCCTGCAACCACATTTTGTATGCGCATGTCTGCATCACAAACAACCTGGACATTGATGGAATGATAGTGTTTGCGATTTCGGATCAGCGCTTCTTGCTCTCTAGGAGGTATCAATGCTACATGTGTACAATCTATAGCACCAAGCACATTGGGGATACCTCCCATTCAAAATAAATCTGCTTTCACCTTCAAGATCTCTTCCCCAGTGTGGGGAAAACTGATGTATCTGGCAGTTTTCTGAATGATAGCATGGAGGAATGTGCTCAGGCACCTTGAAAGGCTTGCCTGAGACATTCCTCCTACTATGCTAGCAGTGTTCTGAAAACTACCAGAGGATGTGTATGGCGGCTAACATCCGTGTCATGCCTGGGATGGCTCTATTGGTCCGTGAGGAAGGCTCCATGTCCTCCCTCAGGACCGCATAGAGCTCCTCCAGGCTGGCACAGGTTAGCCTAAAACGCTCATACACTTCCACATCAGTTAACCCCTCTAATGTGACTCTCTCCCTGTACACCCTGGGTGCACGTATCTTCCTGGCAGGCTCCTGGGCCTGCTCACCCCCTGTGGGTCTGGATGTGAAGGAGCCCCCACTTCATGTGCCACACCCTCTAGGGGTCTCTCATTAGCCCCCCCCATCAGCTGATCACCCACATCAAGGTCCTCCTCCCTGTCTGCAGGTGCACTCATATCCCCCTGTCCCTGTGCCACTGGAGCTCTCTCCCCTAACTGACCCCCCACCATGACCCTAGGCAAATCCTGTGATGAGCCACTTGCCTGGCTTGGTTCCGGACCACCATGGATTGCATCAGCACGCTCACCCACATTCACTCCCAGCCGCCCCTCTCTGCCATGCATCAGCCACTCCACAGTCGCACGCCTGACAGCCCGGTTTCCACTCTGCAACATTCGAAACAAATATCCATTCCTACGATGCTGCGCTCTCCTCACATACCTATACGCCGCACTCAGGTTGCTGCTATCCATGATGGTTCAGACTTGCTAATTCATGGATGATGATGTGGTTATATAGCTTGCTAATTACCCCAGATGTGATTATCTGGGTGGATTTCACAAATGGAAAAGCTCACTGGTGTATCTAAGCTTCATCATGTTATGAAGTTCCCTGATTATGGATTTGTTGAGCCATTTTAATTAGTAACCCCTAATATTCTGGCCCACATTTGAATTTGGGCCCATGCTACATGATCTATGTAATGTGGCGTGGAAATATATACAATATTTGTGTTCAAAAATGTAGATGTGATAAAAGAGATGTAAATCAGATAATGTTGATATGTTTAGGGGACACATTCTAGCCTTTCTGAGTGCTAAAGGGTTAATTTGGCCGCCATATTGAGGATGTACATGACAATAAAAAGATATCTTTTATTAACATATTTGATCATTGGGGATTGTCTTTACAGTAATTCGAATGCCTTTTATTGCTTCCTTTACACTTTTAGGGCCCTTTCAGCCCGGTTTCATTACAATGCCGTAAGTGCATCGTGTGGACTTCAACGGATGCGGCCGTAAATTAAATCTAGACAGGCGCGAATCGCGGCCTTCAGAATGTAGGAAGGTCGTGACGTTTAGGCGCGCACGCAAGCTGGAAGGGGGATGGACTAGCCGCGCCCGGCACGAACCATCCAATAGCGGAATCACGCATCGCGCCACAGGTCGCACAGCCAATCACTTACGGGATAGACCATTTCATTGACAGTGGGAGTGAATAAATAGGAATGACACGCGCCCACGCCTCGACTGTGTTGCGATTTCTGACGAGGTAGCACGCGGTTCCTGGAGCTTGGTGGTTGAGAGGAGGTAAGTTGCTTTATTATCAAGCCGCGGTTTAAGTTCTTTTTACGGGAACCCGTTACTACATTTACGGATGCCGATGTAAAGAAGTACAATTGTGTTTTTTGCTTGTTTATAGGTGTTTGGAGAAGTTTGGAGAGTTTGTGAGTTTATATCCGGCCCGTAGGAGTTTGGAGGGAGGTAAGTTGCATTGTACATGCTTTTCATCCTATCAAGCTGTCTTTTATTTGTATGTTTTGCCAATTTCTATATTTACTGAATACACCGGCGAGAGGTACAATTGTGTTTTTTGCTTGTTTATAGGTGTTTGGAGGAGTTGGAGAGTTTGTGAGTTTATATCTGGCCCATAGGAGTTTGGAGGGAGGTAAGTTGCATTGTACATGCTTTTCATCATATCAAGCTGTCTTTTATTTGTATGTTTTGCCAATTTCTATATTTACTGAATACACTGGCGAGAAGTACAATTGTGTTCTTTGCTTGTTTATAGGTGTTTGGAGGATTTTGGATCTTTGATCCGGCCCTTAGGGGTTTGGAGGGAGGTAAGTTGCATTGTACATGCTTTTCATCCTATCAAGCTGTCCTTTATTTGTATGTTTTGCCAATTTCTATATTTACTGAATACACTGGCGAGAAGTACAATAGTTTTTTTTTTGCTGTTGGCCTATAGGTTTGGAGAGTTTGTTGTTGTGGGGAGAGGAGTTTTGTGGAGGGAGGTAAGTTATTTATATTTTTCTGTTTCGTATTATATCTGGATCTCTCTCTCTCAATCTCTCTCTCTCTCTCTCTCTCTATATATATATATATATATAGAGAGAGAGAGAGGTTGATTTTGAGTTTGATTTTGAGTTTGATTGAGTTTGATTTTGAGTTTGATTGAGTTTGATTTTGAGTTTGAGTTTGATTGAGTTTGAGTTTGAGTTTGAGTGAGACTGAGTTTGAGTTTGATTGAGTTTGATTTTGAGTTTGAGTTTGAGTTTGATTGAGTTTGAGTTTGAGTTTGAGTTTGAGTTTGAGTTTGATTGAGTTTGATTTTGAGTTTGAGTTTGATTGAGTTTGAGTTTGAGTTTGATTGAGTTTGATTTTGAGTTTGAGTGAGTTTGATTTTGAGTTTGAGTTTGATTGAGTTTGAGTTTGAGTTTGATTTTGATTGAGTTTGATTTTGAGTTTGATTGAATTTGAGTTTGAGTGAGATTGAGTTTGATTTTGAGTTTGATTGAGTTTGATTTTGAGTTTGATTTTGATTGAGTTTGATTTTGATTTTGAGTTTGATTGAATTTGAGTTTGAGTGAGATTGAGTTTGATTTTGAGTTTGAGATTGATTGAGTTTGATTTTGAGTTTGAGTTTGATTGAGTTTGAGTTTGAGATTGATTTTGAGTTTGATTTTGATTTTGAGTTTAATAGAGTTTGATTTTGAGTTTGATTTTGAGTTTGATTTTGAGTTTGAGTTTGATTGAGTTTGAGTTTGAGTGAGATTGAGTTTGAGTTTGATTGAGTTTGATTTTGAGATTGAGTTTGATTGAGTTTGAGTTTGAGTTTGATTAAGTTTGAGTTTGAGTTTGATTTTGAGTTTGATTGAGTTTGAGTTTGAGTGAGATTGAGTTTGAGTTTGATTGAGTTTGATTTTGAGTTTAAGTTTGAGTTTGATTGAGTTTGAGTTTGAGTTTGATTGAGTTTGAGTTTGATTTTGAGTTTGAGTTTGATTTTGAGTTTTATTGAGTTTGATTTTGAGTTTGATTTTGATTGAGTTTGATTTTGAGTTTGATTGAGTTTGAGTTTGAGTGAAATTGAGTTTGATTTTGAGTTTGAGTTTGATTGAGTTTGATTTTGAGTTTGAGTTTGATTGAGTTTGATTTTAAGTTTGAGTTTGAGTTTGATTGAGTTTGAGTTTGAGTTTGAGTTTGATTGAGTTTGAGTTTGAGTTTAAGTGAGATTGAGTTTGAGTTTGATTTTGATTGAGTTTGATTTTGAGTTTGAGTTTGATTGAGTTTGAGTTTGAGTTTGAGTGAGATTGAGTTTGATTTTGAGTTTGAGTTTGATTGAGTTTGATTTTGAGTTTGAGTTTAATTGAGTTTGAGTTTGAGTTTGAGTGAGATTGAGTTTGATTTTGATTTTGAGTTTGAGTTTGATTTTGAGTTTGATTTTGAGTTTGAGTTTGATTTTGAGTTTGATTGAGTTTGAGTTTGAGTTTGAGTGAGATTGAGTTTGAGTTTGATTGAGTTTGATTTTGATTTTGAGTTTGATTGAGTTTGAGTTTGAGTTTGAGTTTGATTGAGTTTGAGTTTGATTTTGAGTTTGATTGAGTTTGAGTTTGAGTGAGATTGAGTTTGAGTTTGATTGAGTTTGATTTTGATTTTGAGTTTGATTGAGTTTGAGTTTGAGTTTGATTGAGTTTGAGTTTGATTTTGAGTTTGAGTTTGAGTTTGATTGAGTTTGATTTTGAGTTTGAGTTTGATTGAGTTTGAGTTTGAGTTTGATTGAGTTTGAGTTTGAGTTTGAGTTTGATTTTGAGTTTGATTTTGAGTTTGATTGAGTTTGATTTTGAGTTTGAGTTTGATTTTGATTGAGTTTGATTTTGAGTTTGATTGATTTTGAGTTTGAGTTTGATTTTGATTGAGTTTGATTTTGAGTTTGAGTTTGAGTTTGATTAAGTTTGATTTTGAGTTTGAGTTTGATTGAGTTTAAGTTTGAGTTTGATTTTGAGTGAGATTTCTACACATATTTGCAATACACATAGGTGTTCCAAACTGCTTCTTCAATGGGGCTTGACAAGAACTTATTTTCAGCCTAGAACAGCAGGACCATGTAGTTCCTACTACCTCTGGTACAGAAGATGGCTTCAGGATAGGTACCACGCCCAGAGTATAATGCAGATAGGATATTAGTGGCCTCAGACATGGGCCACTCCCCACACATGATAGAAGCACATAGTAAATAGCCACATTGTATATATGCAAACTGTAACTGACCCTTCCACATTGTTTAGGAAAGTATTGATCTAGCGTGTTTCATCAGCGCCTCTCAGGTCCAGAGTGAGAGGTGCTGTACACCCCTCCCACTGCTGTCACAGGCTCTGTCCACATAAGGTTGATTACTGCAGTTAGCTACAACATTGATATCCAAGCAGAAATAATGTTCGAGGCGATCAGAATGGGGGACGAGCGTGGAGCAGGCAAACCCACTAAAACATTTATTTATTTCTCTTTCTTTTCTTTTCAGGTGGAGATGGAGGGAGAGGAGCAGAGGGTGGAGGAGTGGCAGGGAGTCCCGGGGCGTGGAGGTGGGGAAGAGGAGGGGAGGAGTGAGGAGGAGGAGGTACTAGTTGAGGAGGGGGAGGTAGTAGAGGAGGAGGTAGTGGAGGAGGAGGAGGAGGGAGGAGAGGAGGAGGAGGGAGGAGAGGAGGAGGGAGGAGAGGAGGGAGGAGAGGAGGAGGAAGAGGGAGGAGAGGAGGAGGAAGGAGGAGGAAGGAGGGAGGAGAGGAGGAGGGAGGAGAGGAGGAGAAGGAGGGAGGAGAGGAGGGAAGGAGGAAGGAGGGAGGAGAGTAGAGGAAGGAGGGAGGAGAGAAGAGGAGGATTGAGAAGGGAGGAGAGGAGAGGAAGGAGGGAGGAGAGGAGAGGAGGAGGGAGAAGGGAGGAGAGTAGAGGAAGGAGGGAGGAGAGGAGAGTAGGAGGAGGAGGAAGGAGGAGGAGTATGGAGGAGGAGAGTGGAGAGGGTCCTCATCCCCAGTCTGGAGAGCAAGAGGCTGGCGGCAGGTCCAGGGCCCACATTTATAGCCGGGAGGAGAACAGGGTCCTCCTGGAGTCCATCCGTACCCGCCCCGTCATCACCTCGGGGGGTAGGGAAGTCAAGGCTGGGCCCCGAGCTAATGCTTGGCAGCAGGTGGTGGATCTGGTGAACAGTGTGGCGGGCCATGGACGTAGTCTGCAGTCCATCAAGCACTGTTTTGACGACATCAGGGCAGTGGTGAGAAAGAAGATGGCGCAGGAGGCCGAGGGGCGGAGGGTCAAGTACCTTGCCCATGAAGGTATTGCAAGTGCCATGCTTGCACCCTTCGACGCAGCTGGAGCATCAGGCCCGGTGGAGCAGCAGGACCCAGCCTCCATGGCAGGTGAATATGACATACAGCAACATGCCACCACATGTGCATCACACACACTACACATGGACATGACACTGACATGTCAACTCCATGAAATAACAAGGGATAGATGGATGCATCATTAAATTCATGAAGCTGACAAATCACTGTCATTCCTGGTCACCACAACAGTAATCAAGCAATAGAGCAGGTGTGTCCAAACTCGGTCCTGGTGGGCCACACACATGCCTGGATTTAACATGCCATTGTGAGACTTTGCAAGTCCACTGCCATAGCGGTATTAGTCTACATTTAAGCTACCAAGAATCATGTCGGAGATATCTGGCTATATGATAGCTGTAAGATTGTGGGAGCTACATGTTAAGGCGGCTGCCATTGAAGGCATGTCTACCTGAGAGGCACTGGGAAAACCCTCCACCTCATAATTCCTCCACAATGCTTGCAGATGCAGGAGATGCCTTCATGGACCTAAAAAAAAAAAAAAAAAAGACAAAACCTAACAAATAAGGCCTGAAAACATCATAGGGCCTGCAGCATCTCTTCTCAACAGCACTCCTTAGTGACAATGTATTGGTCACACTACTAATTAACAGCCTCATTAAATTGCTATGTAACAAATTGAATAGGGCTCTATATAAGCACACAGCATCTTTTTGAAAGCAAGTTTTTAGTTAGGGAACTTCTATGCAAAAGCCAGGTCTTCACTAACTAAAAACTTCTGTAAACCAAATATCCTATGTGCTTATATAGAGCACTATTCAATTGCCCAAAATACATTTTAATGAGGCCCTTTGTGTTCTGTTTAACCTGTGACCAATTGATGGTCACTGAGGAGTGCTGTTGAGAAGGCTAAAACATGTCTGCAGACCCTATGGGCGTCATTCAATTGCGATATGGCCGATTGAAAAGGGCTCTATATAAGCACAGAGCATATATTTAGTTACAGACGTTTGTAGTTAGTGAAGACCTTGCTTTTGGAGAGAAGTTCACTAACTACAAACATCTGTAGAAAATATGCTCTGTGCTCAAATTGATCTCTTAGCAATCGGCCACATTGCAATTAAATGAGGCCCTATGTTTGAGTTTGATTTTGAGTTTGATTGAGTTTGAGTTTGAGTTTGAGTGAGATTGAGTTTGAGTTTGATTGAGTTTGATTTTGAGTTTGAGTTTGATTGAGTTTGAGTTTGAGTTTGAGTTTGATTGAGTTTGAGTTTGATTTTGAGTTTGATTTTGAGTTTGATTGAGTTTGATTTTGAGTTTGATTTTGATTGAGTTTGATTTTGAGTTTGATTGAGTTTGAGTTTGAGTGAGATTGATTTTGATTTTGAGTTTGATTGAGTTTGATTTTGAGTTTGAGTTTGAATGAGTTTGATTTTGAGTTTGAGTTTGATTGAGTTTGATTTTGAGTTTGAGTTTAATTTTGATTGAGTTTGATTTTGAGTTTGAGTTTGATTGATTTTGAGTTTGAGTTTGATTTTGATTGAGTTTGATTTTGAGTTTGAGTTTGAGTTTGATTAAGTTTGATTTTGAGTTTGAGTTTGATTGAGTTTGAGTTTGAGTTTGATTTTGAGTGAGATTTCTACACATATTTGCAATACACATAGGTGTTCCAAACTGCTTCTTCAATGGGACTTGACAAGAACTTATTTTCAGCCTAGAACAGCAGGACCATGTAGTTCCTACTACCTCTGGTACAGAAAATGGCTTCAGGATAGGTACCACGCCCAGAGTATAATGCAGATAGGATATTAGTGGCCTCAGACATGGGCCACTCCCCACACATGATAGAAGCACATAGTAAATAGCCGCATGCCTTGTATATATGCAAACTGTAACTGACCCTTCCACATTGTTTAGGAAAGTATTGATCTAGCGTGTTTCATCAGCGCCTCTCAGGTCCAGAGTGAGAGGTGCTGTACACCCCTCCCTACAACCCTGCTGCGCACAGGTGAGTCAATCGCTTCTTCAGTCATCCTGATTGACTCACCTGTGCACAGAAAGGATGTCTTCCAATCCAGGAAATAGTTTGGACACCCCTGTAATAGAGAGTCCATGTATTGGTGTGCCCGTTCAGCCTATGCAGTTACAGACAGCAGCCGTAATACAGATAGAGTTGTGAGCCGAGAACTATCAAGAACAGAAACCTAAGAATAGATAACAGCTAGTATAAGATAGCTAATCAGAGAATCATCCATATTCAAGGCTAGATGTCAGATAATTAGAAATGAACACATATCAATGCGCTAATAAACATACTAATGACATGTACCTTTCTTCTCTATCTCTCAGCATCCAGGAGGAGCTCTGGGTCCTGTGACCAGGGAGAGGAGGCGGGGCCATCAGCCCCGTACCAGGATCTTCCAGCACAGGGGGAGGAGGAAGGAAGATCAGAGGGCTCTGGGTCAGAGGATGGGCTGGTCATTGACCTTGCAGGGTCACCTGCCACAAGCCCTGGGCCTATGCCCATCCTCGAAAGACTTGCTCTGGGGCCCTCCTCCGCCCAAGGGACAGCACCTCCTTCCCCACACAGTGTGCTGGCCTGGTCACCACCGGGCACATTATCACCACAGGCTCCAGCTGTGGACCTCCCCGCACCACCTCACCACGCCCACCCAGCGGGGTCGTCGCCGCAGAGCCAGGCTGTGCAGGTGGAGATGCTGGCCGTCATGAAGGAGCTGCTGGCAAGCTCCCAGAGGATCGAGGCCAGCATTCTCATGTCTACAGCCAGCCAGCTCCGGATGGAGGCCAGCATCTCTGCCCTCCGGTCACATATGACCCACAGCCTGGCCAGGCTGTCCAGGGAGGTGAGGAGGCACCACATGACATCTGAGCACCTTCAGGTCAGGCTGCTCAGACACGCGATGGTCCCCTCACCAACATCAACAGGGATCTCCCAATCCCCCAGCCAAGAGCAGCCTGGCCCCTCCTCTCCTCCCATGTGTCGGCCACCACCAAGACCACCGCTGCCTGGCACCGCCCCCCCCCCCCACCATCACCACCAGAGGGGAGACGGAGGATGAGCACAGGTGATGTGGGTCCTGGGTCCAAGCGGAGGAGGACATAGGGCCTCATTCAATTGCAATGTGGCCGATTGCTAAGAGATCAATTTGAGCACAGAGCATATTTTCTACAGATGTTTGTAGTTAGTGAACTTCTCTCCAAAAGCAAGGTCTTCACTAACTACAAACGTCTGTAACTAAATATATGCTCTGTGCTTATATAGAGCCCTTTTCAATCGGCCATATCGCAATTGAATGACGCCCATAGGGTCTGCAGACATGTTTTAGCCTTCTCAACAGCACTCCTCAGTGACCATCAATTGGTCACAGGTTAAACAGAACACAAAGGGCCTCATTGAAATGTATTTTGGGCAATTGAATAGTGCTCTATATAAGCACATAGGATATTTGGTTTACAGAAGTTTTTAGTTAGTGAAGACCTGGCTTTTGCATAGAAGTTCCCTAACTAAAAACTTGCTTTCAAAAAGATGCTGTGTGCTTATATAGAGCCCTATTCAATTTGTTACATAGCAATTTAATGAGGCTGTTAATTAGTAGTGTGACCAATACATTGTCACTAAGGAGTGCTGTTGAGAAGAGATGCTGCAGGCCCTATGATGTTTTCAGGCCTTATTTGTTAGGTTTTGTCTTTTTTTTTTTTTTTTAGGTCCATGAAGGCATCTCCTGCATCTGCAAGCATTGTGGAGGAATTATGAGGTGGAGGGTTTTCCCAGTGCCTCTCAGGTAGACATGCCTTCAATGGCAGCCACCTTAACATGTAGCTCCCACAATCTTACAGCTATCATATAGCCAGATATCTCCGACATGATTCTTGGTAGCTTAAATGTAGACTAATACCGCTATGGCGGTGGACTTGCAAAGTCTCACAATGGCATGTTAATAACAGCCAGCATTAATATATGCACTAGTGACGCATGTGATCCTGACCTCAATAGCAGTCTGAGAACAGATCTTTGGGTCTGATGTAAGAAACAGTGAATCTGGCTGCTGACCTTTGTGTCCTCTCCATAATAATGGCTATTTGCCCATATTTCTGATTACCCACGACCTAGCAAATGGATAGTAATGCTTGCAGATGGGAATCAGGTGAGTTGATATATTGGTACAGTATTTAGAACTGTACTGTACATACATCGTGATTCTAAATTGTTTTGGATCCTCCTCTGCATTTTTTGATTTGAACACTTATTTCAGATTTTTGTTTGGTCAACACACTGTATGTGTGAAACTGGATTGGATTACACAGTCCAAAGGTTGAATCATCTGTTTCATTGAGCATATCTAGTTACAAGTTGTAAGTGCTATGCACATAAATGGTTTCTTCAGTTAAATGTAGAGATTTCTGGTTCCTGTTGCAGCATGTGACCCTGGTAGGTGCTATGCATCATGCTTATTCTAGACTATTAGAATGACCCCTGTAGGTTTCCCCTTTTTTCCAGCCTCTTGCTCTTCAAGGACCCGCCCACACCACACCCATGATATTAATGCAGTTTTGACCACTGCTGATTGTGGTCTGTCTATCAAATAAAGCTTTGTTATACTGTTATGTGAATGCACAATCTTGACCACTGCTGATTGTGGTCTGTCTATCAAATAAAGCTTTGTTATACTGTTATGTGAATGCACAATCTTGACCACTGCTGATTGTGGTCTGTCTATCAAATAAAGCTTTGTTATACTGTTATGTGAATGCACAATCTTGACCACTGCTGATTGTGGTCTGTGTAAAAAATAAAGCTTTGTTAGACCTTTCTGACTGCGTCCATGTGTTATGAATATGTTTTGTTCTGTGAAATCCACATGCATTACATTAGTGTCAAATTCCTATAAATGTAAACTGATGAGCCATAGTTAAAATGCAATAGATCAATACATGTAAAACTGTTGAGGAGTCAGAATAGCTTTAGATATCATCTGATCCCAAATATCATATCTACTACTAATATAGGGTTAATACCCATGACAAGTCTGATTAGCGATACTGTGGAGTAGGAACATTCCCCTGAGGGCCTACAATGAATAGGACAGGTGACACTGGAGTGCTTTTCCAGTTCCTTCTCTAGTTGATTGGGATTAGTCTGACCTCTCTGATAAGACATACCCCCCTACACTGGCCCTATGTAGGCTAGCTCACAGCTTCATTGAAGTACACAAACTCCTTCACCCACATCAGTTAGCATATGTGTGAATGCAGTTAGTTGCCCAATAATGAACATGCATTGGCTAAATATCTTTTGGTTATCATATGTTGTAATGGTCATGCACATGCCAATCTGACAAACCATGCTGCAACATGCATAATATGATTGAAGCCACACTACCCAATTCAATAGCAAGAGTAAAACATGAGTCAGGTCATATGAACCCTTTGCCACGCACATGAGCTCTATTGGGATCCCTTAAATCTCTATCTAATTGCATATACATCTAGCTCATCACATCTACATTAGAGAATACAAATAGTGGCCAAATCAGACCGCCACTTGGCATATATCAAGTACCAGGGGAATATTTCATTATATGTGGTTAAGTTCTTCAGTTGTGTCCGACTCTCCGTGACCCTATGGACTGCAGCACATTCAGCTAGGTCTCTGCCTGTCCTGTTATCCACGGTTTCCAAGCTAAATATACTGGTGTGGTTTGTCAGTTCCTTCTCAAGTGGATTGGACCTTGTCTGATCTCTCTGCTATGATGTGCCCACCTACAGTGGCCCTACATGTTATAGCTCCCAGCTTCATTCAGGTACACAAGCCCCTTCACACCACTTAGCAATGCTGAAGGGGACCAGGGGAACATGCACCACACATATCTACTCTGACCCATCAGGAAGGGCCGCAAGCTCTGGGATCGACAGCAAACTCACTGCCATCAGGCATAATCTCTGCTACGCCCATCCTGGTGGGAGCCATGTGCCAGGTGTCTAGTTATTCCCATTTGGTGAACTTCCAAACTGTTCTGCTATTTATCAATTTACATGGGTGAGGCTTGCTAAGTGGTGGTGGTGGTGAAGCAGCTTGTGTACCTGAATGAAGCTGTGAGCTACTGTAGGTGGGCAGGTCATAACAGAGAGATCAGACAAATCCTAATCCACTAGAGGAGGAACTGACAACCCACTCCAATCTCTTTGGCCTTCAAACTTTGGATAACAGCACAGGCAGAGACCTAGCTGAATGTGCTGCAGTCCATAGGGTCACGGAGAGTCGGACACAACTGAAGAACTTAACCACATATAATGAAATATTCCCCTGGTACTTGATATATGCCAAGTGGCGGTCTGATTTGGCCACTATTTGTATTCTCTAATGTAGATGTGATGAGCGAGATGTGTATTCTATCGTTGATCAACCATATAGCGTGCATCGAATGTGCGCTGTCATCTGCGCACCGACACATGCGCGCATCAACAACAGCAGGCCTGACAGGAGGCTAGCGGATCTAATGATTAGGATTGGGCTGTGCGGTGTAAGGGTTAGGATTAGGCTGCAGCTACAAGGGTTAGAAGTCTTTATGGCATTAGGTCATATCACTTGCGCCCTTTCATCGACGCGCACTAGTCAAAAATATCACAACTGCGCAATGATGTGAGACCGCTCATGTCAGCTACATGTTGTCAAAACACATTTGCTGTGCGCGCCAATGTTGGGGTGACATATTCTATTATAGGGCTGTTTTAGAGGCTACAATGGAACCTGTATGTGTGCTGACCAATCAAACATATGAGGAATATTAAACTAATTTGAAGTCTTGTTAATTTGGAGGATGTAATGCTTGGGCCTCCATTTTAGGGTTACAGGCTTAAAACATGCAGACTGCAAAAACCGTAACAAAATGGATACCTTTAACCTCCAAGCACGTACGGCCTTTAAAAACGAGCTGCGGGCTTGGAGGACAGCCCGCACGGGCTTGAATACGGAGCTACGGGCTTGGTCAGTGAAGTCCGTGGGACTTGTACGGATTTTGAATTCAAAGTACAATTTGGCGATGTGCAAGCTTGAGAAGGTTTGGCTAGTAATCCTCATGCCCCCCCATTATGTTCCCCATCATTTACAGTGCTTTGCAGTGCTGGATTGAATATATATTGGCTAGTACAATGAAACAAGGACCAGCCCGCGGAACTACGGGCCGTAAAGTAATCCGTAAATAATATATCGTATTTGGGCTGATGTGCAAGCTTGAGAGGGTGTTGCTATTAATCCTTGTGTCCCCCATTATGATGCCTAGCATTTACGGAGCTTTACAGTGCATTCTCGATTTTATATTTGCATTTTCAGTTTTAGGACTTTGCGGCCGGAAAACAAGATTTGCGGGCGCTGGGAAAAAGCTTCCGGCCATTTGCATGATATGCGGCCGGCCGGAAGGGGATATCCTTGCGGCGCCGTATAATTGAATTGCAAGGTAAAAGTAGCTCTACACGGGGCCGTAAGACGGCCGCAAGGAATCGCAGCTTTGCGGCCGTTTTACGGCCGATAATTGAATGAGGCCCCATGTGTATAGTACACATTCTGGTTATTGCAATGGTGTAAGGGTCAGAAGCCTCATGACGATGGTTAGAGTGCTTGAATGGGACAGTCAGTAAACATATTTTCTTGATCGTATTAGATTACAATCACAGTAATATATCAAGCTCTTTTTTGCTTTTGATTTCAATTTGTTTAATTTGATGCTTCAATATGTTTTGCTTATCAGGTTTTTAAGCAAGTTATTTATTTTATGTAAAAACAACTTATAGAGATTCACTAAGAATAACTATGATATAGAACTATGCACACCACCCAGGTCACCTGGGTTGGGGAAGGAGCCCCTTGACCCAGCAGGGCCAGATTATAATAATAGCAAGTGGCTAGCTGGGGTTGGAGACATTTATAAAGCTCTCCTTCTGTATAATTGTGCCCCCATCTAGCCAAGTATGAGGTAAAGCCTCTCCTGTCTCCTCTGTTATAAATTCCTGCTGTGTTTCCCATCATTTTACTTATATTTATTTCTCCTCCTTGCTTCCCTTTCGTCCTCTGTTTTTGTTTTCTTCTCTTTTTCCCTGTTCTGCACTCTTTTCCACCCCCTTCCCATTTGTGGATCCCAAATGAACACCCCCTCCTATTGCTTATCAGAAATAGCTCACAGAATGGATATCGCATCCTGGCATGCCTCCTGTATGAGACACAGGCCATGCCTTTGTACCAAGATGCACCAGCATGCAGCAGATGAGATTACCGCTGTGCGGCCATTAGGGGTCTCCCGCTAGACATCAGATGCTGCAGATACTTCAACTGCGATGAGTAGTCATCCCTCAATAGTCCCCTGGGCTACAACATGCAATATGACATCATCAGAAGGCAATGGGGATCCTGGGGGTCAAAGGAGATGTATCCATACAGGTAAGCAAGGAGCTCTCCTGGGCTAACAGCTAGTGAGGAATTTACTTCCCATGCATCCTCTCAATAGTGCTAAAATCACTAGTTTACCCCTAATTACACACTTTTAAAAACCCATGCATTAATAAGTGGACTCAAGTCGCTGTTTGTACATGACATATTAGCCAGGAGACTAACCCAGTTGGGAGTAGAGTTTGGGTCCCTGATGAACCATTTAGAGCACCTACTGCTGATTATGGGGATGTCGGCTTGTCACAGTTATTCACAATGGACACTCTGTGAGAAGTGAAAGGCAGCATGCATATGGAGCCATTCAGCCCAATCTCCTATAGAAGGCCTTGAACAGAGGGATGATTTAGATAATTCAGTACGGTTAAAAGGTAAGATTACTGTAGAGTACCAGACAAATCCAGAAAATCAATAGTTCTATGTGTGTTAGATGATCTGGGTGCCCACTTATAAACAGAAAAGAACATATTTGAGGATGGAATTTGTAAAAAATATTTCTCTTCTTCCCTCATCAAGACACAGAGATGTGAGATAGTGAACGTTCAGGTTACCGGGTAAAGCAAATGATAAGAGACACAGTTATTGGAAGAATACCAGAACTTTCAATAATTGGTTGCAAGCTTTTTCTATTCTAGTTTGCGTGATTGGCAAAAAGTTTCCAGAGAAGTGCTCTTCCTTGATTATTTACTTAGTAGAGATCCAGGGAGCTTATCATATGTGGTATGGTGGAAGCATGATGAGGACTTCCATCAGTTCATGGCCTCCAGACCAACAACATGCTGGAGTAATAAAGCTATAGCCTATTGGCAGGGTAACAAGATCCAGTGTAAATGAGCTCCTAACTGCAGATTTAAGCATGCCTGCTCCGTATATGGAGGTGACCATGCTTTTGCAAAATGTTTTAAGCGCCAATGGGATACCTCTAAACCGATGAAGGCAAGTTCTAAAGGGCAAGATGTCGGTTCGGGTCCATGCAATGCGGCTATGGGTAGAACGCTACAATAATTTGTTGGGTAAGACAAAATCGGCTTGTTGCTTCCGGAGGGGTTTAATGCAGGTGGAAACCAAGGTTGAGATTGATTCTGTGAAGACGGTAATTTGTTGGAAGACTTGTATTTGGAGTTGACCACTCTTAGAGCTGCTAAAAGAGTTACCTTACAGTGATTGTTAGGCAACCTGAACTTTGCCTGGCGAATCATCCCCATAGAAAGGAATTTTCGCAGGAGTTTGGCCTTGACGGCAGTGGGCATTCACCTCCCTCTTCATTTTATCATTTTATGAAGGGAGGTGTGATGGTTTGGCTGACTTTACTGTCTTTATTTAATTAAAGAACACTCATTCACCAGAGGAGACTCTCCAATGTTGTCCTGAGCTATATACAGATGAATCTTTCCAATCTTGTCCTGGAGCTATTAACGGACCCAACAGGTGCCCTGAATGCCCTTTTTAATTAAAAATAAATCCAGTCCCCTTTTAAAGTTATCTATCGAATCCGCTGTCACCACCTCCTTTGGTAGATAATTCCACAGATTAACCACCCTTACTGTGAAGAACCCCTTTCTTTCTTTAAGGTAAAATCTTTTTACTTCTAATCTCAAAGGATGTCCCCTTGTCAGATGAAAACCTTGGCGCAAAAAGTTCATTTGACAAAGCCTTATATTGACCCTGAATATATTTATATAAGGTAATAATATCCCTTCTTATATGCCTTTTTTCTAGGCATCTAAGCTCTGTCTACTTGGCTATCATTCAAGAGAGTTTGGGACAAGTGGCATGACCTGTCCTGTCTGGCAAGCCTATACCAGTGAATATGAAGCCTTGTTGTTCTGTACAACCTTCTCTCTTGCCTTGTTCTGTGGCTTCAGGATGGGAGAATTAGTTTTGTAAATAGGCAATGTGCAGGTGGCCTCAGGTACTCATATGTGGAGATCCGTTATTGCTAAAATGGTCAAAGATTGACCAGATTGGCATAGGAAAGGAGATTGTTCTATAGCAAGTCTATGCTGATTGCTGCCCCATGGCTCTCGTAAAGGCTTTGACGCCCAGCTCTGGCTGGACCTTTCTTTATATATGAGTCAGATTGGCTCTCTCACACTTCCAATTCTCCAAACTGTTGGTAATTGGTTTGCAGCGTTTGGGGTTTTCAAATTCAGAGTCTGGTACCCATTCATTATTGGAAGACAAACACAGCTGCATACTAATGGTTCTTGGTTCCTTTTCAAGATTATGTATAGCATTTGTGGGTCATCCACCATTTATACGTCTACTGGCCCCGTAGCTTCATCTCAGCTGCTAATAATGGCCTAAAGCTAAGTGTTTTTCAGGATCAGTTTTAGGTACAATGACTGTGTTTCACCTGCATTTGGTCCCAGGTGAGTAAGCAGGTAGTAAGTTACGCCACTCACTTTGGACCACCTGCCTTTATTTTGATTCACAACGGTAGTAATGATCTCAGATTCACATGCATCAAATGGCTAGTTTTTGAGATGCAAAGGGACATCAGGGCATGGTTGCAGTTTTTTCCAAACCTTTTGTAATACGTTCTGAAATAATTAAACATATATTTTGGAGGAAGGCAAAACACCCAGAGAAATTAGATAAAGCTAGATTAAAGTAAATAAACTCATGTCTGTGTCATTATGAGCTTGAGGGCATAGATTGTTTGTCTCTCCTGGATAAGGATCATCTTAAAGGGCCACTTAATTCAACACAATTTGGACCACATTGCTGCAACAATCTTCAAAAAGCATGTCAAAATATTTTTAGAATTTCTGAAATACGTGCATTTTTCTCTGAAAATGTAATCAAGAAATACCCATGTATACATTAGTCACTGACTGCCCACTGCCAGACATGCAGCTGCTGCTCCGTCTAGTGAGCAAAAGGGAAGCCAGTGTTAACCCTCAACAAATCAGTCTGTGTATATAATGGAATTCTGGAAATACGTAAAAAGTTTTTTTTATCATCAATGTCAATTACATTTCAGTTAAATAATAAAGTATGCAGGTCAAAACATTACAATCTACTGAGTAAAACATGAATTTCTTTTGCCTAGTCTAAAGCATAAACAACATTGTGATTCCTTCAACTTCTTTTTCTTTTTCCATTTATAATGTAATGTATTGTTGGTTACTAAGGTCTTTCTTTTCTTTATACTTTCTATATTGTATCTAGACCTTGTAACTAGAATGTAACTAGGATAAACAAGTGTTTTTTTATTTATTGCATTTATATATGAACATTTTAACTAAATAATAAATTATAATATTTTAAAATCATATAAAACAAATTATATGTACCATTAGTTTTGATTTTGATTTTTCTTTATATCAACTATGATGTTATAATTTGGTCCCAGAAGATACGGGTTCGAGAATCAGCTCTTTGGCCTAAGGTTATTTCTCCTCTTGCAATTTTGGCATATGTAATTTGGTATTGCATTAATTTAATTAATTGAGATGGAATGAGTGGAGTTAATCCAACAATCCCATATCTTTGTGGATTTCAGAAGTGTTATTCAATGCATGTGTCATTTTTTCATAAATCATTATGTAGTTTAGTTTCTGAATTATTTCTTTGCTATCTAATAATGGTGTCTTCCATCGTTTGGCATCTTGATTTTTGGCAGCTAACATTAAGAATTGTAGCCATTTATTTAGATTTTTATTTACATTTGGTGTTGGTATTCGCACTAGGTATAGTTCTATAAAAGGATGTATAGTAATATTGAGAATAGTGGAGGCTAGGTTGGTGGTAGTAATCCACATGTGTTGTATTATGGGGCAATCCCACCATGTATGGTGAAATTTCCCTATGGTTTTACAATTTCTGAAACATTGTGCCGGGGTTTGAGGATTTAATTTGTTTATCAGGTGTAATATATACCCTATGTAGAACTATTTTCCAAATAGCTGAAATATATAGAGCCCTTTGAAAGGTTAGTATTTATCTTCCCCCCATTTGTTAAGATCCCAAGAGATCCATATATCCTGTTCCCATTTTATCATATATTTTGATTTTGTTCAGTTTGTGACATGTTAAGTGTCACATATAAATATTTTAAAATTCCTCTTTTAAGTGGGGCTTGTACACATATTCTTGAAAACCACGTATGTTGCAGTGCTCCCCATGCCCTTATCATGCTTGAAATTTGATTTTAGTGTAATTAAATAATTATTTGGAAGATATTAGATATTTTCCTTTAACTTGTTCTGTATTGAGTATTTGATCTCCTGACATCCAATCTCTAAATTTGTTTAGTTTAAACGTATACCACCAAGTTTTGGAATTTATTCCCAGATTAATATTATTTTGTGAACTAATGTAGAGGTTAGTGGGAAAAGAGAATGTTTCAGATGACATTTGACGTTTGCACTTCTCCATTCTTTTAGTGATAGTTTTATCATGGGATTTTTTTGTTTGTATTTTATTGGAGGGTAATTGAGTAGGAGTCCATAGGACATTATCCCAACTGTATGGTTTCATTTGTTGATTTTCAATGAACACCCATAAGGGTTGATGTTCAGTTGAGTGTGCTTGTGGTATAAATGAAATATGTTATGGGTTAACTTTTGAGTGCAGTTTTTCCCTGAATTTAGGAATCAATCGATCTCTTTCTTCACCACGCGCCCCAGCTCTCTGTTAGTAATCATAAAACTGTAAGTAGGCAGCACAAATTGTGTTTGTAAATGGACTTAAGCATTTAGATTTTTAGATGTTATTAGTGTAATTAAAAAAATAGATTATTTTAGCATACAGCCATGTGCTCTTTCACACCATGAAGAGCACTTACATTGAGGTAAATGGCCCTTTAATGAAGTGGGCCTGGAGCGTATGATGCTAGCTTTTTTTTTTTATATATAATTTTTATTACAAAATATAAACATATACAAATCATATGTGTGACATCATATCGTTCAGTTTACAACTAGTACAAAAAAAAAACATGTGTCAGCACTTGCTAAATGTCATATACACATGAATATACACATGACAAACATATACACACATCCAACATTCATACCTACAGTCAACTTATCTCAATAGATCATATATACCAGGATGTTCACTGGAGCAAACCTTTAATTAACTGATGAAATTGTTAAATTCTAGCATCCCAAATCAGCCATTTTATTACTATTTTTATTTAAAACTCTGATATCGTGGAGATTTCTCTCGCGCTCCCGGCCTCGGTCCATTCTATCTAAAATTTAATTCCAACTTGGAGTGATAACTTGTCTCCATTTAGAGACAATCACAATTTTGATTATTGTAAACAATTGTATCATATAGGCTATTTCTTTGTTTTTATAATTCTTTCGAAAATATATGTAATAGACTGGTGCTGGCCGCCAGAGGGATAACTTACTTAAGGGTAATCGAAATAGAGTCAAAACATTTTTCCTAAAGCGTTATGATAAGGGGACAAGTCCTCCAAATGTGAAGATAACTACCCTGCAGTCCACAGCCTCTGCAGCATAATTTTTCCTCGCTCTTATGAGAGAAATTGTATAACTTAATCGGCACTATGTGCCATCTATTTATTACTTTAAAATAGATCTCTCTTTCCACCGCATTTTTAATCACCTTATTAGTATTTTTTAGAGCTTGATCCCATACTTTTTTGGTTTAAATTGATCTTTAATTCGTTTGACTATAAGTGCATATTTTAGTTATATTTATTTCTATCTGAGTACGTAAGAAATCAAACATGTTAGAGGTCATATGAGAAAATTCACCACTAAGGAGAAATACTTCAAATGTACAGTGGATATAAAAAGTCTACACACCCCTGTTAAAATGTCAGGATTCAGTGCTGTAAAAAAATTAGACAAAGATAAATAATTTCAGAACTTTTTCCACAGAGAGCTTCCAAAGCATCAGAGGGATCTAATTGTTAAAAGGTATCAGTCAGGAGAAGGGTACAAAAGAATTTCCAAGGCATTATATATACCATGGAACACAGTGAAGACTGTGTCATCATCAAGTGGAGAAAATATGGAACAACAGTGACATTACCAAGAACTGGAGCCCCCGCCAAAATTGATGAAAAGACAAGAAGAAAACTGGTCTGGGAGGCTACCAAGAGGCCTATAGCAACATTAAAGGAGCTGCAGGAATATCTGGCAAGTACTGGCTGTGTGGTACATGTGACAACAATCTCCCGTATTCTTCATATGTCTGGGCTATGGGGAGCAGTGGCAAGATGAAAGCCTTTTCTTACGAAGAAAAACATCCAAGCCAGGCTACATTTTGCAAAAACACATCTGAAGTCTCCCAAAAGCATGTGGGAAAAGGTGTTATGGTCTGATGAAACAAGGTTGAACTTCTTGGCCATAATTCCAAAAGATATGTTTGGCGCAAAAACAACACTGCACATCACCAAAAGAACACCATACCCACAGCGAAGCATGGTGGTGGCAGCATCATGCTTTGGGGCTGTTTTTCTTCAGCTGGAACTGGGGCCTTAGTTAAGATAGAGGGAATTATGAACAGGTCCAAATACCAGTCAATATTGGCACAAAACCTTCAGGCTTCTGCTAGAAAGCTGAACATGAAGAGGAACTTCATCTTTCAGCATGACAACGACCTAAAGCATACATCCAAATCAACAAAGGAATGGCTTCACCAGAAGAAGATTAAAGTTTTGGAATGGCCCAGCCAGAGCCCAGACCTGAATCCGACATCTGTGGGGTGATCTGAAGACGGCTGTGCACAGGAGATGCCCTCGCAATCTGACATATTTGGAGTGTTTTCGCAAAGAAGAGTTGGCAAATCTTGCCAAGTTAAAATGTGCCATGCTGATAGACTCATACCAAAAAAAGAGTGCTGTAATAAAATCAAAAGGTGCTTCAACAAAGTATTAGTTTAAGGGTGTGCATACTTATGCAACCATATTATTTTATTTTTATATTTTTTCTTCCCTCTACCTAAAAAATATCAGTTTGTTTTATTTATTGAGTTGTACAGTTTATAGGTCACATTAAAGGTGGAAAAAGTTCTGAAATGATTTATCTTTGTCTCATTTTTTTACAGCACAGAAACCTGACATTTTAACAGGGGTGTGTAGACTTTTTATATCCACTGTATTCAAATTGGTGTTTAATTTACAAACCTTATTTAATGATTCTAAAAAGCTTCTTAATTGGGCATACGTCAGCCAGTTAAATGGTTTGACCCCATATTTTTTTCCAATTGCTGAATAGAAGCCAAAATACTCAGAAATCCATAATTTGTCCAGTGGTTTTTCCATACTATATTGTAAAATGTAGTCACTGTTACAATTGGAGTAGCCAATTGAAAATTGTTTCTTAACAACAAATGCCTCTTTCTTAATAGATTTAGTATCAAAACTATTTATAAAAATTAAGGCTTTTAAGTCCTTATTCAGTACCATATTGCTTTCTATTGGAAACCAGGCCAAGCTATCACCAGCCTCTAAGTGCCTCATTCAATTGCAATTTGGCCAATTGAATAGGGCTCTAAATAAGCACATACCATATATTTTCTAAAGAAGTTTTTAGTTAGTGAAAATCTTGCTTTTGAATAGATATTTACTAACTAAAAACGTCTTAAAAAAATATATGTTATGTGCTTATTTAGATCCCTATTCAATTGGCCAAATTGCAATTGAATGAGGGCCTAAGCATTTAAGAGCTTGAGCAAACAATGAAGCTTTTTGATGAAGATATAAAAGTGGGTATGCAATGTCACCTTTAGAAAATTTCCTAGAAATGTCGATCCTTTTTATTCTGACATGTTTTCTTTATTGAATAAATGTATCGATCCTATTTTGTAATTTTGCTATAAATTGTCTAGGAAGTTCTAATGGAATACATCTCATCAAATAACTGATGATCGGCAAAACCATCATCTTGACACTGGCAATTTTTCCTGAAAAGGATTTTTTTTATGTTTCCCAACCTAATATTTTTTATTTTTTCCTGAGTTGTCTCACAATTCACTTTAATCATATTTTTTTTATTTTTATCAAAAGTAATACCCAGATGTTTAAACGAATGTGCCTCCCAATCAAAGGGAAACATTTTCTTCAGTTTGAGTGAATTTAATAAGTTTATGCTCAAGATCTATGATTTCTGAGCATTTAATTTATAATTAGAAACTTTACAATATTGTTCTATTAAATACAATACATGTGGCAAAGTTGTCAGTGGCTCTTCCAATGACAACACCACGTCATCTGCAAACATGGTAATTTTGTGTTTTGTCTCTCCCACCCCTATCCCCCTCACTGCTTCATAATTTTTAATAGCTAAAGCTAAAGGTTCCAGTAATAGAATGAACAGGGTGGGGGAGAGGGGACAACCCTGTTGGGTTCCGTTACCAATGTCAAACTCTTGGGCCCTCATTCAATTGTGATTTGGCCATTTGAATAGGGCTCTAAATAAGCACATAGCATTTTTTTTTTAAATAAATTTTTAGTTAGTGAAAACCTTGCTTTTGGATAGATGTTTACAAACTAAAAACTTCTTTAAAAAAAATATGTTATGTGCTTATTTAGACCCTTATTCAATTGGCCAAATTGCAATTAAATGAGGGCCTTGAGATCTAAAGCCTGCTCCAATTACTGAGGCTGATGGATTAGAGTAAAGGGCTCCAATTGCATGGGAACCAAACAAACCAAAACACATCTCTAATAAAACCTGTCTCATATACCCGAACCCTATTCTATCAAATGCTTTCTCAGCATCTAATGATAAGAACACGGTGGGGGCATTAACAGCCTTTGCAACACACATCAAATCCATAAGCTTCCTAATATTGTCACATTATATTGCTTGCCAGTCACAAACCCTGTCTTCTCTTTTGAAATCAATTTATTTAAATTATGTGTTAATCTAAACACCAATATCCTTGAATACAGTTTCAAATCTGTATTCATCAAGGAGATCAGCCTATAATTGCCACAAAGACAGTATTCTTGATTTATTTTTGGGATCATTATAATATGGGCTTTCATCATGTCCTTTGGAATTTTACCTTAATCTTTAAACTCATTAAACAAAACTTTTAAATGTTTTGCAAGTACTGGACCAAAGAGTTTATAAAAAAGATTTGTGTATCCATCTGGACCAGGAGAAGTATATGCTTTTAATTTACCTATAGCCTCCATTACTTCTTTTTCAGTAATTGGTAAATTTAAATTTGCAAGTTCAGAATCTGAAATTTTAGAAGTGTAATCATAATAATTACATTTTTGCTGAAATTTCCAAACCGCCTTATCGTAAATTTGTTGATTAATTGTATTAATTTGTTTTTGCAAATTTTTTATCTCTATATAAGTATTATCTTTGGAATTTTCTTTATGCTCTTTTTCTAGGTTATGTAGCTGGATTAATAAAGTCCTTAATGGCAGACCTCTCTTTTTTTTGACTTGATGGTTTAATTTAATCTAAAGACCTCTAAAGTCGGCCTTAAATGACATCCACAGTGTGCCATTTTGTTCAACAAATCCAGAATTGATATCATAACATTTTATTATTTCATCTCTCAATACCGACACTGTATTTTTATTTCTCAACAAAGCGTCATCCAGTTTCCAAATTAGTCTTTCCTTAATTTCTTGATCTAATGTTTTTTTATGCTAACTGGCACGTGATCTGATATAGATATCTGGCCTATATTGGCTTTGGTAACATTAGCAAAACTTTCCTCAATTATTAAAAAAAATCTATTCTTATATACCATAGAATAGTATGAATAGTCCTTTTCGTTTGGATGTAATGTTCTACAAATATCGTACATCTGATAATCATTTATACATTTTGAGAGTTTATCAGCATTTCTAAGCACTAAATCTAAGTTTTTGCTAGTTTTATTCGATTTTTTGTCTATCATTGGTTTAATAGTGGAGTTAAAATCTCCTGCCATTATTTCAATCCCATGTCCTAATTTTTTAAGTTTCTTCATAGTCTTTTTTATAAAGGGGAGTTGATTGTCATCAGGGGCTTATACGTTGAGCAAAGAGATATGTTGATGGTTAATTTCCCCTATCCACAATATAAACCTGCCCCAAGGGTCACATTCGTATAAGGTTTCCTTAATTTTTAAGCTACGATCAAAAAATATAGATACACCTCTTGACTTGTTGTTAAAGGTTGAATGATATTTATATTCATAACTATTTGAACCAAATATGGGAATTTTATTTTCTGACCAATGCGTTTCTTGTAAAAAGATGATTTGGGCTTTCTCTTGCTTGATCAATTTTAGAATTGAAAGTCTCTTATTGGGGGAGTTCAGACTGCTAACATTTAGACTCAGTATTTTAATTAACATATCTTATTCCAAAATATCAATTGAACAAAGCAAATACATTTACAGACCAAACAATTTCTACCAGCAGCTTCGTTAAATAGTTCAACCTATCCTTTAATCTTTTGCTCGAGTCAACTAGAGCTCCCGGAAAGCTCACAATCCTTCTCATCCATACATTCCCACTCAATCTTACATTCATAAACATAATTATACACCAACACCTAACAATAGGGCTATACACCAAAGTTCAGAAATGTTTGGTCAACAAAAATAATGAGGGTATCCTGTGTAACTCATTTAATTAACCAACCCTTTTACTTTTACCTTAATTTTCTCTGTGATTAAAAAGAGTGTATAAATAATATTAACATATAAAATTATATTTCTATTCAAATATAGTGTTATTCAAAAATTCGTTATCTATTACT